>OX422141.1:14215975-14603641 GCA_949129095.1 Volucella bombylans
CAGATGATGAAGAACTCAAGTCGGCAATAAATGGGTATTTTGCAGAGAAAGAGGAAATTTATTTTTTTGAGGGTTTAAACAAGCTTATCTCAAGATGTAACAAATGCATTGATGTTAGGGGAGATTATATTGAAAAATAAAAACAATTTAATTTGAATTCGCATTTTCCTTCATATCGATACCGAGAATATATTGAACGCCCCTCGTACTTCTAGCATCGGATCCTGGTATAGTGACATCCTAGTGACATTCACCTTGTCAGAAGGGCTAGAAATGAGCTTCATCGCTGATGTCATTGCAATCGCACCGTCCGGAAGTGTTATTGAACCTATACCACTGTGACAACGCGATAAAGAAGATCTATTCTTAAGACATCCTCCTAAGTGGTCGAGTGGAAGGGAACCTAGGCCATCTTAGTGTGTACACCTAGAGCCACAATAATGGAGAAACTGCAGGTTGAGACCCAGGTGAGGGCCACCAAAAGAAAGAGTTCGCCACACTTGCGAAATAGATATTCGCGCCTTATAGTAACAGATAAGTAACCAGATCATCCAGCAAAAATCTCCAGCTACCCAGAGTGTTTTGACTTCCTTCGATATCCTTGCCAAATCCCTGTTTCATTGCAAATAAATTCTTACGCTTGAGACACAAACCTTTTATTATTAGCAAATCAAATTTAAATAAATATAACGGAATCTTTGTTAAGACACAATAAATTAAGCCCTAACGACAATTAAGCCCTCGAGGCTCAAATTAAATTAGCTACTCTGACAGCAACTTTAATGGTGGTCCTGGTATAATGTCATTTCCTACAAGTTACAAGAACTCTCGTCCTCTTTGCCTCCTTTTTTTCGGTTTTCTTCTTTTTTAACTTACCTCTCCACTTCTCTTTTGGTAACATGCAATGCAACTGCTTTCTATCGTAATTGGTCTGAGAATACGACCACGTGTTGCTTATCGTAAAAGCGTCAGCACGAAACAAACTCCAAACTTTGGTAGCCTTCACCGAGATAGCAAGAACACACAAAAAAAATACAACCCTCCACACCCAAGCAAACCCGTGACGAGGTTAATATTAGTATTCTTCCAGAAGAGGGTAGGTAAACCAAGTAAACCGAGTTAACGAGCTGAAACCAAAGGACATATGACAGCGGGCAATTGTTGCTGTCATCCGACTGCAACCCATTTTTGGTTTTCATTTTTGGATTACAAGTACAAACGAGTATGTGTGCATGTCTGTGTAGTCCTTCAGCAACCTTCTGGTGTCAATAAAAAATTCACCAACCTTCTGTTACTAATGTGTAATGCCTTCAGTCTTACTCGTACAAGCGCTTTGCCATTTGGTTATCTAGATCCTGTTCGAGGCGAAACACGCTTATTGTTGTAGAGCTTTCGGGGACTAGGTCAAAAGTAGTGTAATTCAAGAAGGAGAATATAGGTAAGTATACATACATGGAAGTAGGCGAGGTTGTACTTTTAACTCGTTTGTTTGCCTCGGCGGCTAAATAGATCCACTTGACATAGAGGCAAATTACTCGTGACGTGACATTAGCACTGAGCTTAGAGCTAATAAACAATTTAGAAGGACTCCTCACGTACATTAATGGTTAAAATGACAGGAAAACGAATTTTTGAGTGTGTGAGAGCGTGGATAAGTCCAGCAGCAGAGGTGGGTGCCGAAACCTTGTCTGATTTGCTAATTTAGTAGTATTTTGCTGCATTTACAGAGCTCATACTGCCATGAGCCTTGTGTGTAAAGGACATTCAAAATGTTTTTCTTCCTAAAGAAAAGAAAGTTCTCGAAACAGGGTGATCCAAAAATTGCCAAAAAAAAACTTTACAATGATTGTAAATTGTCGGCACCAAAAATGTATCGATGACTGGGGTTTACATCGAAGTTAATATCTTAGCATACGGTTTCGCATTTCCAGACCTAAACGTCATATCCGTGTTTGAAAAGATTAACTTGTTATTCATACAGAGGAATACTGTCAGATACGCTACCCTCTTATCTATCAAGTCCCCCGTGTGACACCAATGAGCTTGACATGAAAGTCAAGGAATTTACTCTGGCTCCCAATCAGGCTATGGCCGCTTCCTGCCCTCTTATTCAACATAGAAGCAAGAAAAAACCACATTGGTGGACATCAGCACTGGGACTGCTCAGAAACTCTTGCAGAAAACTTTTCAACGTAGCAAAAAGCACAAGAAAAGTGACTGAATGGGACTCATACAAAGAATCCCTCAAATTATACAAAAAAAACAGCTGAGGAAGGCAAAGCGACAATCCTGGAGGTCATTCTGTGACAAAATCACAGAAACCTCTGAGGCATCGCGTCTAAGAAAAATCCCCTCTACAAATCCTATGATGCCTAGCTGTTTGCAAAAAAACCGATGGCTCCTGGACAACCTCAAGTGATGAATCACTCAATTTACTACTGGACACCCACTTTCCAGGTAGCTCCGAACTCGCGGCCGGTAGCAGCCCGAACAGGCCTACTGCAACCGCTACCAAAATTCATAGTCTGATTACGAGAGACAAACTGCTCTGGGCGCTGCATGGCTTCAAACCATAAAAGTCTGCTGGTCCGGACGGTATTATTTTTATTATTTTATACCAGTGTTAGAAAATATTATGAGGAACTGTGTATAACTTATCAACATTCCACTGTTATGGAGAGAAGTCAATGTAGTATTCATTCCCAAAGCCGGAAAATGTTCTCATGAAAACTCTGGAACGACTGATTGATATCCATATTCGATCTAAAGTTGATCCAAGACTTCTGTCAACGGCTCAAAATGCCTACTGTAAAGGAAAGTCGGTGGAAACGGCTTTGCACTCTCTGACTAGCCACATCGAACGATCCCTACAATATAAGGAGTACACATTGGTTGCTTTCCTAGACATAGAGGGCGCCTTTAACAACGTCAACACATCCGCAATCACGACTGCCCTATCAACTCTGCAGGTAGACGCCTCACTTGGGGAGCTGATCAGTCTAATGCTAAAAAGCAGAATAATCAACTCCAAACTGTCTCACATCTGCTAAAAGATGTGTCAGCACAAGTACGCCGCAAGGCGGTGTCCTCTCTCCCCTTCTCAGTAACCTAGTAGTTAATGAACTGCTGATATACCTGAAAGCCGGAGGAAACAGGGTGATTGGAGAGTAGCCGTCTCAGGTAAGAATCTCAATGCCATTAAAGAACTCCTTCAAGTAAGGTATTAGAAAAGGCGGTCAACTGCATTAAACTAAGCAGAGTCCAAAGAACAGCATGTCTATGCATAAGCGGAGCCTTGCAGTCTACCGACTCTGCGACATTAGACATTCCGTTTCATTCGACACCCCTCGATATTTTCAGCAGGCAAGTAGCTGTGACTGCAGCTATTCGCCTTAAATCGACTAAACAGTGGACAAATAATTCATTTGGCCACGCCAGAGTTCTTAATACTCGTACATTAGGAATCCTCACAAGAACATCGATTACACCATACCTGAACTTTGGTTTGACAAAAACTTCCATGTAAGCTTCCCCTCTAGATCCTTCTGGGAGGAAGATGCTTTCTTGGAGGAAAAGTCAATCCATCTATACACAGATGGATCTAAAACCGATAGCGGAGTTGGAGGCGATGTTTTCTCAGATAAGCTAAATCTAAGCCTTTCCGTCTTCCAAATCACTGTGGCATGTTCCAGGCGGACATTTTGGCGATTAAAGAAGCTCTGTCCTGGCTGAAGAAAAACGTGATATCTGCAAAGGGTTTCCGCATATTTTCGGATAGTCAGGCCGCCATCAAGTCCCTGGACTCGGTCTCATTATATTCTAAAACCGCCCTTGAATGCCGATCATCTCTCATGGAGATGGCAGAGCGGTTCAACATTCACCTTTGTTGGGTACCGGCCATAGAGACATTTCAGGGAGCCGACGAACTCGCCAAAATTGGAACCACTCTACCTAACATTAAAGCTGGATGCCAATAAAAGAACAGACCTTAGGTGGACTGCTGGGAAAACTAGCGACCAAACAGATCTGGCCAAAGCTGGATCTGAATCGCTCTAAGTGTCTGATCCTTTTAAATAGGAAACATCTCAGCGCTATAATAGGTGTCATCACTGGACACTGCCTCATAGGCAAGCACGCAAGAAGGCTTGGCGCTTTTACAAATGATTTCTGTAGAAGCGGCATTGACGAGGAAGAGGAGGAGACAATCATCCACCTACTCTGTACATGTCCAGCTCTATTCCAGGGAAGAAAGCTTCAGCTAGGAGCGTTCTTCTACAACGACCTAGAAAACATAGACGTTAACAGTCTCCTACGCTTTATTATAAGCTCAAACTGGTTCCATTAGTAAGAGGATCATAGATCCGCGTGTCATCACAATGGACCAATAGGCCTAAGTAGGTTGGTATTTCCAACAGCCACTCTTACCTAACTTAACCTAACTTGTTATTCATCAGAGCCAACTGCTTTGTTGTTCGTGAACTTGTCAAGTATCTACCTAAGACAACATTTGTCAGATATTTTGCATAAAAATACCTGGCTATCGAGTTGCAGTGACTTGGTTTCATTATAGCTTTAGAAGATCTCACTTGAAGAAAGCATCCTTAGGTAACCTTAAAATTGAAGACGGTAATGGGGATACGGAACCAAATTTTCGTCTACTCTTTTCGTTTGATTGATGGCCCTTCTCCTGGTACCTAATTCTTCACTAAGGTGTTTCTAGAAATCTCGTCGTGTCCTACGGTTTTAAACATGAATATATCCAGAAGTTTTGCAGTTGGTTCTGTCACTCGGAATACAACGAAAAAATTTAGGCCAAAGATTTGACGCATTTATGATAAATGCTGTCGGTTATTGGAGCACCTCTAATAGGCAGTTCGCTAAAACAAAAAATTATCTTAGTACAGGTTTGCCTTTCTGAAAGTTTAATTCGTGAATCTCTTGGATAGGTGTTTTGCACCGGCTAGTCCTTGATTTGTTGTTGAATTTCCTAAACCTCGCCCAAGGAATCAATAACCCTTATTTGGTGAAGTTTCCTCAATTGAAGCTTTGGAACATGACTAACATACGGAGACTTTAGTTCCAGCTGTAGTTAGATTCATTGCGTCGTGTCTCCGCGATTGAAATGATATCTGCGACTGAACTGGATAAATGCACCTTACGCAAAGACACTAGCCTACCAAACTACTGGATAAAAATATCCAGTCTATGAAGAACCTGAGCTTCAGTCAATAAACCTCTCCATTTAGCGCAGTCTTCGGCTATTTCCCTTCAGTTACTCGCTCCACGATGGTTGAGGTTCCCTTCCACAGCATTGTTCCTCCGGATAGGAATGGAAAATACTCCAGGCCGGAGAGCTTATATTCATTCGTTATATGTACATATCCATCACATCTTAGGCAACTGATGCGAATTCTGTAGACCAGGTCGACATCGCTGTACACCTCGTGAAGCTCGTTTATAAAAGGTGTCCCAAAATTCACGCAAGATTTGAATTTTGCGCCATTTGTGCAATAAATTGTAGATAAGGCAGCATGACAGCTGACAATTCAGGGTTTTTAAAAGTGGATCACTACATGAATAAACAAAGCTTTATTGTTGAGCAGTATTTTGAAAACAAAAATATGCCCGGAATAGTGATTTAACTTCATCAACCGTAAAGAGATTGATTCAAAAATTCAGGGAGACTGGGTCAATTAGTGATCTCAAACACCCTGGTCGTCCTTCTATAAGCCGCTTAACACAAAACATCGAAGCAGAGAATACTGCTGAGAGTCCAGAAACATCAATTCGACAAGGTCGGTGAGGAATTGGAAATTTGGAGAAGCTCTATACAGCGTATTCTCACGATAAGATGCAAATCTTCATGCACACAAAGTGCAACGAAGTCAAGAATTGAAGCCTACTGACCATGTACACCAAAGAGTGTTCGTTGAATAGATTATGGAACAATAACAAGTGGCTGCTGATTTTTCAAACAAAATCACCAAGTGATGAGGATCATTTTCATAATGACGGCCTTGTTAATCGTCAAAATTGTCAAATTTGGGGTTCAGAAAATCTACGAGTGATTGTTGAGAAACAAATACTTCTACAACGCTTCACTATTTGGTGCGGTTTTTGGTCTGGAAGCATCATCGGACCATTGTTCTTTGAAAATGCCGCTGGTCCAGTTTTGTGTGCCTAAATTGCAAGATATAGATGTGGACGACATGTGGTTCGAATAAGACTGTACCACATACCATACATCCCAGGAAGCAATACAATTACTACATGTAATTGGCCGCTTAGATCAGCGGTTTAACGCCGTCGAAATTTTTTCTTTGGGTTTTTTCTTAAGTCTAAGGTCTACGCCAACAAGCTCACGGCCATGCTTTGAAAGAGCAAATTCAGCCGTATTTATGCAACACTGTCATGGAAAATTTAATGATTTTTAATTGAAAAATTGTGTTTTCTATCAAAATCACTTCTTGTGTGATTTGTGGGACACCCACTATAATATATCCTCGACCAAATCCCGTCAATCCAAGCGGGCGTTCAAAGAGACTAGGGAATTGTTCATCCGACTTTCCGAACATCCATGCTTCTGCATCCGAAACTAAACAATTATAAAGTCTCTTAAGTGCTTTTTGAGAAGATCGAATAGCTCAATTTTTCCATAGGTCAAAAAATGGCCAATGGCAAGTGAAACTCTTGATTTCTAATAACGTGCCAAGGCACCCATTATGGTGACGTATGCATCCATGCATGGTTTTGACATCATTCACAACTAAACCCATTTTTACTTCTTCTACTTGAATACCTAAAAGTGTACCACTTACAGCTTGTTCCGTGCTGCCAATGATTCTGGAAAATTGTGCCTAAAGTCTTGGCTTATGAGTTTCACACAACTCTTTTCCGTGCAACAAAGGTTTCGGTGAGATAGCTTCACAGCTATTCAGAGCAGTGAGCGTTCTAGATTCTGGACAATCTCTGGCAAAAATTAGAAAACTTGACTTGACTTGGTAAAGCTCTTCTCTATAAATGCGATCTGGTCTTATTGAATCTCTACAATCTGTTGTAGTATGAATATTTGGTCAATTCTGGATCTACCCGGCCTAAAACCGAATTTATCGGGGCCAAAATGTACAAATGATTTAAGGCAATCCATAATACTGCAGGCATGATCTTGTAAACGATGCTAACGGGTTCTGGTTTTATACTTGTGAATAGGGCAGAAGATGTTGTGGTTCACTTCATCAGGCATGCTTATCTTCGACCAAATGCTGGAAACGAGTTGGGGTATGCTCTGTTCTGAGTCCTCTCCAATTTCCAAAATAATTGGCAGGACTCCCGTCCGGTCCCGTGCTTAATTTGTTCTGCCAGACAACGGAGTTTGGAACAGAAGTGTTTCCTTCATATCCTCAGCAGAGACTGTGATTCTACTACTGAATTTTCTAACTCATCTCGAAAGGTTTCTGTTCAGATATTGCAAGCTTGAGATGTCCTAACCTTGTACCCGAAGCAGCGCCTCTTTAGAAGCAAACATTCAACTATTGATCAGGTGCATGGGAAAAAAGAAAGATTTGCTTAAGCGTGTCAACTTTTGATATGGGACAAAGGGTTGAAACTCATATTACAACAGATCGTGCCATTAAGCCTTCATAATATTGACAACGTACTCGTATTTAGAGAAAAGACATTTCCGTGTCAGACATGGAATCGAATTTTCGCAATTTAAAAGAGTTTTACCTGGCATACCACAAGGAAGTGTTCTCGTTCCGCTTCTACAATATTTCTCCTATATATCTGCGATCGACCATTGTTGCTACGTTTGCTGATAAAACTGCTATACTAAGAGTAGGTAAGATGATAGAAGAAGCAATTAAACTGCAAAAGGCTCTTTTTAAAGTAAATAAGTGGACAAAGGCTTGGCGGACTGCCCTCAACGGAGCTACGTAAACCCGTCCAAGTAAATTTTACTTACTGAAATATGAGCAGTAATCCTTTCTCAAATACCTCGAAATGATATTCGACGGCCCAATTTTGAGGCATTCTTTCGGGCATTTGGTAATCTTGCTCAGCAAAAACATGCTGAATATTGGCCCCAGATACCTTGAGGTTCTGAGTAGGTCCACACACGTAACACTATCCTGCTGCAACCTCGTATCATCTAGTTCAATGGTTTCCGTATTTTTGGAGAAATAAACACTGCTCATCATTCGCTTCGCATCGGCTTCAAGCTGCTCCAGAGCCCAGTCTGCGAACTCCCCGCAAGCCAAAGTCTCGTGACTTAAGACCCTTCATTATTCAGGTGTAGGCCGAGTGAACAAACTGACCGTCCGTCCACAAGCCACGGTCTCGTGACTTAAGATCCTTCATTATTTGAATGTAAGCCGAACGGACTAATCATGCGTTTGCTCTGCTAGTGTGTATCATCCGTTGTAAGATTGCTTGATAGGTCCTATCTGTTTCTGTTGTACTTCCAAGGCACAGAAAAACTGCACTGATGGCTGATAGGCCTATGACTGCGCTCCACTCTCTCAATTCATGGAATGAATTTGAGAATAACTGGTGAAAACGGATCCCGCTTGTTGTTGTAAATTTTACCGCAACACCTTAAAAAGCTAAAGAAACAGCGATTGACAAGTGCAGCTCTCTGTTTGATTGCACATGAAGTATCATTATTAGTGTTAGTAGTGAAGCTGGGGTAGACAAAATCCCTAACTACCTCAAGATTACAGCTGCATAGTGTGACGTTCTGTTCAATATTATAGCTATCTTCCTTTTGCAATAATGGAGCTTTCTCCATTTCATTCTGCAGAAATTCCATAACCGACATGCTCTGCATGCTGTCATACATATACGATAAAGAGGTGGTGCTTACTGATCTGGACTTGTTGGGTTTACAGATGAGCTTGTAGACCTACCGTCCTAAAATTACACTGATAGGGGTCGATCAGATCATTGACCAATATCACAATATAGTTTCAGGGATTCACACAATACCGCAGAGCAGATCTTGCACTAGCTAACACATCTAGGAGTGGCTCAGTTTAGAGGGTTTCTTTTTTTTTGTGGGTTAGACGAACGATTCGCATGTTCCACGCGTATAGCATACTTTCCTCCGAGTAGATCATGGAAATCAGTTAATGCTCGATCTTAACCAAGTCAACTCTTCCATAAATAGCTCGGCTGGTAGGCTGTCTGTTCCAGCAGCCTTGTTATGCTTAAATGTAGAGATATTTGTCTTTACATCATTATCTCAGTGCTCTGCGCTAAAGCTCCGACTGTGGCTCTTCTTCTACATTTCCTTCCTTATTTTACCAGCTTTCTGTTCGGGTCTTGTTGGTTTGACACGTCCAAACGATGTTTCTGGGGCAGCACCTATTTATGTCCTCGATCACTTGCTTCTCATGCCTTTGCAACTTGCATTCTTCGTAGAACGAGTGGTTGGGTGAAGCGCAGCCGAGCCTAACCTAGCACATTTCAGACGGCTTCTTGGCATCGATTCCATTAATTGACGGAATGTTGAGACATACGAAGGCAGTAAAGCCAATTCGCCTTTATCGGTATCAAGTTGGCTTAGGTTTCCGATTATTGTGTTAGAGACTACCTCTAAACCATTTTGGGGTAAAAATCACTCGACTTTCTCGTAGGTTTTGTCAAGGAATTGCTGGAAAAATTATTTAGTAGCAGCGTCTATTTCTTTTGTGAACACGTGAGCGAACATCAGGCTAATGTTAGCGAATTAAGGGTGCATCAAGCCTTGCAATGCGTTCGCTCACATTCCGAAAGTGCAAGACGTATTACTTTAGTCTGCAGTTTCCAGCAAATCCGCTTAGATGCTGCTTTTGTTCTATGTATGTCACAGCTTGTCATCTTCTTTCTCTCCGGCCCATCCTACCGCAACTCCTGGATAGCGCTTATATCTAATTTATAGCAGTGTAGTTGTTACTAGTTGTTACGCTGAGTGTTGTTTATTTAAGTCCGAACGTCGTTGTCATTTTTCATTTTGCAAAGTCGTTCACAATAAATCCTTACTTATCTAATTCTTTTGGTTGAGACGTAACAGTACGGTATTCACGTCCTAACCCGAAGGACGAGGCCTATTTCCGGAACTCCTTGGGGAAATTCCAGAGCCAGTTACCTCTTTCGAGAATGTGAAAGCTGTCGTTGACCTATTAAGGGCCACCATCTCTATTTCAGCACCTTGACAAGTCCTGAAAATTCTAACTGACCACACACGCTTATAAATTTGGCAGGACAAACTGGTAACCAATAGCTAGCACAAGGAGGTGAAACACCCAACCACCACCGATCTGTAAATGCTCTTCACATCTCCGAAGAGTTCCTGTAAATATTTAAAAATAGTTCGTCATGAACTCTTAATGCAATTCTTCATTCATTCTGGTGCCAAATACTTGTCATACGGGTCTGTACCATCGCCAAGGCACTAAACGAACAGAGGGGAGTTTATATTGATCGGCGTAGGCTTCGAATGCAACGGATTTTCTCTGTACTTTGCTTTCCAAAAATAGCTACACCCCCCAGTGTTGTTTGAAGAATGGTTCTTCGATCGACTGCCCACAAGGACACATAGGGTTATTACTCCTCACCCTCATTCCGGATGCTCGTGCATCATCAACAGAATGACCACAGAGGAAGACGACATTTAAAAAAAAAAAAAAAAACTCCTGTCAAGTGCTGGTATAATGTTGTGGAGTTCATTTGACCATCATCCATAGGCCAGCCTGGCCAGGGGGAAGGAGAACAGCTACAGAATTTGCATGTTGACCATTATCAAGGTTAACCATCGGAGCTGTCATATTACTATCGCAAGTTCCTACTCGAAGCCCGTAAATTTGTTTTCGCGGTCACGATCTTGACAGATATGCTGGAATCTATTTCTGGCCTTTTTTGTTTAGAGTGCAGTGCATGTTGCCACTGTCATTGCCATCGCTATTGCTATTGCCTTAGCAGGGGGCTTGATCTCATTAAGTTGGATTGCTTTTTGTTATGCCCTTGCTCTTTAGAGTTTTTTTTGTTTTTTTTTTTTTTAACTTACTCTTTACGTGAGTCGAAGTGATAAATCTCTTAGTTGTACCGAAGTACACGACTAATTGTATTCAAAACAAGAAACGTGACTTCCTTGGTTGCTTCAGTGATGGATAATAAATTGTGGTCGGGTGACAGGTAGAACTCTGTTAACGGTGTTAAGTTAACGAACGATCTGAATGGCTTATTGGAGATTTACGGCTGCAGGCACCAGTATTGGGAGCAGTTTATTGTTTTGCGTTTTGAAGTGCTCCCCGTTGTATGAGTCCCCCCTTTTTCTGGGCTATTGATTGTGGTTTCGTTTGGTTTGGTTTCATGTTCAATTCCACCTGTTTTTCCAAGTGGATAATTGCGGATTCTTGTTGACATATGAGTACGAATACTTGACAGTGATTAGTGTATACTTAACAGATGGTGAAAGCAGGATTTCGTTTGACAATATTAAGACATAAACTTGGCAGATACGTAAAATTACACAACACATGAGGTGGTAAAATTGGGATTAAGACGTTCAAGGTTAGCATTAAAATTGGTGGATGCTTCTTATCTGGGGGCTTTCCTCCAATTCGCACAATAAAGACCAGTGTAATGCTTGAAAGCATCAAAGAACATCTTGAAAGTACTCACGGCAATCAGCCAGTAAATTTCCGTCCTGCATCCTCCTTTGTCAACCACATGGAGAACTTGAGTATCATCGTTGTTTATTTAGTATTGATCTTGGAGAACCAGCTGTTCATTGATTTCGAAAAATCGTTCGACAATGTACGTAGAGAGTTCATATAGCGTGCCCCATACATGAAAGGCATTCTGTTATGTCTATTACTTAGTAGACAAAGTAATCAATGTGCTAACTATCACGCTGTAGGTTATCTGAAGGGATTCAGATATGAAGGTAGCGATTGGTGATATTTTGCAGAGCTCTCTATCGTTAAGATTTAGAGGAATCTAATGGAGCCTCTCAATCTGTCTTAAACAACTTAACTAAGCTGACGATGTTTCCCTGCGAGTATCGCAAAGTGGTATAGACCTGGACCAAATGACCACCGGACAGAGCCATTGATCTTCTCTCCTAATCACATCATCATTGCAAGCATGTTACTGAATTAGACGCAAGCAGCTGGATATTGTAAGCTACGACTGTATTGGATGTGTCGTCAGAAATATTGAGAAGCTGTTCATTCAATTATGTAGTCTGTGCTGTTACGAGTATATGGCTGCAGTACCTGACAACTAAGAACAACAATCAGGAACTATTAGACTTGTTTATATGAAGCGAAAATGGAGCACGATGGCGCTTAGTTGTGGGGACATAGGATATTGCAAAGTTTGAAGCGACCAAATGATGAGCCTTCTTATCCATTATGAAATAGGAAACAAGTATTAGTTGGTCTCTAGATAAGAGTAAAACATTTCATTGTTCCGAACGGCAACACGCGTCTCGGATATGGATGGACAATAAATGGCTATTGACTGAGGACATCGGTTGGATTCGGGAACCACAACCTAAAATAGGGTCCCCGAAATTCTAGATTCCTATAACTAGAGCGGGAATTCGTGTACTATCAGCTGAACTTCCCAGCAATAAGCAAAATTATAGTGGGAACATGGCATCAATGTAACTGACAAAAGCAACAACGCATATTGCGCAGGGCTCTTACTTACCCCTAAAGCTAGAGACAGCCTTATGTCCTATTTGCCTTATATTTACAAGATGCTTGAAAGGTAGACAGCACCTTGTTTAAACAGGTTATAGGACCACAGCACCTCAGGGACATAAGAAATGACACTAGCGACTGACTTGTTGACTTTAAGAACCTCAACCGCCTGACCACAAGGAATGTCACGATAACAGCTGGGTCTTGACTGATCGATAACGTACATCGAATCAGATCAATCTTTTTACCATTAGTGGACGTTTTAGAATAGCATTTAGGTGCTGACATAGGTATACAGAAGGAACAGCTTTAAGTCTTCGTACTATATCTGTAAACAGAAGCTGATCCAAACAGATAACAATTGCTCCTGAGAGCACCGACAACCACTTAAATATTTTAGACATTTTTTATCTGCGGCAGACAAAGCACATAGCTAACAGCTCTGTGACGGATCAATGAACGAACTGAACTCAAAACACGGATCGTAGCGGCCTCTATAATCGCCACTTCATCCACACACTATCCACCAAACCTGAAGAAACAGCAAACTGATGTAAAGCAAAGCTTCAAAGGACTAGACGAAAATCTACTGACTACGCATGAGGAACAGCTTGATAGAAGTCGGAATTTTGCAGCACTTAATCACTTGAGCAGCATTCTTAGAAGGGCCTCCTGCAGCGCAGGACCAGTACCATCACAAAAACGATGGATGCAGTACCCGGGAAGCGATCAACACGAAGCTGCAAACCTTAATACATGGATGTCTTCGCATCATCTTAAGGATTTTCTGGCCACAACATTCAACGAGCAACCAACAACCTAAGTGGAATCAAGAGCCTTGGAGATCATTTGGAAGGACTTGAAACGTGTTGCAGAATTCCGAACATGATAGCGCCCATAAATTGTTGACGAAGTATGCCACACGAAAAATCAGAAGACTTAAGAAAGAAGTAAGTTTTCTCCATAGCGGTGCTCGTACAACTTCTAAACTTCTCAGCTATATCCTGTCATGTCATATCCTCAAGCCCCTTGTAAAAGCAAGTTTCTAGCTCTCAGTCCAGTAGCGAGCCCTACGATTTGGGATACAATTGGTTCAGAACTTACACTTTTTCGAAGAACTTGGTGTCTGTCATCGGTTATGATGATGGATGGGATCATTAAATATGCTCTTCCTTAATCAGGTTAGGCAACGACAAGGTATTGACCATTTCCCGGCATATCTGCAGAGGAATATTTGCTGGGCTGGCATACACACTAAGTCCCTGGCAAACAGTAGGAGTGTCCTTTATACCGAAAATCGGGAAAGATGACTACTTGCTATCAGTCTGACTTCCTTAAATGCTGAATAGCATGGAGAGGATTGTTACGCCTCATATGCGCAAAACTGTTTTGCAAATGTATCCTCTGTCCAATATGCACAACCCGATTAACATGCGTGCCACAGGGAATCCTGTGTGGCTGCTCTGAAAATCTGATGGGCAGAATTGAGGGCGCACTCGACAAGAAGCAGTAGGTGCAACTTTTGGCAGATATACATATAAACTAGGCCAGACAACCCGGAGTATATGGATCACTAGTTTTGTGGATAAAAAGAAAGCTGGTGAATAGGATGATACTGCTGTGCTGCTATGATGCACATTGACCACTCACTGATTAACGCTTTCAATAGTTCTGACGTCTATGGTCACGCATATGCTTCGATACAACATGCACGGGGGTTTGTTGATGACGTTGCGTGCTAACTGTCTTTTGACTTGGTCTGGATACAACGTCACCAGAACTCATTTTGCTACGGAAATACAAAATCGATTTTCGCTGTGCCAAGAAATGGTATTGGCCCAAATCTGAGCCAGTAACGGAATTTATTCGATTCTCCATGGAAGGCTCCAGAACCGAGGCTGGAGAGGACGAAAGCGCCCGGAAAACCCTATCTCCTAAGTGCGATGATGGTCTATTTCCACCATATTTTGAAGAATTGGTTGGAGAAGAGCGGACGAGCTTAACGACTTGCTAAACCTTCTCACTACTTTCAAGGTAATTCGAGACAGTGAAGGTTCTCTAAGCGCAGTTGAAAGGCTTAGTCCACTGGTAGCAGGCCAGAATGGAATCGCAGGATATAAAATCGCTGATAACCTTGCCAGTAAGCACCAGAGTGCTGTTTCTGAGATGTCCACTGACAGGTTGTGGGCTAACAAAATGAATGCTTTCCACGGTCTCTTTGAGTTCAGTGGTCCCTCAGTAGGAGGGATTATATATATTGCCTACGCTTTGCCAAGCACCTAAGTGTGTTAGGCATAAGCGAAACAAAGTCCTGCGATGCTCGATGTAGGAATGGTCGCAACTAAGAGGAACACTATCTTGTGAGTGTCCGGTTTACCCTCGCAACAAACTTCAGATGCTCGGTTTGGATGTACTTTAGGCACTTTATCACTTTCATCTTTCTGCGAAAAACTGAGAACTTCCAAAAAAAAGGATCACACAAGAAATACAAGAACTAGAGTTGTTTGTCAGAGTGTTCTGTTAGAGAGGACTTTGTCGTCTAGACATGAGATTCTGAATGTTTTTGGTCACCTTAGACATGCTGTTCTTCTAAATACCTTCGCTGTATGAACGATGATAACTCATGCCCACTTCTACCCTGAAAAGACTCAACACCTTTACTCGTACATGCCACTCGTATTTCCCAAATAACCCCTAATCCCCTGAAAGTACAACAATTGCAGTTTCAAATACCCTCACCCAATTACCGTATCCATACTTCAATTCGGAGATTTGGTTTACAAACACGATTTTCTAAAATGCATACTGCCCTCATTGCCATTTAACATTTGACGCTGATGCATAGATTCGAGTATGAATCTGGGAATGGAATTCCCCAATAGTTAAGGTGCATCTGTTACCAATTGCAATTCATTCGTTCATTTATTCACTGCTGGCTCTCAACCATCCGTAAATCATCATCATTATCACTGTCATCCTCACCATTATGAGCTCTGCCCATTTGTAGGTTCATCCCGACCCATTTACCGAACCTCGAATTGACCAAATCATTTTTCGTCCCTAGCCCAGTATACCTTCCTAAACCCTCTGACAACATAATGTGTGTATTGGAATTTGCATGCTATTTAAATGGGAAATCAAAATATCACGTGTCCTATATAAATTTGTGCCGAAAGCAGGATGAGCGGATTAGTCAAAATGGAAACAAATTGCTTTGGGTACTTGTCCAGGTCCGCACGAATTCATGTATAGACAGATGGCTGTCGTATGGATTCGATAAGGTACGTCCGTGGGGGAATGGTGTGGCAAATAATTATTATTACAAGGCAATTGCAAATCCGTTCTAATGGTAATAGCTATGCGTACTAATCAGGCGGATATCCTGCTATGGCAATATTTTGGGTTTCGAACCACATGCTGACCGCGCTTGTAGAAGAATCTCAAATCGAGAGTCACAAATGGTGAAGTCATGGTAAGTGATTGTAAATTTTTTGGCCATATCCGATATTGAATTTGAAATTCGGTTGAGTATTCGCAGGGGATTCGGTTGCGGCTAAAGCTGATTTATAAATCAAAGTTTTTAATTAGTAGGCGTTAATATTTTACATCATGTTGAGCAATGCTACATGGTCTGTTAGAATGCCGGAAACATGGAACCATTCCATAATCCAGATGAGGGGCGAATTACTCCCTGTCAAAGCTGATGATTCTTTTCAGTCTGCCAATGAATTGTTTGCCTGCAATTGAACACTCTTGACCAATTTCCTGTGATTGTATTATGTCTGTTTGTTCATATCGACTGAGGTTATTAAGCCACATTAAGGTCCTCGGAACTATTATGTCAGTGAGGTTCCACCTACGGGGCATACTGCCTCTACTACTCCCGCGCGCCATCGTGTACGGTTTCTGGGAATATATCTCAGCTCTATCCAACTCTTCCTCAGTTGTGCTGATTCCTCTTCGAACTTTATTCGCCAAGTTCTTCTAGGTTGGCCCACCCATCTGCCCGTGACCTTTACGAAGCGTATGCTCAATCTACTGCCACCTTCGTCTTCGTATGATAGAGTCAATAGGTTCCTGACCTGTTCTCGCTTGAAGTTCATCATTAGAGATAAGGTTGGGTCAGAAAATCCTCAAAATATTTTGCAGATATCTAATCACAGAACGTTTGCAGCTTTCTTTCCAAGTGACCAAGTGATTTTCCAAGTGCTGCACCCATAAAGAAGCACGGAGCGGAACAGCAGTTTTTAGGCTGATAGAATTGTTTCTCCATATTTTGAACAGCATACTGAACGCAGCCTTTGCTTTCCAAATTCGGTGGATTATATCAACATATGTAGTTCGGTCCCGCCATCAGTACAGACAATATTCCCAAGATATGGAAAATTCTCTAACATCTCTACTGATTGTCCAGAAATCTCTGCTTGGTTAGATGAGGAAGTTCCAAGGCCGATCCTTTTTGCTTTTGCCGATTTTAGCTTCACTCTCCACCCTTGTTGTCATTTGATAGAGATCCATGATCCTATGAGAGAGTAGTACAGATGTTTGAGGTGTGATTGCAGATTCCACTGAATTCCTCCTGTTCCAGTCGACAAAGCTGCATTCAGTACATCACTTATCACCAAGGGAAACAATATTGGTGACAGTATACAGCCCTGCCCAGCCCCACTGTGAATTTCAAACTCCTCTGACAACCTTCATTTATGCAGAACGTGACATTTGGATCCATCATATGCAGCCTTGATAATAGCAATCAAATTATCTTTGATGCCCCTCTTGCGCAAAGCAAATCAGATCATTTCTCTATTGATACTGTCGAACGCCTTTCCGAAGTCGATGAACAGCAGATGAAGTGGTGATCGATATTCAACGTACTGCACGTTGATACTGTGGTCCATACTGGATAATCCAGTGCGGAATCCTCCTTGTTCGGCGTCGAGTGTAGCCTCGAGGTGGTCGTTTATTCACTTCAGGACGATTCCTTTTTTCAACTCTTCAGGAAAACTCTCTGTTTCCCAAGCTCTCACAATGAGTGTGTGCAAGAGCTCACTCAATGTTCTTGGCGCTACTCATAAGAGCTCTGTCGCAATACCGTCAAGTCCAACTCCTTTCTTGTTCTTCAGCGCTTTGATTGCGGTAAAGATTTCTTCTCTACTGGGAGATACAGTGCGTATTCGGGAATTTGTTACTACGAACAGGTCATTGGGCATTGGGTTAACTTCGTTGGCGAAAACGCGGTTTAAAACAGCAGACCTTTTAAGCTGGCCCTCATCCGAAACTAGCAGAGATCAGGGTGCTGTTTAGAGTTTTGGACACCCGTGAGCTCTTTGATAATTCTGTAGTCCTACTGTCACAACTACTAGCAGCCTCTTCTGCTTATGTAGCCATTGTGTTGATATAGTTACGCTTATCACGTCACACTACACGGTGAACTTTTCTCATCTTCATACGATACGCAGGCACTAGCTTGTTTCTCTCTGCTGCTGGAGTAGTTGCGATGAGAGCTTTGAGGTGTTTTCTTTCTTCGATCCTAGCCCAAGTTTCTTCGGAAAGCCAATCGCTGTTTCTTCCTTGTGACCGACCGACTAGACATTTTTCAAAGCACAGCAATGGTTTTCGATGGAGGTGGGTTCCGTTCTACTGATTGCCGTCAATTCTTGTGCAAGGTCGTCCCCTAGTTGTTGGCGTACTGGGGGTTCCTTTAGTCTTTCGGTATTGAACTTAAACGGGAACGAATATGAAAAGCAGAGAGTACCGTCATCAGCAAGAAAATATCTTGAATTAGAAGTAGCAGATAAGAGATCATTAATGAAAATTAGAAAGAGTGTTGGAGATAGAACAGAGCCCTGGGGCACACCAGCTTTATTTTGTGAATATCAGACTTGAAACCGTCCAAGACAACTTGTGCAGCAAGCAAATTGGCGTTTGCATTTGCCTTAAAACTTCATATTGTCTAAATAATTCCAACCACTTGACCAAATATTGTAGTTCGTGTCACTGAGTATCTTGTACACAATAGACACTTAAATTGACAGTGGAGATTCATCGTTAGTTTAAGAGTATGGCTTACCACATATATTAAGCGCTTTGTATGCCTTAGCCGTATGGAAGGCAATTTGTTCGAAAATTCATAAATCTCCTTCTCTATAACTGCATTGGCCTTCAACGCAATGGTCTTATACAGTAAACATAACAAAGCATCGCACACATCCTTATTGGTTAGGCAATAATCTGTGTAAATTCATCTTACGAGAGTGGTAGTCGGTACTCGTATACCATATATCCTTCTACCCTGACAAAGGATTACAGAGGCTAATCATCAGTTTATCATCTTGCATTACGAGTTTGTAATTGTGGGGAATTTTGGAAAAGACATCATTGCACCAACCATTACGAACAGCTTGCAATCGGCTTACGTAACCACATCACAGCAGATCCTCCCTATGGAAGTCTGAAGCAGCTACCAGACACCAGTCACGTTAAAATGGAATTAATTCGTTGAAAGAGTTGCACATGGCTACCCGCTGAATTCAACACTTCAAGTCGACCTGTTTAAACTGCACAGCATACCTGTCTTTTGTGCAGTGACTGGGTAGATACATTTGCCCCCACATTTTCAGAACATGAGACTATACATGTGGTTAGGGTGGTTGTGGGTAGGTGCAAATACACATACGAGTACACATAAGCATATGAAGATACGGGATAGTTGTTAATTAGGTGAAACCAACGCTTAATGATCCTATGACTTGGAATCAATTCGAAGCAAATAGCGCACGATACAAATGTGGGGAGCGTAATTATTAAGGTACAGACGTGCAAACATACAATTAAAAACAGACAGAAACATAGAGAAGTTATTTCGCCTTTAAAATTACCTCCATGGCGGCAACAACAGGAGGGGGAAGATACAGATTTTTTTTCCAGGAAATCTGGTTATGCGATTTGAAGTAGCTTCGCCTACTCGTAATATGTGTGTGAATTTGTAACCCAATTATCAGGTTTCTGATTGCTGGTTGGAGAAGTGTGAAGAGGCATCATGTAGTTCAGGATCTAGTCTTCAATTTGATGAATATTTCTATTTAAGAAGATGGTGTACTGTACAAGAGATGACTGGAATCACCTAGAGGGTTGTGAAAATATCTGTCATCCCATGGCTCGCAATTTTTTTTTCTGTTGTGGCAGAGCACTTAGATAAAGGTCTACATCATTTATTCTCCACATGTCCGACGACATATCCGATGCACTTGATAGAACAAGTCTTGTCATAGGCGTATCGGTAACAAGACGCCAATAATATTTATGTTTAGTACAAAACGTCCACAAATACGGATTGTAACGCCTATGAGTACTAGATGAGTCAGATCAATGAGCAGCTTTCCAAAGAAACCAAACTCAGTGTGAAGAAAATTGACTGCATCCCTATTTCTAGTTCGTGTCAGACAGTGTAGTTCTATTAACTGCATGGACTTCAGAGTAGAAGTTGTAACAATTAATAGAGCTTACCAGATACTCGTAGTATACAACTTTGTAGTATTGTCCTTCTTGTATTGGCTTATGAGTTTCGCATTATTCTTTGAAGTATGATGTTGAAGAGATCAACTCAAAAGTTTTGGTGATGTCATTACCGACTTTTATAAAGCAGCGTTCTGTATAGCTCCTTTCCATAAATGCTGTCTTGTCATATGTGGCCTTAAAATCATTTAACAGGTGGTGGGTATCGATTCATAGGGTTTTCTAACAGCTCGTCCTTCTTGCAGTCATGATATGAATGCCTCTTGTTTCACTGTATGTTAAGTTAAGACTATCAGCGGCTTTCGAATAATCTCCGACCAAACAGCCTTCGTATTAGTTGAAATGATCTCCGATGACATTATTGGGAACGAAAAGCAATGAGGGTACCTCAAACCAGAAGGAGGCTAATATAGTGAAAGAGGAAGGAAGAGCAATATGGAAAGCCAGGTAGGACAGCACCACAAATTGCAAGTGGATCCACACTCTAATTACCATCATCAGATTATGGACAACGAGGGCAGGAAGAGGCTCTAACTATCACCTTACACAATTCCTGTTCGGGAATGTTGGCTATGGGCAATCTGTGTCCGAAATGTTCAAACTTGGATGAGGATGTGCAGTATGCGGTGTTTTACTGCAGATGAAAGGATAGAGATCTGATCGTTTTTAACGCGTGCTTAGAACGAGCTGCGATAAGCTGAAATCCTGAGAAGAGGTCAAGAGGCGACCTCGAACAATCCAGCATCATTGCTTATGAACCATTCTAAGTGCGACGATCACGTAGCTACTAGATCCAGGAAAATCATAACTCAGGTATCGTGCATGCCAGCAGTACGATATCTATGAAGCTTCCATTGCAACAAACGATAAAAAAAACCGAAACTTCATAGAAAAGTTGGTTAAAGGTCCTCACAAGAATAAGGAAGAGGACAACCGATAAATTACAAACAGGGGCTAAGGTTGGATAGACAAAATAATATAGTTCACAAAAGAATCAAAGAGCCACAAGATTCAGCTCTGGAACAAGCAGGTCTCCGCTTTGAAGTAACTTGCGGGCGAATATAGTCTACGTGCAATGCATGAACTTGGATTTCTGGAGACAGTTTCACGATAGAATGAATGAATTCGACAAGCCTTAAGTTACATTCTACTCAAGACTGCAGGCTCTCAAACTCAAAGTAGTATATGAAACTGCCGCATTTTATTATCACTTAACAATGTGCTGTTAGAAGGAAGCAGGGGAGTGCAAAAAGAATGGTGTCTTACCTCAAAAGGCTGACCAGATGGTCTAAAACATACAAGTCCACTCAGGCAGAGTAATAGCTAAAGACAAAAGCCTGCATCTTTTAAAGTTTGATCACCAAACCTAGCATTTCGGAATGGAAGATCGACAAATTGACAGCTGTCCTTATTTAGAAAGGCTGACGGTGACACCAAACCCCACACGGGCAATAGAAATGAAAAGATAAGACAATGTGAATTTGTTTTACAGCCACTGGAATTATGTTTGAATTCGTAAATACCTACTTACTTACCCGGCCAGCGAACCTTGAAGGGTCTGAGCCTGAGCTAATGCGACTTTCCATCATTCACGATCCGGGTACAGTGCTTCCAGTTTACTAGAACAAGGCTTCTGGAGTCCGCGATTACTTGATCTTTAAACCGGAGGTTTGGTGTTCCTTTTCCTCGTGAACGAGGTGGCTGGGATTCGAAAATTCTCACTGGCTAAGCCAGTGCAGTCGACGGATTTTAGCCTTCCGGACTGCATCCACATTTTTATACAGCTCGTAGAGTTGGCGGTTATATCTTCTCCTCCATTCGCCCTAATCGGTGACATGACCAAATATTCGACGTAGAATTTTTCTTTCAAAGGATACCCTGATCTGCTCCGCTGTCTTGATTATCGTCCAGCACTCACCTCCATAAAGCAAAACTGGCAAGATTAGGGTTTCTGTAGAGCATGATTTGGACCGTACTTGTTTGGACAAATCGAAGTAGCAGCGGTTGCCTAAGGTTATTCTTCGTCGAATCTCCACTAGAGTGTCATTTGTGGAGTTTATATTTGCCCCTTCACTACCTTTCGAGTGTTACTCGTAGGTTCTGTCCTAGATGGTGTTCGACGGAGCTATACAGAATGTACTTTGTTTTATCCTCATTGATCATGAGACCATCTCGTTTAGCTTGTTCTTCTGTAGCAGTAAAAGCCTCAATAATGGCATGATGGGAACAGGCGATGATGTCGATATCCTCTGCATAGCCCAGCAGCTGGATGGATTTGAAAAAATAGTGCTTTCCGTTTTTATGCCGGCCTTTCGTACTCTCTACTCCAGTACAAGATTGAAGAAATCACACGACAGTGCATCTGCTGTCGAAATCCGGTGCATGTTTGAAACAATTCGGATGATTTGTTTCCAAGCTGCACTGTGCATTGCGAATTCTCTAACGTGGTGCTACACAACCGGATCAGTGTTCTCGGGATCCCGAATTCGGCCATCGCGGTATATAATTCAGTTCCATGAATGCTTTAAAGTCGATGAAGAGATGGTGAGTACCGACTCGGAACTCGTTGGTCTATTCCAGGACTTGTCGCAGTGTGAAGATTTGGTCTATCGCCGATTGGAAGCCACACTGGTAGGCGCCGATGAGTGTGATACAAAACTGCTTTAGTCGCTCACACAGTACGCTGGATAGGATCTTGTAGGCTATGTTAAGCAGGTATATGCCACGGTAGTTCTTACAGGACATAGGATCGCATTTCTTGGAAATGGGGCAGATATCGCTGATAGTCCAGTCATCGGGCATGCTTTCGTCCTCCCATACATTGCTGATAATCTGGATTTCTTGTTGGAGGTGGCTAG
This sequence comes from Volucella bombylans, assembly GCA_949129095.1. Classification (NCBI taxonomy): domain Eukaryota; kingdom Metazoa; phylum Arthropoda; class Insecta; order Diptera; family Syrphidae; genus Volucella; species Volucella bombylans. The sequence goes on from OX422141.1 coordinate 14,239,038, forward strand.
TCTAGAGTTGCTTCGGCTACTTCTTGAATAGTGAAAATGCTTGGCGTTTGTGGTAGGCAATGGCAATGGTCTCTGGCGATACGCAGTGCGCTCAGGGACCCAATGTTGTATCTCCTTTTCGTTGTTTGACTCAGCTTTCTTTCATTGAATAGACGAGCTCTGATTCGGACTGCAACTAAATAGTGCTCAGAGTCGACATTTGCCCCTCTAAATGTTTGCACATTTGTGATGTTTGTCGAGTGTTTTGTGTCTGTCATCACGTGGTCAATTTAGTTGGTGGTTCTACCGTCCGGAGTTAGTCAGGTTGCTGTGTGGATTTTCTTATGAGGGAATCTTGTTCTACTTATCACCGTATTACTAGCTGCCTCAAAGTCAGTGAGTCGGAAGTCGTTATCTGTTGTCGTTTCGTGGAGGATGTGTTTTCCGACCACTGCGCCAAATTTAGCTTTGAAGTGCCCGAGCACGATTTTAACATTGTACTCCGGACAGGCTCCGTAGGCTCCGTCCAATAGATCGTAGAAATCCTATTTGATAGGGTCTTCAGCTTCATTGTTAGAGGCGTGTGCACATATGAGGCTGATGTTGTAGAATTTCCCTTGGATGCGGATCACAGCTAGGTGATCGCTAATTGGTTTGGAATCGATGAGAAGATCATTTCAGCCGTTTTCCAATGATGAATTCGCATTCTAATATGTGCAACCCTTTTGTAGCAACTGGAATATATTGTATATCGCACTCCTTTCTCTTCATCATTCCTGATTCTATCCAGAGAAGTGCTCTGGATCGCAGTAATGTCCGCCTTATACTGTGAGTATATTTTCCAATTTTTGGGTACCTCCTGGGGCGTAAATGTTCTAATATTCTAGGAGCATACTCATAAATCCTTGTACTTTTTCGAGGAGCGGCGGTAGTTAGTTCTCTCGTAACAATGTCACGCGGTTGGGTCGTTAACCCCACGCACAAACGCCAAATCCGGTCAGAGTAGAAGAATGTGTCCTCTTGCTATTCAGCGGTTGCTGAGATAGCTGTCCAAGGGCGCCACGTGGAGGCTGTATGTCAACTTGAACTGTACAGTGACAGGGATCGTGTCTAGTGACAGGGATCGTCCTAGTTGAGTGCATTCAGAATTTTACCCTGTATGTGCTTTTCCATGCAAATAGACGTAGACAAATTCATATGTGAATGCACTTTCCTATGTACACTTTGGTAGTGGATCAAGATAACCTAAGGCACGAAGCCATTTCTATTGCGAAATATGTCATGAATTGGAATCTCGTTATCTACTCAGCTAGCAGAGCTGCTAAGAGCTTAAGAAGGCATACCAGCACAAAACAGTTGAGAAGAAATTATAATGAGCCTGTTTGAACTGAAGCTGCGCATGTCCTGCATTAGTTGTTGCCGCACTATTAGGTTAGTCCTTGGTATTGTAGAATTCGTAGTGTAGTTTTGACGATTTTTTGACACTTGTCTTAAAGGAACGCCATCTCATGGAATTTCAACAGACCTCGCAGTGGCACCTCGAAGTGGCAAAGTTTCTTCTTTGAATATATTCAGAAGGCAGACTTCACATACTGATTCCCAGTTGCCATGGAATCGCCACAAATAAGATCTTTGATGAACATGCTCAACAGTTCGCACCTTTTAGGCCTAACTTTGAGGCATGCCTCGAACTGGAGGAAGGCTCCCTATGACTGCTGAATTTATCGTGAAAACAACTTCCCTGACTCTCCTAAATTTAAGCAGGTCACATGGTTGTTTCATATAAATTTTGGTTGTCTCTTAATGTAGATGCTTGCAAGCTGCTTATAAGTTGCTTCACTTCCGGGTTCGCTACCAGCTGTCCCGTTTTTCTCGGTTTAAGGTTAGACCACCTGACAAACAAAGTGGCTTTGTCAATATCCAGTGTCTGTACCAATGTCGATACCCCAAGTTTGGCTTTTACTTTGGTACTTTGAAAGGCTCCTCTAGACTAGTAAACTTCTTATATACTGCAACAAACTGATTGCCGTCCCTTCGTGCCAATAATGACTCTTAACAATCCCAGAAAAACTGACTCTTTCTGTACACAGACATCAAACTGTCTACAAAGTTCACACCTTACGAAAACATATTCAATTCAATGTCCCTTCCATAGTGTCATTCCTGTGACGGTTGGTTTCCGTGTCCTCCTTCTGCATTATTAATTCCCACACCTCTTATTCCCAATTACAATGTAATCGAGTCATACATCCTTTACTGCACTTGGCCATTCACCCATTACCTCCATTACGATCCCACACCAAGTTACCTACCCAAATCAGGAAGAAAGCGGAAACCCCATTTCAGAATTCGATATCCCTAAAAGTGGAAGCAAAATTACTTACTCCACCACCACCATCACCACCATCACAACATCATGCGGACGACATTTACATCCCTCTCTGTCAGTCGGAATTACTGTCGACATCACCATCATCACCATAACCATAACCATGACCATATAATCTCTCGTTCCAGAGTCCTTCGCTCCGGAAAATATACAAATTGTCCAGTGAAGCCGATAAAAGAATATTCATGCACACCCAGTAGTTGTGTAAGTAGCACTCGTAACAGGATGATTCCTCAATACGCCCTCGGACACAGCGGAAACTGTTTAGAAGTAGTCATATGCGTGGTGAAGCTTTCAGTCCGATTTCCCAAGAGACCAAGCTTCGATGGCCACTGATGTAATGATACACCGAGCAACAGTATTATTAGAGAAACATTTTGTCATTGTGTTGTCGTTATTTGGAAAGGACGAAGGTGGTTAGGAAAATGTACTTATTTTCCTTGGCCGGGAAAGAAGAAGAGGGTTTGGGAACTTACTTTCGGCTCTGTGATTTGTCGATTTCTCCTAATGTGGCAGGTCCTTCTTTTCTATGTTGTTTGGAATTTTTATTTTTTTTCTCCTTCATATGTGGAAAATGAAAGTATTCTTGGTTGAGTGATAGATGGAGATGTTGAGCTTGAATAGTTTGAGAAGATTTGCTCTTCTACTTTATTTTTTCCTTCTTTTAACGAAGTGGTGAGTTTTCGTTTTTAAATTTTCAAATAGATTTGTGTGTTAGTGACTTACAGGAGCTAGTTTCTCAGAGCCCGAACTCTATATAGGACGAACATCTTCTGATTTTGTGATACGATCTTCAAGTATTGAAATCACGGTTTGGCTTTTCCCCAAAAGTACGAACGTGCCTGGTGCAGGATATAATAGGAAACTACGAATGAGTTGAGAGAACAGCTTTTACAGTCAACAAAGCGCTTAATCCAAAAAGAAGTGCTTGTCAAGGACTTTGCAATTATCATTTCGGGGTAGGCATAGTTGATTCTAGGTTAGTCGAAATGCTACGGACAATGTAAATCGCCTAACCTCTCCGATGCACTTTGATTGAGCACAATATCTGCGAAACCTAAATTCAGTTCCACCCAACCGGCAAAGAAGATTAAACCACCCCAAGCGTTCGAAACAATGCGGGGCTGACATCGAAATGCATGCGACATTCAACAATAACCGCTCGCATTTGCCATATCTGTGCGGCGATTGATCGGGAAACTGCTGACTGTCCTATAACCTGGATTGGTACAGCAGCTCAACAGTCAAGTTCGTAGCATAGCGCTTGCTTTATATCCTAGAGGAGGTGTCCTGTAACAGTGTGAGTAAATCATTCCTCGTGCAGGAGCATAATTCTGGCCTACGCCGTCATAGGGATCCCAACTCTCTACGGAAGAGATTAAAAATGTGACGAACTAGCCCCAGATAATAACAGCATCTAGCCAGGGTGTAAAAATAGAGATCCTGACGATAGCACTCCCTCCTCTGAAGTAGGCTACTGGCACTATCGTCTGAAGGATCGAGCGCTCCAAACTTTAGGTTCCACTGTTAGCCCGACCACGAAAACAACTAAATCATGTGAAGCATCATACCTTCTTAGAAATGGACAAACTTACTATTTCCGACCCTAGACAACGACTTGTGGCAATGCAGGTGGACTTTGTGGAATTAAGGGGCCCTAAAACGCTACAAAACGGATATCACTGCTATCTATGAAGTGCGATTGAGTGCTACTGACAAAAGAAGATGTCTTCCAAATGGAACATTTGGATGTGGATATATCACCAGGGGAAGTCCTGAGCTTAGAATATTTGAGTGAATACTTACTTACTCGTACAAAGGTTTAAAAGCGACTCCCTCATAGAGGGAACGATTTTTTCCACTAACTCCTCGTATAAGCAATGTCTAAGAAGCACGTCCAGGACATTCTTAGTGATAAACTGATAAAGCAGAGCATATTCTCTGGGAAATTTTGGAAAAATAACCCTTAACGTCAGAGCAGTTACATGTTTCACATACCATACGCAAAAGGACCTGAAAGCTGCCTGATGATTGTTAACCAGATAGAAGACTTTCCGATCGGTGCCACAACTGATTCCGACCAATATCCCGGACGCCACTCAAGAAGTACTGTGAAGTGATTTGACCTCAAACATCTACAATTGTATAGAGCTGATTGATGACCAACAACAGAAATATCGAACAGAAGTATACGCAGATAAAGATAGAACTAACCACAGTCCATACTGACAATTTGAAAGGATAACTTCTGCAGTTTAACGACGTGGACTACTAACATTCCGCTGCCAGGGAGAATAAACTTTGCCAGAGTGGATGATCGAATTGTTGCTAACTTCCGTAAGCCAACGGAACTGATAGGTCTGCATATGCAACTCGAAACTGAAGACCAATAACTGTCATTTCTGAAATACGATCGGATGAATGAATGGAACCTTAGTATCAATTGCCCAAACTGCGCCAACTAAAGCGGAAACTTAACACAGCACAAAGGATTCAGCCTTTCACACTAAATGAAATCTGGAAGCATATATCAATAATCCGATAGGTCCTGATCTGTGTGGTAAGGTACGTCAAATACCGATCAAACACCTTTTAAAGTCGTATTCGTAGGGACTAGCTATACAGAGCCTGTTTTGGACCATAAAATCGGGTAAAGCTCAAAAAGGGATTCCGACAATGCGACGCGCTGTGATGAGATTTTACGAAACTCGTAAGCCGTGGCACGGTATTCCATAAGTCTGTACAATTGCCAACATCATGTTGATGACATTGAAATTATGAGATTTCAGCGAACTGTGTCTTGACAGTAAGACTAGAATACATTGGTTTCTATAGCTAGGACATGCGAATGAATCTCTCCAGCTCGAAGTGTGTCCAAATCCATACCACAGGGCCAACGCGGTAAAGGAAGTTGCCTTAGGTGGCGCGTTCAAGGGTAAAGCAAAGTGTCCGGACTCGATTATCACATCAAAACGTGCCAAATGGAAAGGGCTGTCGGTTAACTCTGGACAACAAAGCCGATTAAATGAAGAAGGCAGCAACGAAATTGTTTGCCTCCCTCGAAAAATTGATGGTGATGCCTTTTCTATTTGCAACATTCCGCATATGACTAAAAGAAGACATTGGACCTGCTTAATCTCTTCTTACACTTGTCCCGACATCCTGGGTGTACTCAACATCCCACACCAAGGTTTTGTTCACTCGAAAACCGTGAGCATGTTGGAATGACATTTATAGCAATAGAAACGTTTGTAAGCCTAAATATTTGATGTTTTACCATGCCATGAGCAGTTCATCAAACGACGAAAAGGTATGGCGATACAAAGGCTCTTTTCCTATCATTTATATAGAAAACTGTTAATCTAATCGGAGAAATATGACAGCTAGAGTCTAAATATATTATATCACTTATCCCCAGCACATTTAAGTGTTTAGCAAGAGCGTGGCGCTCCATCATGATGATACGAGTAGTACCCATCCAGCCAGAAGTCTTTTCTACTGTCGCTAAGAGAGATTCAGGAGCCATCAGATGGGAAGTCATGACAGCTTCAGTTATGCTCATATGAGACCCAACTGTCAATAGAAGCCCTAACGGATGGCACAGCAGAATTAATGTAGGTTCGGGTACCAAAAAACACTCCACTGAGTCTTGCCCAGTAAGTTCATCGGCGATTTCATTTCCCGTGATTCCATTTTGACCCAGACAAGACTCAGATGCCTTGCATTCTCGACATAGCTGGGAACTTGCTAAACATCCAAATGCTTCGCACCTTTCACCGATTCTTAACAATATAGTTCATTGTCATCTCTATTTGGAAGACTGACGCAAGTTTTTCTAACGGGTAGTGAAATCTAACATTGTCGTCTTCCATAAGAGCCGACTAATTACATCCCTGTCCTGGCTCAGATTCTGGTGGAAAGCATTCTTGAGCACAGGAGTCGATTTTGTACAATGCGTTCGATGTCAAGAGTCAAAAGACAATTGGCACGCAAGGTCATCAAAGCTCCAATGCGTGCTGTACCAAGGACCAATTCTCTTTAAATGGTAGATGGCTTTGAGAGTGCAGCCCATTATCAAAGTAAAGGAGATTCATCAGTGCGTCTAGAGCATAGCCAGACAGACCGTGTTTTGGAGTCTGATAAAAGCAGCAATGAAGTATTTTCGTGAAAGCTGATTCCATCAGACAATAGACGCAAAGGGTATAATTGGCCTAATTATAGCTGTGTAGATCCAAAGAGCACTCTTCAATGAGAAGCCTGAAGGCCGACAGCGCCTTGGAGGTTTTCGACGTGACATGATTAGATCAATGGAGTTTGTTATCCAAGACGACACAGATGCTGATACGTTTAAGCACTAATTGAGTCAAATCAGCCCTCCTTCTCGTAAAGGGAACAATATCAGTTTTTAGGGGATTGACTGAACGATGATTTCTAGTTCACCAATCGTCGAACACGTCAAGAGCTTACTTTAGACAGTCGTTAAGCCACGTTCCAAACATATATCAGTACAGCTACATTTTCTGCATATGGCTGAACGTAGGCGTCAGAAATATTGGGAGTCTTAAGCCGGTGAGTCGACCAACATGCATCATAGCAGTGCAGACAGGGCACAGCCGTGGAAGTTAGCCCTTCCAAGATGCAGATTGGGACGTGAGTCATACCTAGATTTAATGGTCTCGGTAGAACCTTTGCCTTAGCCCACAAAAAGAGAAGTACCGTCCTTTGTTTTGCCGATTTTTTCTCTCCTTATGAGAATAGACCTTTTATGAAGGCTGAAAACTTGAAAAACCTTAGTTTCCAGGGGAGATAGAATTTCCGACAGAATTTCTCAACCAGCTGCATGGAGCATTTAACTCGTTTTCCATATCGCAGCCCTCTGCTCGAATGCAAAAATTCTCCGCTCAACATAGTGATTGCACTCGTCAAACTGTCAGACATACATCCTTGTTAAGTAGTCGAATATTTATTTTAAATGTACCACAAAAATCACCTTGGACAGGCCCCCTTTCACTGACCTGAACTGCCGCAAGGTTCCACTCTTACTCCTACTGTCGTCATTGTTACAGTTTTTTTTTTTAGGAAAACACAATTGCATACTTTACAGGGAAAGGAAAATTCACACCAAGTCTATGGGTTCTCGTTTTCGTTCTTTCATACCTCGCGGCAACGATGAGGAAAATAACAATTTTCCCATCGGGTTGCTTTGGTTTTAACTTCCCCCCGGCTGCGCTTTATTGCAAACACAATTCTCTCCAAATAACCACCATCAAATCGGAAAACTTGCCTTAAATGTCATCGATGCGTAATGAGTTTTCGATTCGCCATCATCGATTCTTATAGTTCTATACTCACAGAGTGGCATGGACGATAACTGGGACGAGGACGAGAAGGAGAACCAGATAGTTGATACCAATGCCGATACCAATGTCGATGTCGAAGTCGATGTCGATGTTGGTATCGGTATCGGTTCCATGATATCAATTGGCAAACTAGGCACGTACCGTGACGATTGAATGATTTTCGTGCTGTAGCTGGCTGCAAGGAATTCATTTTTCTTTTCGCCTTTCAATTCTTTTACTATTCCGTTGGTGAGTTTCCGATTCTGACATTACAGTTACCTCCTTCCATTGATACGGAAGTGATTGTACATACACCCGCAATACAACACACTGGCCATGCTTTGGTAACAAATTTGCCCATAATCCTGTCAGTGTAATTTCCGACATGGAGGATCCAGAACCACCCCAAACATTTATCCGGTAGAGTAAGTCTCAGTGAAGGGGGTGGTAGACTCTTTGTAAAAAATTAAAAGTTAGCTTTCACAAAAAATTCCACAAGACCGAGTTTTTTTCTGTTGGGATGTACAAGTTTGCAGGAAGACTCCTGTGTAAGACGTGTATCCATGGCTACCATCTTTGAACTCTGACAACGCTCTCATGTAATCCCGCCAAAAATAGCAAAAGTTTCGTGGAAAGTTACTCCACAATGGGGTGGGGCAGACCGTGACTGATGTGGATGATTGAAAGGAAGAGAAGCTGGCTGTATTAATTTCCTTGGAATGGGGATGCATGTGTGCGTGTAGTACTGTATCAAAATGTTTGGTAATAAAGTTTTATTGGGTTTCTGTGTTCCACCTTCGAATGGTTAGTGATAGCCGGCAACCTGACGCAGACATTTCCATTGTATACGTCCTAAATTGCCAGGCAAAACAATAGAGGATATACACAACCCCTGTGGTTAGTGTGATATTGAGCCGGATGTAGAGGGAAGGATGTCCATTAGAACGAGAAAAGTTTGAGAACTTCTTCTTTTCCACCAACAATTACTTTGTCTTTGGTTTACAGATTATTTGACAGCGTTTATTGTTTTCTTCTTCTTTTCCATCTATTTCCATTTCTATTTGGATTCCGATTCCGTTTTTCCGATATTTTATGTCTCCGAGTTGGGAATTCGATTATACCAACGCCCTTGGTTGGACGCATGTGGATATGCTGGCTGTATGTGTACATTTGTGTTTGTGTGGCAGGAAGGATCAAGGAAGCAAATGTAGTAGAGGGGACGTTTTATGGAAGTTGTATGGTAATTGAGGAGTTATTTGGCAATCGTATGAATAATTTAAACTTTTTCTACTCTTCTTTGCATCAGACGAATGGACAGTTAGAGAGCAAATATGATTTTTCAAATCGATTTCGTTGATATATTCTTTGTCAAAGTGAAACGATAATGGAACAAGTGATGTTGAAAAATGGATTTATGCAAAGAAACATTTGGAAGAGGGTCCTACAATTGACAGCAGGAAATTAGGGAATGTTAAACAACAGGAAGAGGAGGTTACTTGGACTCAACTGGATGTACGAAAGGTGCGCCCAGGCTCTGATTAATTATCATAAGCTGGTCTTACAATTTTCTGTATTAAAGGAAAAGATTAGCCCTAGGAGAAGGACTTGGAGAAGGATTTTTTATACGACCAAACCTGTGAGCAGTATCGTAATCGTGACTTTAAAATTGTCCTTGGTGATTTCAACTCCAAGCTAGGAAGAGAGAGCATCTTTGGATCCACAATTGGAAACTACAGGCGATGTGAACAGAGTACGATAGATCGGTTTTACGGCAGACCGAAGTTCCATCATACCCAGCATACGTTACCCACTCTTCAACATTTACAAAGGGACTTGGCTGCCTTTTGATCAAAATTGACTTCATTCCGATCGACACAAGACACCGTTTCAATATTCTGGATGTCTCTACGTTCCGACGATGTTGACCACGACTACGTTCTAAGTGGTCCATACAGAGAGTCCAAATTTTGAATCACTTTTTCGAGCATATTGGCTAGTATCTCCAAGACGAGTGATTTGACATATCCCCATAAAAAATAGTCTAGAGGCGTAAAATTGCACGACCTAGCCGGAAAATTCAGCGGTCCTAAACGAGAGATAAATTGCTCACTGATCTCAGTTCTCAATTTGGTCATCGTTTCGCGTGCTGTGGCATAAAGCGTCGTCTTGCGGGAACCACATGATGATCAGCTTCAGCTAGTGCATTTTGAACAAAAAAAAACAGTTAGAATTCATTGAACGATAGCGGGCGCCATTTACGGTAACGTTGTTTTCACGGTCAACTTTGAAAAAATACTGATTCCGCCGAACAATAAACCGCACTAAACAGTGCATTTTTCCGGGTTCATTGGCAGCTCTTGTATTGCTTGAGGCTGCTCATCGGACTAAATGCGGCAGTTTTGTTTATTAATATATTTTTTCGATAAAAGCACGGATTTTCCTCTCCTTCTTCTCTCGCTTTTTCATAACTCCTCTGTCCAGTACACTCCCTCTAAAACTCTCTCATCCTACGACTTTCACAAAGCAAACTTTCACAAAATCAATAACTATTTCAGCAGGTCCCGCTTTAACTTTTACAACCTAAGTATAAATGATGCCTTTTTGACTTTACTAGTCCTCCCTGGTATAATCGCAAGCAACGTTCCTTACGACATAAGAGAAACAAGTTATGGGCTGTTTTCCTTCGTACCAGATCCTTTTCCGACTATTCCAACTGTCTTGGTGCTTATCTTCATTTCACCGAACTTTACGATTCCCTTTACTAGCGCTACCTTAATAATGCGCAATTCATCCTTATAAACGACCCTAAGTCCTTTTTCCAACTTGTTAACTACAAAAGAAACTTCGATGGTTACCCGCCCTATTTGAGACCTTTTCTTAACAATCCTTCACCAACGACTCCTTTGAACCAGATCCATCCTATTTTAATTGCCCACTGAACTTCTCCAATGGTACACTTCTCTCTCACACATTGGACCCGTCTTATATCGAACATAAATTACACCAACATAATCACGAATTCAAACCCGGCTCAGACGACTTGCCTGCCATATTTCTTTAGAAGATGTTCGTCCTCTCTTTTAAACTCTTTTGTCTATTCCTTTCACAATGAGAATTTGCTCAATCTTGGAAAACCTCCTTCATAACTCCGATCCACAAAAAAGGGTCAGAGAATAAAATAACCAACTATCGTCCCATTGCTAAATTCTCCCTTATACCCAAACTCCTTGAAAGTATTTTGTAGGAATCCCTAGACTTCCAATGCAAATCACATATTTCCCATAAACAGCTTGGCTTCCTTCCAGGATAGATCAAATCGCGCTGAATTCGTATCCTATGCCCTCTCTGCCCTAGAGAATTGTAATGAAGTCGATGTAGTTGCAACAGATTTTAGCAAAGCCCTCTGTGCTCGGCTTTGAACCCATACTGTGAAAATGGATATCTTCTTACCCGGAAAACCGTTTTTACAGTATTTGTTTCAGGTCAGCCCTGAATTCAATTTTTGGCCACCTCTGGAGTTCCACAATGCAGCTATCTCGGTCCAATTCTTTTTATATTAACCAGAAATGATCTCCATAGCATCATCAAACTCTTGTCTGTCCTACTTTACGCCGACGATACCAAATCGCGACCTCAGTGTTTTGTGTGGTAGGGAGCTCAACTTCCGTGTACATATGGATGTGACAATCCCTAAAGCCAACTCTGTACTGAGTTTTGTAAAACGGTGGTCCAAAGAATTCACCAACCCATATGTGACCTGGTCCCTCTGTATGACCTTTGTTCGCCCCCTCCTAGAGTACGCCAATCAAGAGTGGTCCCCATGTTATCGTGTTCATATCTCGAAAATCGAAAGCATCCTGCGCCGTTTTCTTCGATTTGCACTTCGCGGTATGCCCTGGGATCGTCTGCCACCTTTTAAGACCGCCTTAACCCTTTAATTCCCATACCTCTATTAATAAAAAAATATTGTTAGTTCTTTCAGTTGATGTAATGTTTATACTTAGAGTTGACAAAAAAAAAACAAAATATTAAAAAAAAATTCTGACCGCACTGTTTTCAAAAAAGGGGTGTCACGCACAGGTGACACTGGGCGTTATTTGTACTTCTCGGGTACTCATTAGTTTCTATATAAGTAAAAGAACTTGGCGCACATTTTTCGTGTGCGTTTCCATGTGATCATCGGCGCTACCTGCAGATCTTACTTCTCTTGAGATCTAATCTGAACTGGAACTCCGCAGATTTGTAGGCTTTCCATATTTTTGAAGATAAGTGGTTACAGCATTTCTGCGAAAATCGCAATAGGTCCAGTAACTTGCTGATTGTTTTTTTTTATAAGCCAGGCGTATCGCCAGACCAAAAGCAAGCAAATGGTACAGCGAAGACTTAACCTCATGGAGTCATGAGGTCAACTTCACCCATAAACTTGTTATACATCTTTATAACAGCTGGACAATCAACCTCCATTTTTGTCCGTTTTTAATTTATAACACCAACCCGATCCACTTTTGAATTAGGTGTCAATCCGTGGCAGTTTGACGCAGCTGCAACAGTACTGTTATCGTACCACTTAGCTACAATAATTTCACTAGACATTTGAGTACACAGCTCACCTCTAGGCCTCTTTTTCATATCTTTGGAATTCAGTAGTTTACAATTTTTCAGACGGTTTTCCCGGATAGTTCCTGTTCCTCCTACATTTTGTTCTTGCAAATACTATTTTAGCAGAGGTAAGCCAGTGAAAAAGTTGTCAAAATACAAATTGTACGGTCCTAATTTTTGTGGTAATCTAGAATGTACGAGGGCGGGTCAATAAGTCCGTGACTTTTTGAATTTCTGACCTCTTTACTGAAACAGCAACACTGCTCCTGTCAACAGGCATCTGTCAGTTGACTCCTGTCAAAATTTAAACTTGCTGCGTCAGTTAGTTTGTGTTTGACAGCTATTTTTATCAGACTACTCACTAATTTGAGGAGAAAATGGAAAAAAGTGAATTTCGTGTGCTTCACTTCACAGGAAGGTTTGGCGTTGTTTAATCGCAATATGGAGGAGTTTTTGCGCCGTTGTGTAACCGTGGACGAAACATGGATCCATCACAACACACCAGAGAACAAACAACAGTCAAAACAGTGGGTTTCTAAGGGTGAATCGGCGCCAAAGAAGGCCAAGGTGGGTTTGTCAGCCAATAAAGTAATGGCGACTGTTTTTTGGGATGCACGCGGGATAATCCACATTGACTACCTTCAAAAGGGAAGAACAATCAATGGGGAATATTATGCCAACTTATTGGACCGATTCAATGACAATTTGAAAAAAAAAAACCGACCTCATTTGGCCAAGAAAAAAGTTCTTTTCCACCAAGACAATGCAAGGGTGCACACATGTGCAGTTGCCATGGCAAAAATCCATGAATTGGGCTATGAATTGCTCCCTCATCCACCCTATTCTCCAGATTTGGCTCCGAGCGACTACTTCTTGTTCCCAAACCTGAAGAAATGGCTTGGTGGAAAAAGATTTGACTCCAATGATGAAGTCATCTCGCAAACAAAGGCCTATTTTGAGGACCTCGACAAATCATTTTTTTTGGAAGGGATAAAAAAATTGGAGAAGCGTTGGACAAAGTGTATAGAGCTCAAGGGAGACTACGTTGAAAAATAAAATTATTTTTTTATCAAAAAATCTGTGTTTTATTCCAAAAGTCACGGACTTATTGACCCGCCCTCGTAGCTCCAAAATAACTGCGGCTCCTAAGCCATATTGTGGTTGCATTTTGAGGGTTGGACCGGAGGCGCCTTGATACAACTCAGAGGTTACCAACTATCCATGCTGACCAAAACTTGTAACCAGACCTAATGGGTTTTCCATGGATGTGTTGTTTGGTAGCATGTCTACCAAAGTATGGAGCTACAGATTCATCTATATAAATGTGTGTACAATTTTCGAACTGGCGAACCTTAGCAAAATAGCTCAATCTTGAAAAATCTATTTTGTCTCATGCTAGAAGCTACCAGTTCATTGTGAGTGTCATTCTTTACTTCCCAGAACATTCACCTATACTTAGGTGTCAAGTAACCTGTGAACAACAATATTGCTCTGAACACTCTGATTTCATCAGCAATTACATTTAGAGTTACTCATATCTGTTATGAATAGCACTACGACTTCACTGTAAAGCAACTCATAACATTCAATTGCCGTCAGCTCCTCCAGATAATTAAAAACAACTTCATCAGAGTCCCCTTTACCAGAAGCAGTGAAAAATAGTGTTGTTGCACCACCATTTTATTGTATTCTTTTTTTTCTTCTTTTTTTTGGTGCAGAAACATTAGCTTCTTCTTCATCTTCCTTCTGGTCATCTTTACAAATGTCTTCTGAAAAAGATGGTCCATTTTGAAGCTCTACTTTAGAACGAAGCATACGACTACATAGGTATACGGAGCAAATTAGCTTCGTTTTCGTCTTCACTTTCTTCGTCAGTAACCATGCCATCGTCAGGAGGAAACAAAATAATGTAGCCAGGAACTTGCCCGGTCTCTAATGAATTCAGCTAATGTCAACCTGTAGGACGTAAGTAAGCTCTAAAATCCCATCACCACGAATCGGTAAAATACCGCCCTGTGTCACCTACAGGGGATTAAATTCTAAGGCCCACTCACCGAAAATTCGACGCTGTGGCAGCACGAGCTGTATTATGTGTTTTAGACAAAGATCCTTGGGTAAAATCTTCCAAATACTCGAGTTATACAATCCCAAATGCTGCGAACGGTGACGAATGAACAAATCACGGTCTTCATTAACACTGGCGGATACAGCAGCAATATTTCCCTACGCATAAGGGTAGGTGGCTTGATGTCCAATAGCGTGAAACTGGTGCGAATTTGCTCAATATGGCTTGAATTGCTTGCTCAGTAGGTCGAATGGTCGAAGTGCGCGTAAAACATATTTCACAAAGCACGAATTTTGATAACAAAATTAAATAATTTGTAAACGTTGTTCGGGTGAAAGTCTTTCCATGATGAAATGGCAATGCTAACTGTTGACTTTGACACATGTCACTAATCATGCGTAATCTGTCAAAAATAGAACACTGAAAAACCAAAGAGAAAAAGATGATATTGATTGATCGTGCTCACTGCAGCAGATCCCGAGATCTCTCACAGACTTAAAAGTGTATTCTTACCATCTGTGTTCCAGTAGACGAAAAATAATTGAGCGCCCTCTATGAATCGTAATGTGTAATAGAGCCACTGATATTGGGTGGTGTGAATAAAAACTGAGGGAACACTCCGAGTTAACACTCACTAGTAAAATGCTTTCTTTGAAGGGAACACTCAATTTGGAGTGAATAAAAAATTTCCTCAAAGTAGGTTCTTCCCCTCAAGTAGAAGTGTGAAAACTGGAGCGGAGAGCTGTCAAATTTATTTGTCAAAGTTTTTTTTTTTAAGATAATCAACAACACAGGGAATATTCATTTTCAGAAATGTTTTTAAACATACAAACGCAAACAAAGATATATAATTCACGACGTTTCGGGGACACAGTGGATAATTTCAAGGACCTATGTATATAGATTCGATTTTCGTAATATGGAAGGGCTAAGCAATCAGTTTCTTTCCGATATTCCTGAAGAAACGCGTGGTGGTGCCATACCAAGAATTGAGAAAATGAAAATATTCCTTCGATACATTGGTGACCCAGGATACCAAATTGGAGTTGGTGAGGACATTGGGATTCATAGATTCACTGTATCGAAAACAGTTTGGCAAGTGTGTTGTGTTATATGTGCAAAAGCAAATGTATGGATGAAATTTCCCTCAACGACCGCAGGATTGAGAGAAGTATTCTTTTCCCAGTGCAATTGGAGCTCAGGATTGTACTCATATTCAGATCTTAAAGCCTCATTTACATGGCGATGAGTATCTGAATCGTGCAATGCTAAGGAATGTTTCACAAGTGTTGATGCCCAATGGCCAGGATGTGGGCATGATTCAAGAACTTTGCGAAATTCAGCTGTTTTTAATATTATTTATGATAATTCGGCAGCAGCTAGTATTCTTGCAGATGAAGGCTATGGTTTAACATCATGGATTATGACACCCTTCAGGAATCCAGTCACAGATGCCCAAAAAATATACAACAAGTTACATACCCGGGAAAGAGTAATTATTGACCGCATGTTTGGACAAGTAAAATGAAGATTTCCTTTATTGTCGAGTTAGACTAGCCACAGAAAGAGTGCCTAAAATTATAAAAGCATGCTTTGTATTGCATAATATAGCAAAACATCTCAATGACGAAGACTTTTCAGAAAGTGATATCTTACCGTCGCAGGAAGCACGTGTTCCTGAACCTTCAGAAGAGAACAGCACTATCTACAAGCGGGTAGTATCGAGAAGTAGTGAAATAGCATCAATAATTCAAGGTTTCTTTATGTTATTTTTGTACTAATATTTTCTTTAGCTTTTATTTATTTCAATTATAATTCTTTTTAATATATCTGACAACTTCCTTATGCCATTCAATCTGAAAACGGAATGGCCGAACTGACTCTACAAAGTCAGTTCTTCTTCTGGTTTGTGTTGACGATTAACCCGATGTTGGGCCCAGTTCGGGTACAGGCGGAATAAAAATTTATTTTCAAAGTACTACACTATAAAAGTTTTTATTAGTATTTCTATTTTGTTTATTTATTTTATGTCTTACGTTCAAACAGAAATATATGAACATCTTTATTTAGTTGTTTAGATTTTTCTTTATTTCTCCTTTTGCAACGCAAAAATTTCTCTTTGTTTCTTATTTAACTCCTTTTGCTCTAGGAGCACTTCCTTCTGAAGGTCAATGATCGAACTATTTTGACTTCTTTTAGGCGCTGAAACTTGCCGGAATTGTGGAATGGTCCTTGATGGTGCCGGTAGTTCTTCCTCCTGAAATGCTAGATGCCCTTCATCAGGATACTCCAGATCTTCATCGGCACACCGTATTGGTCTGCTGTAACCTGTAATAAATTTAAGTGTTTTGTAGTATATAAAATTGTATTTAACCATAATAATTGTCAATGTAAATGGTAAACTGGATTATGTTTAAAGTGTAACACAACATAACTTCATAAAATTTTGTTATTAATAGAATATTGTAACCCCTAACCTAATTGTAATGAATTTTGTTATAAAATGAAAAATATATCTTTATTTATCAATAATGAACTTTTGTAAAAATATTTGTAATATAATATACGAGTGGCGTTAAATATATGCTCGGTATAGATATGAAGGAAAATGCGAATTCAATTTAAATTGTTTTTATTTTTCAATATAATCTCCCCTAACGTCAATGCATTTGTTACATCTTGAGATAAGCTTTTTTAAACCCTCAAAAAAATAAATTTCCTCTTTCTCTGCAAAATACCCATTTATTGCCGACTTGAGTTCTTCATCATCTGAAAATCTTTTTCCACGAAGACATTTTTTCAAATCCGGAAACAGGAAATAATCACTAGGGGCAAGGTCTGGACTGTAGGGTGGGTGTTGGATTTCTTCGAAACCACAATCTCGCGCAGCAGCCTTGGAAACTCGCGCCGTGTGAACAGGAGCGTTGTCATGAAGAAGCAACACACCCGCTGCGAGTTTACCCCGTCTTTTCTTTTTAATTTCCTCCCGCAAATTATGCAAAGTGGAAGCGTAGGATGTGGCGTTGATGGTTTCACCTTTTTTTTGTACACAATGAGCAAGATTCCCGTTGAGTCCCAAAAAACTGTGGCCATGAGCTTCCCGGCAGACGGAGTGGCTTTGAACTTCTTCGGGGGGTCTGTTCCTTTTTTATGCCACTGAATGGACTCTTGTTTGCTTTCAGGGTCATAGTGGTGGACCCATGTTTCGTCCCCAGTAACAATTCGATCCATAACACCGTCCGCGTTCTCACTACACATCTCCAAAAGCTCTCTACAGCATGCGATTCTCACTTTTTTCTGAGGCGCTGTGAGCATTCGTGGCACCCACTTTGCCCTGACCTTTGAAAGGTTAAAATGGTCATGAAGAATGGTGTGAATGGTACCAATTGAAAGCTTGGTGATCTCTGCCATCATTTTCACCTTTATTCGGGCATCCTCAAGAACAAGTTTTTCGACTTCTTTGATGCTTTCTCCCGTACAAGCAGTAGCCGGGGCGCCGGAGCGTGGGTCGTCTTCAATGCTCTCTCTGCCTCTCTCGAACTCACTTGACCACTTTTGCACAGTTGATAATGAAGGTGCGGAATCCTGGTAAACAGCCACCATCTCTTCATGAATAGTTTTTTGACTTTTTCCTTGCTTAGTGAGAAATTTAATTACAGCGCGATGCTCAATTTTCACCATCATCGTCTCAGTTGCCATTATGATTCTGTTTAACTAGAGATAAAACGCGAATTAATAATCACATTTATATGAAATTTTACATGAATGCACTAAAATAATAGTATTACTTGATAAATAAGTCAATTTATATATACAACCACAGCTTCACTCCGATACCGAGAATATGTTCAACGTATATATTTCCTATTGTATTGGCAACCCTTAAATAATAAACAGCCAGAGAGCTTTAACACAAAATAGCTTTTCTCGAAAAAGCTCACCTCTTCACCTCGAAGAAGAGTATAAAGCCGAGCACGGTCAAAGCCAAAGTCACTCAGGTTTGGTATTTCGCTGTCACAGTCGGGTAATCCACTGAAAGGAAAAATATCACACTTGAGCTGATTTCAGTACGACGGTCAGGTCTTTTTTCTACTGTCTACAGTAAATCTGAACAAATTTTTGGAACCAAATATACTAGTTAATTTTGTACTGAATAAATATAAAATTTTAAGCAAATATAGAATATTAAATTTTGTAAAAAGTGGGTTTTCTTTATCCCTATTTTTTTTACAACTACCTTTGCTGGGTTGCCGGTTGAGCGTATTGCTGCGGTTTTCGAACAGCACAACTCGCGGCAGAGAATCCAACAAAGCGGCGTTTTATTGGGTGAGAGTTCCTACGTTGCCCTCTCCTACGATCCCTGTGAGAGCAAAAAGTCTCGTATTACAAAAGTATTAAATCCAGTAGCTGTTTTTTCTGGTCTTTTAAATTGATGGGAAGATTGCCCGTCCTTTTCTTATCTCCTTTTGACTTGACGCGGGCCTTCATGTTTTAAATTTTTTCCCGAATTTGGGAGATGTTCAAATCAATGCCATGGATTTTTTCAATTTGCTCCTCCATAGCTTCCAACGCAGCTTGCTTTCTAATTTTCATGGCTGGAGTTTGGCTTTTGTCCAGCAAGCACGGATAAAATTGTAAACAATTTATGAAATCCTCATCTTCCATTCCAGATTTCCTTTTTCTTGAGGGTTTTGCACCTAATACATCAAAGTATTCCTCTTCCGAAATATTAATCTCCATTTTTCAAACATTTTAAATTTTTTTTTAAAATTTTTTAATTATAAAAGTGTCCGCCAATGCACACTCAACTGCTTCAAGGGTTTACTCAATACTGTTCATCTTTATTCACACCAAAATGGAGGCAACACTCAACTGTCAAAACATGTGAGTGGAGGGTTTTCGTTAAACTTAACGAAAATTATTTTTATTCACACCAGATAGAGTGTTCCCTCCAAAACACCATCCAATGTAAATATAACACTGCACCCAACTTCGAGGCGATGACTGATCGCCGTTTTTCTATTAACCTTTCTACGTCTGAGCGTTATTATTAACGCCCACTGGAACACTGTGTATCTGAACCCTTGAGTAACTGCTTAAGTCATCTCAAAATAATTTGACAGATACAACTACAATATTTTCTTCAAAAATCCCCTTAAATCCACAACACCATGTTACAAAACCCCAGTCGGTATACCTACGAGACTGTTTGTTTTATTTCTTTGTACAAAAATTTCCAAAACCAAATATTTATGCGATTTAATATCCATTTTTATTACACTCCACTTATTCGTAGCTGCCTAAGAACCTCTTTGTCCTTTGGCCACTACTGTCCTACTACCCCACCTAACCACATGCTCCACTTTCAATAATCAAATAACTAAAGGATCTTCTCTAAAGATACCTAATATCGAAAGTTTTCGTGTTTAGGCCGGAAAGCAGAACAAAAAAAAAAACGCACAACAAAAATAGAAACGAAAACGAAGAAAAAAAATCCTGCAAAAACTTTCTAATTCCTTTTACTTATCCCGAGGGAATATAGGAACCGAAACCGCCAACATACAATAGAAACCATCCCAACTGTGGGAGAGTGTGCGTCGAAAAGGTACAGGGAGTGGGGGGAAGTAAAAATCTGAAAAGGAGAAAACTTAACTCATAACTTTTAGCTTTATCCCTAAAATCCTTCAGAAAATATTCCGTTTCTTTACCCTTATCGTTTCGTTTGTTCCTTCGTTGTGTGAGGTGAGTTGTTGGGCTTACAAGTTTGTCTACTCTGTCAAAATGTATATTTGACAAAAGGTTCTCGTTGATGATGTTGTTGTTGTTGTTATTATTGTTTTGATGGAATGAAATAGAATGTAAGGACAAATATAAGGACTTTTGTGTGTATCTTTTAAACGATATCATCATTGATTAGCCGCAAGCAAAAAGGAAACCCATGAAGCGAACTAATATATCAAAGTTAGGATGCTTTTGATTTAGAACCTTCTTGTCAATTCGGATGTTTTGCTTTAGGAGCTTAACTACAGGGAAGCTAAACTCTGTACTCAGTGCTAAAGGAAGGGAGCAATTTAAAACGATGACAGGATTTTAAAGATATTGACAGGCCAACAGCTTAAACTATATTTTGTCCACATTTTATTCGGTGTTAAGGACATTTTGTAAAACACTTGCTGGATGCATGAATTCCCAAATGTAATAGGACTGCCCACTTTTTGACGCAACCACAAATACTATTTCGTAAGTGGCACAGAAAATCACCATGCCATAGAGCTAAGGTAAGAAATATATACATAAGTCTTGGTCTTCAATGAGGGATGACAATTGATCGGCCAATAGATTCCTTTGGTAACGAAAATGGCTAGTGAAGCTGGACATGTCGCAGTTCTATTCGAAAGCGTATTCCGCTATCAAATTCGAACTGGAAACTTGACAATGAGCCCTGAACAGAGATGGAGTCCAGGGATTTGATAGTGGCCTGTCTATCCGAAAAGATGCGGATATCCTTTGCAGATATTACGATTTTCTTCTTACGATTGTGGGTGGTCGTGGCTCAAGTGGTAGTGTGTTCCAAATCGGAAGGTTCGGTGTTCGAATCCCAGCCTCGTCCGAAAGACATTCTTTTTTTCAGGCAACTTAATTCACGTAAGACGAATGGTTGCCTCTAATACAACAACAAGTCCAATTACACTAATAATTTAGTCTCCCCATTAAATGTTGTATGCCACCCATGGGGCGAAATAACCACTAAGCCCAAAAATCTTTCTTTCTCTCTCTGTCCCATTTTCCTAAAAGCTTAACACGTGCTCAGGCATTTTAATACCCACTTCAGGACAGGATTTCTTTAATCGCCACAATATTCGCGTGGAACTCGCTACAATGAGTCGTCCTCCCAGGAAGATTTAAAGGGGTTGCCTTTATGAAAGTCTTTGTCAAATCAATGCTGGGGCACAATGTAGTCAATGAGAGAATTTATTTGTCCACTGTGTAGTCGCTTTAAGGCGAATAGAATACCTGCGTTAGCAGCCACTTTCCTGCTGAAAATATCGAGAAGTGTCAAGTGAAACAGAACATCTAGTGCCACGGATAGAGTAGTGCGTAAGGTCCATCTTATGTACGGACATGCCGTCGTTTGAACTTTGCTTAATTTGCTGCAGTTGACTGGAATTTTTAAGGCCGTCCACCAGACAACCACCCCATAGATGAGTATCGGACTTATAACCGAGACGTATAGCCAGTGGGTTATTGCGAGGCTGCAATAGAATACAGCTACTTTAGCTTTCTTTACTCGTCCTTGAGTATTAGGTTTACAGTTTAGTTTCCTGTCAAAAATAAGACCCAGATATTTTGCTGTATCAGAGAAGACTAAATTGGTACCCTTGATTGAGGAAAGATCTATGAGTGGAATTTTATATGTCCTTCAAGAGAGGACAAGATCAGTGTTATGGGGTCTTACTACCAATACACCACGATCCCCCGAACGTGTTAATCTGATAAGATTTGGTTGAAGGAGTTATTTAATGGTATTGAGATGCTTTCCTAAGGCGGCTATAGTCACGTCATCCGCATAATCAACCACCTTGCTACCATCCACTTCTAGGTATGTCAGCGGGTCGTTGAGCACTAAGTGCCGTAAAAGGACAGCTCCTCGTGGCGTACCTCTACTGATACATCTTTTAGCAGAAGCCGCACACAGTTCAAAGTTGATTATCCTGCTGTTTAGCATAAGACTGATCAACAGAGTGAGTCATTTACCTGCAGAGTTGACAGCGCAGTCGTGATTATGGATGTGTTGACGTTGTTAAAGGCACCATCTATGTTCAGGAATAGGATCATTGTGTACTCTCTATATTATATTGTAGGCATCTTTCGATGTGGTTTGTCCATGAATTTAGATCGGTTTTTGCTTTTTTTTATAATTAGCGCACGCTCAAGGGATTTTTTTTACCCTTAAAATGTTTGTACACAGCGCGGGCGAATGAAACTTAGGAAGAACAGAGAAGCCGTAGTCAGTAGTCGTGGATCAATTCTGGATCGCATATAGATATCAATCAGTCGTTGTAAGTTTTTGGAGGGAGAGATGATAGACTTATAGGCCTGAGGTCTTTTGGGATAACACGCGAACATTTTTCAGTTTTGGGAGTGAAAATTACATTAACTTCTCTCCATGACCATTTCTACGCAACTGTTTATGATATTGACTAGCGTTGACAGGATTATATCTGAGCACATTTGTCGCTTGGCAGTTATTATACCCTCTGGCCCAGCAGACTAGTATTGTTTGAAGCAATGCAACACCTAGAATAGATTGTCTCTTGTATTGAGTAGTCCTGTTAAGGTTGTTACTGGCCGTGAATAGGAAGCTACTTTGTAATTTAGTTCTTTAACAGTTATGATGTTAAAGAAATCATATGACAGTGTATCGCCACGTCGAGGTCCTTTTTTGACACCAATTATTTCATGGTCTTAATGGGCTAAGAAAGCAATTGAACAACCCCAGGTCCCTATCTCGAGCAATGAAGAGGAGGCAGAAACTCTTTTAGCTGCTTTCGGGGAAAGATTCTTGGTGTGGTTTTCGATTCCATTTGCATTGATGAAGTGGAGAGTTGGTGATACAACTAAAAACTATAGTGGCTTTACAGCGGCATGAATCGTCACCTTGGGTGGTGCACGAACTTGGAAGGGAACTTGAATTAACACAATTTTCATAATCGGAGGCAGTTAGCTATGGATCGAGCTGGAATGGCATGTTGATTGAAGCCCAGAGCTGCCCCGGTTTGTAAGATGTCATCAAAACGAAACATAATGCAAATAAAAGCATATGGCTCCAAGAAAAATAAACACCCACCATCAACGTCTCGAACAGAATGTCACAATGGGCGGTTATAAGTGTGAACATAGCTAAAGGGTCCGCCATCTAACGTTTTTTTTTTTCAACTAGTGCTTATTTCGTGAATGGTAACACTTAGCTCATGTTTGATTCGACAGATAATTAGTCTTATCCTTCCGGTTAGTAATGAAAAACAATTTCATTCAAACGGCTGCCTCGGCTAGCCATGCAGTAGCCTACACGATCGGTCCAATTTTTAAGCACATTATCGATTGTGTGCAGCTGTATTTCACCAATGGCTTCACGAATATTGTCCTTCAAAGCGTCAATTGTCTCTGACTTGTCGGCGTAACACTTATCTTTTACGGCACCATACAAATAATAGTCCAACGGTGCGGCTGATAATGCGATCTTCAAAAACAGGGCGCAAAACATCGAGTGTAGCTTCGGCTGTGTGGCACGTAGCGCCGTCCTGTTGAAACCAAATGTTGCCAATATCCTCCTCTTCAATTTTTGTGAACAAAAATTCGTTCAACATGGCCCGATAACGATCGCCATTGACTGTAACGGCCACTCCTTCCTCATTTTCGAACAAAAATGGCCCAATTATGCCTCTGGACCAAAATCCGCACCAAACAGTGACTCGTTTTGGGGGTATCGGCTTTTCAATGTATGCGTGCGTTTTTTCTGTGCCCCAAATGCGACAATTTTGCTTGTTTACATACCCGCCAAGATCAAAATTAGCTTCATCTGAAAAGATGATTTTTTTGGCAAAATCATTCTGCAACATTACCATGATTTTCAAAGTAATGTCGCAATATTTCTCAGCATTGTTCAAGCATATACACAACCATATTCGTTCAGCGAAAGGCTAAAACTAATTGTTTTATAAGCTAAATCAATACCGTCGCGCCGTAGAAATCACTGGAAGACCCGATCCTGGTAATTTTCTTCTTTCATACGAAAAAAACGGTGCCTGAAGCTCATCGAGAGCTGAAGTTCCGTCGCTTCGAATACGGTGATTTCGATGTTGACGACCGTCCGCGTGAAGGAAGGCTAAAATCCTTCGAAAACTTTCAATTGGAGGCATTGCTCGATTACGATCCATGCCAAATATAAGAAGAGCTTGCTTCAGCATTAGGAGATATCCGTCAAGCCATTTCCAGCCATTGCATGCGTTGGGAATGATTCAAAAACAAGGAATTTGGGTTCCTTATGATTTGAAGCCAAGGGATGTTGAGTGTCGTTTTTTTGCCTCTGAAAAACTGCTCCAGGGGCAAAAAAGGAAGGGTTTTCTTCATCGCATCGTGACGGGTGATGAAAAATGGATTCATTACAGCAACTCAAATAGAAGAAAGTCATGGGGACTGCCCGGTCATGCTTCTACGTCGACGGTTCGCCCGAATATTCACACTGTGGTTATGCTGTGTATTTGGTGGGACCAGGTCGGTGTTATTTATTATGAACTGTGACACCCAACGAAACCAAAATACGAGCAGAGGCACGAAAAAGTGATTCTACCGCATGACAATGCTCGGCCTCACATCACGCATGGAAGCGCTCAAATGTAAGTGATGCCCCACCCGCCATATTCACCAGATATTGCGCCATCCGATTATTACTTGCTCCGTTCGATGGCACATGGTCTGGCTGATCATCAGTTCCGCTCATATGAAGACATCAAAAAATGGATTGATTCGTGGATATCCTCCTCCACCAGAAAGATGGGAAAAAGTTGTAGCTAGCGACGGAAAATACTTTGAATGATTCATTTGTAACCATTGTAACCATTTGTAAACCAGCGATAACTTAGTTACGAATCTAATACTTAACTACTGCTGAGAAGCCTGGGACATGTAAAGCGAATGAGTGGCAAAGCTGTGGAGAGTTTTCGAATGCAGCCTGTAGAGAGCTATTGAGTAGAAGAATGAACCTATAGTCTGTTGCCCCAAAGTGTGGTGATACCTTACGTAAATTGAGCTGTATCCAACCCTATGTTTCATTTTCTTTAAAAACTGATTTGTGCTTCGTTATGCAAAACTCATCAAAACCCTATACGGGCGACGATTTATAATATATATGCACACTTGTATATTATAAGTTCCTCGCCTCTAAAAAAAAAAAAGTACACTCAACCACAGGATTTAGTTAAAAACAGTTGCTCGTCCAGTCTCACTAAAATCGTTTTAAAATTTAAATTTGATTAGAAGGAGTTTATTCATTTGTAGAACAACTTCTAGCTATTATTGCCCAGCCCATGACCTCATTAAAAGAAAATTGTCCAGAATCCGTACACATACAGCAACA
The DNA here is from genome assembly GCA_949129095.1 of Volucella bombylans. Lineage (NCBI taxonomy): Eukaryota > Metazoa > Arthropoda > Insecta > Diptera > Syrphidae > Volucella > Volucella bombylans. The sequence goes on from OX422141.1 coordinate 14,264,546, forward strand.
ACTATTGCGGCACAACTGCGATCTTGCAGGTCCAGTTGTTCACGAATATGTCGCCCATAACCAGCAGTCGTCGTTGGGGGAAAAAAAAAAATTAACCTCTGAGTAAAAATCTGTGTGAAAGGACAAAATTAACACCACGGACGGCGAAGCATATCCTGAAGTTCATTAAATGAATATACACGAGTGCTAGACTTTTAAAAATCTGGAAAAGCGTTTTCCTCCAACATAGGACCATTTGAGTGTGTTCAACTACCCGATACTGCTTTGACCTGATTTGGTTTTTTGTTTTTGGACCTATGCGAATGGTCACACGGACAAACGAGGCTAAAATGGGTTTCAATTTGAAAGTTTTCACAGAACAAAAAAAAACTCTCATTTTCCGCAGACTTAATTTGCTGTCGGAGAATCAATTTCGCTGGCAATTCTATTTTAGGATAACCTTTGCAATTTTATCTTTGCAAGCACATGCGAGAATCTACATATGTGTCCGAGTATACAACTGTGAGCATATAGGAATCCAAATATTTTTTTACGTGAGGATGCTGGGAATAACCATATTCCAGACACCATCATGCAGATGAGAGTTCTAGACACAGAGCACACATTTAGAGGTGTTTTTAAGAAGGATACAAATGGGGCCTTATTTATGTTTTACCGCAGAGAATGATATACTCGTACTCGTATGTATGCAAAGTGAACACCGATGGTTAAAATCGTTAAAATTTATTCGAAAAGGTGTTCTGCAGGTAGTGCAGTCATTGAAAAGGTGTGAATCCTAGTCAAGAATGAATGCGGCATTGTTTTAAGGCATTCGTAATTGGCCCTATACCAACCAGGGAATGAAGTAGACCTCACAAAACTTACTCATATGGGACTCAAGCATGACTAATAAAAGTAAACAAAACAATTCTCTTTAGACACGGTTTATACCGAAGAAGTGCACATTTGCGCTTTATTTTACCCATATCCCTGGATGTAAACTTTCTATCCACTGACGGTTTTTCTCGAAACCTCCTTCTACAATCTTCGGTTAACTTGATGATATATTTACCATAGACAAGAATGGCGTCCCTGATGTGCCACAGTACCAGCATTTAGAAACCAACTTGACCCAGAATCTAGTAATAGGTCGAAAATAGATCTTCACGATGACGAGTCCTATGGCATTCCATCGCTTAACAGTTCTGACTTCCTACACAACGAAGAGTCACACGAGGAGCAGCAGTTGTATCTGGTTGAGGTGGATAGTCTTAAATCAATCACATCGCTGTTTGTGGTACCTGGGAACCACAAGAAGATTCCTCACTCATCGAAAACAGAGTCTGAAGAGGCTACAGCCAAGAAGGTCTCAAAGCTGAGAAAATTGTCTGCGCTGATGTGTTTCGGGAAGCATAGGTGAATTTAGAGGAAGAAAATGAAGAAGTCTATGCTGGCCTCTGATATTCAAAAGCTTTCCAATCGTGACAATATTGTAATCGACAGGAAGAGAAAAGAAATAATTCATCACCAGGATGAGCTAAATCGTAACACAATCTATCGATTTCTCTCACCCGAAAAACTTGGCCTCACACAGGAAATGGGACGACTCTAATAAAAAGCGAACCCGATAAACCTGTGAATACTCCACCAACTCCTGCGGTATTTCTAGAAACAACTCCGCCTAATGTTCAAAGAACACGATCTGGTCGTATTGTAAAATCTGTGTTCATTCAAATCGAACCCGAGTCTGAGCTTGAAAATGCTGCCGCAATCATGCGAAACTTTCTTCAAGAGCTGGAAAACTCGGATTACATCAGTCACGTCACCACAAACAGTCACGTCGACATCCTCGCTACCACCAACAAAATGTCGGAACCTGCCACCTGACGCCATCTGTCCTACGTGCAATAAGTTTCCCTTGGCAAACGACGTATGCAACAGCATATACAGGCGTACCCAGACCACCGACCAAACTTGGAAGAAATGTAAGCAACGTTCAAAGAGCCTCCTTGCCAAAGGATCAACATGCCGATATTTTTCTCAGTGAAATTTCAGTCGAACAGTCGAGGTAGCGTCAGTTCCTATTCCCGTACTCCCTATATGTTAACGACATCGTAGCACTATCAGATCCGCTTCATTTTGAGAGTTTAGCACCTCCACCAACGCCAAGTGTGGACTACAATCTCAGTATTTCTCTCCTTGATATTTTTCCTGAGGCGAAATTAAACTTTTCGGAACCTATTCCAACGGAAGAAATTCTACTTTGTACTCTAGATGATCTTATGAAAGATTGCATGAAGAAATTGGATCAAGATCACAGTCGAAGCAGTGACCATGATGGAGACCAAGCAAACAGCACCAATGTTAGATCTCTCAGAGCTATTCCAGTTTAATAGCCAATAGCCGGGTTACTAGAACCTAAAATAGGCTTCTTTAAAACGTTGGTACAGTTATCGCAGGTCAGTAATACAACAACAACCACAGCGGCAGCAGCAATAACAACAGCCACAAGGAGGAAGTGCTATACCTCCCCAAACCGGGGGATAACAACATTATGTATCGTGGTGTGCCAGGCCCAGGTCAGTAGCCACCTCCATCAACCCACAACAGCAAACAACCATAACGAACTGGAGAGCAACAACAGCAACCACCATTGCACTCGCAGTACCACGGAGGATATCAGCAGCACGGCCTCTATCTTGGATAATCGCCTCAAATACAACCTTATCAACCACAGATTGATAATCCAGGTGCTATGGGCCTTATGGGCCTCCAACTTAAGGATACCCGCCCAGCAGCCAAGGCTAACAAGCCGCCGACATCTTCGATCCGTGGGCCGCCTCCACCAGAACATGCCTATCCGAATACTTCGCAGCACTAAGGCCCGGTACAGGGATCATATCCTCCTCCTCCTCTTAATCCACAATCGCAATCGCTATCACAAATGTATGGACCTCCAGCTGGATCGCAGGTGCCACCAGGTCATTGTCCTCCGCAGAATGCCAGCGGTCCACCTCCACCCATGGGCCCCAAATGCTGGTTCGAACTACGGTCAAACTACTCATCCGCTGATCCAGCCTCCAGGGCAACCTGGTTACTAACAAGCAGGAACCGGGACTTAATCATCATATTCGCCGCAGTCACAACAACCTCCATATCAACATGGTTCTAGTGGATATCCTCCATCTGCCCAGTAGTAACAACAGCAGCCAAATGCAATGGGACATCCACCATCATCACAACCAAATCAAGCAGCATCACAGCCACCACCAACCACTGGTGCACCGCCCAGTGGAGCGGCGGGTAGTTCATGTGGTTCCTCGCCCAGTTCAGGCCAGTCACCACCACCCATTCAAGTTGTTACAGCCAATAACGGTCCGATCCCTCTTCCCACCCACCCACTTCGTATGCCACTCCTCAATCGGCCACAAGCCCATCAACACAACAATAACCATCCGAAAGGGACCACCAGCTCCTTACAGCCTCCAGCCTCTACCGCCAAATTCATCGGCCAATGCTCCGTCGAATGGAGTTGTTGTGTCAACTCCAGTATCAGCCACCACATGGCGCTCAGACTTATGTTGCTCCGCCCGCAGGGCAACCGAATGCACCACCCGCTCCGAGTAATTACCCTGATTATGGATACCATCATCAAGGATATCCAACAATGCCTCAAGAACAGTATCTTCCATGGTAGGGATACCAAGGCTATAGACCAGGGGCACAAATGCCTCCACCCTTTGGCCAAATGCCACCACTAGGTCCGCAGGGTCTGCCTGCTGGAGCTTACTTCTATGGCTATCAGTCGCCTTAGCGAGTAGCTAATTCCGGTTATATACGAGTATTCTAGTACCCTAGAAGCGTTTTTATATTTGACTTGAAGCATAACTTCCTACTCGCGTCGTCGGCGACGACTTGTTCTACACGTAAGACCCGGAGCGTTCTTATTTTTCCATTTGTTTGTTTGTTCTAATTTGAGCCTAGTTAATATAAAAGATGCGGAACCTATTACAAAATTTATTTTAAAGAGTTTTCTGCCTGTCGAATGGTCCGTTTCGGTATTCCGGCATGGCGACCATTCTCCTTTTCCTCGTCTTATCTCTTTCTTCCTAGATTTCAAATAAAAACAATTTAACGAACTTTGAAGGAGGACATATGACAGATGAATTCAAAGGACTGAGTCAATGCCAATAGTCAACATGGTAGACTCCTTATATGAGCGACTTAAACGTATTAAAACTGCGTTCAATGTTCCAAGAATATTCAGGATCCTGAAGCAATGATGTTGCAAGGTGAACTAGTATTGGGTTGACGACAGCACTTATAGGAACATAGAATGTTCTCAAACAAGCACGTTCATCCAAACAACCAGCAGAGGTCCTAGACATCTATAAACACATTTCAAAAATTCATATCAGCACTAAATTTCTACGAGCTCTTACCTGCAAGAAATCCTCTAAGTCTGACGAAGGACAGACTAGTAGCACAACAGCTTACACGACACCACATATAGAAACGGTCTTATGATTATTGACTTTGCATATACTCGTAGCTTACTTTCTTCACCATTCACAAAGGGCACAGAACCGAATTGATCATGTTGTGATGGATGCAAGTCATTGCTTCGGTATTAGAGATGTCTGAACATTCCGAGAGACTCACCTATAATTGAGAAAATATCAAATATCATCCACATAATCCAAGAATTCGTCCAATAATGACAAGGTTTCCAACTTAAGCAGCAGCTCCTTTGCAACTTTTCTGAAAATATTGTAGCAAAAGGTCTTCCTGTTTCAAAGCAAATGATAGCGCTCATTCGAACGCTATAACATCTATCTTAACTGTGATGTATTATCAAAACTTTGTCACCAATTAAATTTAGGAAATCAATTTTCTGAGCGAGGAACCACAAAAATCTCCACAACGATGTTACGCGATGTATCAACAAAAAGGAAAAAAATAGTGGCATTCCTCCTGGGCATTTAGAAGTCATTCGGCAGCACTAATTGGTTCACAGAATACACGGAAATATGGTTTTCCAAGGTATCACCGCAGGTGTGCCACAGGTTTCGGGTCTGGGACCAATCCTCTTTAACTTATTCCCATAAAACCAGCCAACAAATGCAGTATAATGCAGGTTCATGCAACGATCTTTACGTGAACGGTTCTATAACATATAGGGATAACAAGACCGAGGGAGGACCTTTTGTGAAGCCTTTGGAACTACAATTTGAACTGGGGTTGGAAAATACGAGTAAATAGTAGCAAGATGATGATGCTCATATGCCTCCAGCCTCCAATGACATTTCTCAGCGGGATAACGAAAATATCCCTGTTAAGAAGAAGTAACTGCATCAAGATATGCCTTCCGATAGCTTCAAAGATTTTACCACATAAGACTGCGAAGTACCCTGGGGTTAACTTTAATAAAACATTTAGGTTCAACGATCACAATGAGAGCTATTTTTAAGCGAACAAGCCTTACACTGCACTACACATAGTAAGGTCAGTTTTAAGGAAAAGGAATGGACTCGGCCAGAGGATCAAACAAACAACGGAAATGACATATGCTTCTAAGATTTGGTACAAAGTTTCTCCCAGCGTCATGAAAGAATTTGCCTGTTCGATAGGAGGACTTTACATACTTGGACCCGACTTTTTCGATGCCCAACAATACTCGAATACTCTTATCAATTGAAAGGTTTATGATGAAGCTCTCGATGTTACTTGTACAGAATGTCAGTGACCGATCAAATCTGGCAGTGCAGAAGCTCTGGTAAAAGCCGTTGGAACTTAGCCATCAACTGCAATTAATTTTCAGTTCAGTGGAAATGGCTTAGTTTCGTCTGCCCGCTACAGTGAATGAATGAATTCCCTCACCGACATGCTTGGAAAAGTTCCCAAGCAGTAGAGGAAAACTCTTTTCGAAAATCGATGAAAGCAGAAGTGATGAAATCTTATTTCACCTGAGAACCGACACATAGGAAATTATTAGTCTTGTCATAGCTGTGTAGTTTCCAGTGACAAGGCCCAGAGAAGACATAAATGCGACAACATTTTATAGGTTTTCGACGAGACATCCAAATGCCATCCATCTTGCTTCAGGCGCACTGTGTGTGCGGGAAAAGTCACCACCATTGTTCTTTTTTTAGGGTAAATCAACAGACTTCCGTCCACGAGAAAGGCGACCTTTACTGGCCGTATCGCCATCTGAATTTAATGTGAGGGTAAGGCCATCACTGGCCCAATTTCCATTCAGTGAAACTCAAGCATTTGTTGTTTACATCACCGGCTTCATCATCGACGTGGGGATTGCAAGTTTTCTTGCCATAGGCTTGGTTCGAAACATGAAGAAAAGAATGCAGTCTCAGCTTCGAACGCTTGAAGATATATTTCTCTTTTTCGGCACCCCGGGAGGCTTTTAGTATCAGCGTCTTCCACAGCACTTGTTATTATATTGCTGAGCATTTTCCATGGCAGTCCTTCAGTTTTCCTCTTTTAAAGTCCGTTTGACCTTTTCGGTTTCTTAGGACAAGCCATCAAAAACAGCTCCCTATCAGCTGTCTATTTTGATGGGACATAACTTATCAGGTAGAGCCTCTGCGGTATTCTCTCTATCCCCGCAGCCCGGACCAGCAATTCCTAAGCCCGCCGTTGATTTAGGGTCACAATTCGTGCTGTGGCGCTGTGCGAAAGACATGGGTGGATTGCCGCTAGCACAAGTCCATTGGAGTCACCTCCAAGCTGTTTAAAAGTTTAACATCTAGTCTGGACACCTTTGGCGGTTAATTAAACGTTTCACTTGGGTTCTTTTGGGGACTTTACTATCTTAGACTCCATTGAGATATGACAGCTATAAATTCCTTAATGAAATCCTTTTGGAAGAGCTATGAACAGGGGATGGTTTAGGAAACCTGTCGTTTCTATCAAATAGAAGACACCTTCCATTTGATAGCCAATTTTATTGAACCTACTCGTACATCACCTTCCTTATTCCGCTTGCGTGGCGAAGTAGAACAGGATGTAGTCACTTAAATTTATATCCTTCATCAAGTTGAATTTCTTTAATCTTTTATCAAGAGAAACTCTCGAACTGAGAACTTAACTCTCCCCCAGGTAAGTGAATTGTGAATACCTCCAAACAGAGCAACCTGAATTTCCGAGATGGTGCACCAAAGAATCCTTTCAGCAATTTTATTCTCGCCCTTTCTGCATTCGCATTCCAGCGTTTTCGAGTTCCATTTTTAGAATTGTGTAGTCCCTTTGGTATGTACTCGTATGATCCACATTTGCCATCAAATTTAATGGTGCTGTTCTTTAGCTATCAGATATATAGGGAAACTCTGGAGAACTCCACCCCAACCTTGCAGTCATATGAATTCTACAGGCTGCACCTCCCAGCAGCTGACAACTCAAAGTGCAGAGCGCCGAGCTGAGAGTCCTCCTCCCTTACAAGGATCAGTTTAACCACTTTATGTGTGATAATATTCGTGAAATTGATTTTATGTCATCGTAAATATTTTTCCTTCTCCTTGAAGCGAAAATTGCATTAGTTGTGAAATTTTTGACTCTACACCGGAAGTGGTGTCTAGCTGCGAGATATCCGTAGTCAATGGAATGATGGAAGATGGAAGTCATCGGAGGGTGACACAACGCATGACCCAGTGTGTATCGATGGCAAAGACATTAAATTGACTTATGACGAAGGATGACGTTTATTGAATACTTTTGGTGATAGTGGAAGTATTGATAGTTTGTTGCATGTTTCGCTTGTAATACTGTCTACAGTTTAAGGACACTTGACAGTTCTTGATTTATAGTTTCCTATTTGGGAGATGTTCGGGAACTACTCGTATCTACGAAATGTGTAGATGACGTCGTATGTAAGGAAGCAACTGAGTATGAACCAGGCGCATGAGGGATGAGTTGAAAAACCTTGAAAAACCCACCCGGATCTGAGTTTTCTATAAAAGTGTAGACGTGCGCATATGATAGCTAATCTGTTTATCGATTTGTTATACACCTCAGCATTTGTTTGCATATGCCGAAAAACTACTGAAAAGTGAACACTAAGCTGCCACCAAATCCCACCAATACCCAAAGCTCTCATTGTTTGACATATTTGTGCCAAGAAACCGTTTTGTCATCCCAAAAATGTTAAAGACAATGAACCCTTGTTGGCGACAACTAAAATCTAATCATCTGACCTGTCCTCTTTGTCCATTGCTGGATCAAGGTGTCATCCGGGCAGTGCCGAGGATTAACCTGGCTGAGGACCCAGTTTTGAAAACATAGCTTGGCCGTGTCGGTTGCTGGACTAATATGCCTTGTGTTATGTTGAGCTCCATGTGGATCTACCACCCCTTCCCTATCTAATCGGTGGACCAACATTTCAGTACCATATAAAATCCTCCCGAGCCCAGACTTCAAGCAAAAAAACCAAAGGCCAACAATGGTACTTATAAGTGTTTGCTTGATAATTTTAGGCGAGCATAGGCAAAACCTTTGCAAGCGCTGCATCTTGCGGACAAGATTGGAAATATTCATCGAAGACCAAAGGCGCTGAATAACCCAGAGACACAAAGTCATCTTTTGTACGCTGAAGGGTCTTGCTAAGAAGGCAAAGAACGAATGCATTCCGGCAGATAGGGGTTGGCCACCGATAAATTATGGGCAGTCAAAATGGACAAGACTCAGACATATTCCTGACCTCTACGTCACGTGAGATCCATTAAAAGCAAAGACTAAACGTCCAAAATCGAGTACGCAAACCACGAGCAATGACCAGGCTAGTTGTATATCAAGATGACGCAGATATGTATATTGACAAGATGTCCAACCTCTCCCAAAACCCCCCCTGAGATGGTAAAAGAAGATCTTTTAGTTGCAGTTGTCGGCGTGTCTGTCTGTGGAAAGGAAACCGCTGGCGACGAAATGCAACTTTAGAGCCTTACATCTATAAATGCGACGCTGTAAATGTCTGTAATTGTCACATACTACATTTAGGTGCGCTGGCTGACAAGAAAAGTTTAGGAAGCTAGTAGCCTATAGCGATCAGAACTTGGAATATTTCATCAGACCATTAGCGGCCTGTTAAGGATTATCCATGGATATGACAGATATAAGTCTATGACAGATATATGATCGTTTAAAAGATAAATACCCCGAGTTCCTGTCAGCTTCTTCCCGATCTCTACGCCGTACAATTGAAGCCCGTCACTGACTTATCGGATATGCTCTCTCAGACTACTAAAACACCACTTTCCTCCTAAATCGAGGGCAACCGAGGCTACGGCAAAAGACATGTCATCTCCTAACGACCTGGATGCCACCATCGTAGAAATATCTGTATCACCATGTCATAGACTTAAAGTTAGTACAGACTTACCTCTACCATGCCGAATTTGCCGACTCCTACCTCATTATTCGTCCCTTGAGGGCAGCGGATCCGGAAAACTTATCCCTAGACTTAAGGTATTTATTGCAGCTACTCGTACATACAACATTTTTCACCCGGCAAGAAAAGAAGCTATACCCAGAGTTTGTATTCTTCTGTTATGGCACTTGGTGCTATGTGTTCCAATGGCTAACTATTGAGTTTTGAGTAATTAATGTTGCACTTTCTGTGAATCTATCATGGTTTGGATATTTCAGAATGCAATTCCTAGGAAGATACCACTTTCAAGACCTACATGATCTTTGGCCTATAAAGACGGTCTACATTGTTAGATTCGTCAAGAAATTTGTATGGCTCCAGTTTTTGCGACCACAAATCTGGACATGTGATGATGTTGATCACCTTTGCTTTTATGAGGTATTCGGACGCATTCAAATAAGAAGTCTACTGAAAGAAGCCTACCTAGCATCTTTCATCCAAGACAGGAGCTGAACTTCCAGGTAAGTGTCTATACGCTGTTGAACTTTTATTTCATAGAAAAGTCATAAAGGAAGCATTCAATATTGACGACCAAAATGGCCAAATTAGAAGAAAAGGACGAGTTCAATTTCATCATCAATACATCCAATCTTCAGGAACTTCGTCTTGAGGAGAATTCGGCAAAAGGTACTTTAGTCGTAAGAATCGAGCCTCATTGAATTAATTAGGCAAGAAGTCAGAGGAGGAATCGAGTCAGCCAGATTGAGATTCAGACCATCGGATAACGTACATCACTCTGAAGTTCAGCGTAGCAACAAAAACCACAAACAGTACGACTATGCTGACAAATACGCGGCTTGTCATATTGAAGATATATCCACTCAGTCAGCCCTGCAACCCTGCATAGCCTAGCATCAGGTTCTTGCCTATGCAATATCGCGTAAGGCAGGTCTACTTAGACATGTTCTGCGAAGAGTGGCAGTCTAAGTTTTACGTTGACCAAGACTGACTAAGAAGGCAGAAGCCTTCACAAGGAACCACTCACCCTCAACGAAGACGACAGTGACTTCCATCTCCCTGACATAGACGAAGTCAAGGAAGCAATATCGAAGCTAAAGTCTAATAAGGCTGCTTGCGCGGAGGGATTGCTTATGCAATAAAGCAGCCGGAGATGATCTGGTTAGGAACATGCACCAGCTTATCTATAAGCGGCGGTCAGAGGAAAACATGCCAAATGCTTGAATGTGGGCATCGTCTGTTTGAAAGGAGACCTTTTTAACTACACCAAACATAGAGCATCGCCTTTAAGATCTTTTCTGCCATATTATGTGAGCATGTGAAACCATTCGTGGACAATCTGGTTGGTCTATATCAATGCGATTTCAGGCCAGAAAAGTGTCTCATGAATCAAATATTCACAATACAGTAGAACTTGGAAAAGACTCGGAAGTTTCAGATCGTCACTCACTACTACCTATTTGTGGATTTCAAAGCCGCATATGACAGCGTGTAGGGAAAAAACCTACACCACCGACGCGGGACTTGGCCTGAACGTTATCATTGACACCTAAAACTGCGAGGTAATAAGGATTCCGTCTGCCTTGATTCTGCACCTACAAGCAGTACCGATATCAGGGCAGTAATCATACGCAAAATTACTCTTGTCAACTGTTGTTTCTTTGAGCTCAGGAGGCAGTTGAGTAACAGAACCCTCTCACTTAAGACCGACCTGGCTTTAAGCAAGACTCTTATCGTCCTACTCTATGACGCAGGAAAGTGGATGAGGGAGCAATTGACAGAGAGAAGGATACTGCCTGTGATTTTCGTTGCCGTTTGTATTGACAAAGAATGGAGGAGGAGGTTGTGCAGCAACATCGGTTGAGACAGACGCCTGCAAATCCACTGTCTGAGTTGGTTAGCGCATGTTGAACGAATGGATGCCACAGTTTTTTTTTTTTGTAATTAGCTTGCTACCCTTAAATTGTTTGCATACAGCTCGGGCGAAGGAAATTTAGAGAGGAAGAAAAGCGAAGTACCGATGTACGTTGGTCTTAAATGTTTGAAAGTTGCAACGACTGCGAAATAAAGACCTCGTCGACTTGTAGGGCTTAGGAAATAATCACGATATTTCAGAGTACTTCTGTAGCCTGTGGATATACTGATGAGCATTCATAGGTAGACATTGAAGATTTGAATAGTCGGAGTGCCAATGGCAATTTCGGCGGAATACTCTTGGTGAAAATAGCCATAGAAAAGGGCGAGGCAAGAGGCATTACTTGGGTTTTCAAGGGTGTTAATCGACTGTGTAATATTACCATCATATGTGAGCTTTATCGCATGCTTTTGAATCCTATCTAGGGGGCATCTGACCAGATGTGGACATTGTAATCCAATTTTGGTCGGATAAATGCCTAAATACTGTGGCCAAATCAGAGGGGATGAAATATTTCTCACACCGTTTGAGGAAACCTAGACATTTCGCAGCATATGTGGCGGCATCGAATATGTGGTCATTCCAACATAAGTTGTCATTGACACACAAAACAAAAGTTTTGCAAGCATTAAGTTTCATTCTATTGATGGTTCCCCAATTATTTATGCTGCGAATATCGGAATTTAGGATAGGCCATCAAATCACCAGTGGACCTATTCCGAAGTTTCCATGTTTCGAGATATTTCATGATCTGACGGTTTATCAGCGTTTCTGTGGCCTTAGAAAGGAGGACCCAAGTGAATTGTGTCTTTAGGAGGAGAGAGCAGAAGATTCGCCTTTCCTAAGAGTCCTGAACAGTAGGATTGTTAATAAAGCTTACGTAGTGGTTTTGCCAGCGAGGAAGAACACCTCTTCAAAAGAAGGGGAGATGTACCGTCTAGACCAGAAGATTTGAGAATGAGTGGATTCGTCCCATTGAAGATTCGACGAACTCAAGCGTAGGTGGATACATGACACAATCAACTGTCTTTGAAGAGATTGGCCTTATCCAAAGAGTTGCCAGCCCGAATGTCATTATAAATGAGCGTTGGGTTGGAGGATGAGGCAGAATTTCTGATGTTTTGGACGAACCATCAACGGACATTGTGTATTTTTGCCTGTATTGGTTGTATTGGATATTCATACTCTTAAAAAAGGCGATGCAGTCATTCCTGGCTCATTAGAACTATTTTCGATTTTCTTCTATGGGTTCGGTCTTGTAAGATCAAAAAGCTGCTCCATAACCTTGAAAACCTCTTTACAGCTCGAACGTGACAGGCTTTTTTTTTGACTGTGCCATGCATTCGATGAGGGAATGAGAATAGTGTCTGTGATCATATCAGCGCCGGCATCCACGTCGCTATCGAAGAAACATAACGACGAGGTAAATTTGTAAAGAGGTTGTTAAGGCCGCTCCAATTAACTTTCTCATATTGCCACACGGTTCTTTTAGGAATATTTTCTCTAACTGTGTTGTCGGTGTACGAGAAATTAGCTGATATAACACAGTGGTTCGACGAGCCTAGTATTGGCGGTATGACTATCAGCGTCTGGTGTTCGTGTGGACTCATTTACAAATTATTGTCAAAAGAAAGCATCTCAACACATCCTGTTTCGACTCAAACAGTCTGCGGGTTTGACGCTGACTGACACCGCTGTAGAGGACGGCCGACTATAAGTGAAAAGCGACCTAACCAATTCGAAATTCGGCGCTGGCGAGAGATCGTGCTAACTGCAGAGGCTTGTTGGTTGAAGCCTAAGTTCACTAGGGACTGTGGGGCCACCTTTTTGAGGAAGTATCATAATATTGAGGTGGCAGGTCGTTTGGTGCAATTGATTGATATGGAGCGGACGTCAACCTTAGACTTTTATTTTTCTTTTGTATTTGAGCTTCATTTGCGCATTGGGAAAACGACAAGTGAAGATCTTCGGCCCTTGTACGAGTGTTGATGCCATTTACATACCTCTTATGTGGATAATGACATTGACTTGCACTGCATTTGATATCTAAAGGTGAGTCATGTAGTTACTAGTCGCCGAATAAAAGCCATCCCAACTCATCCCAAACAACGGTCTTTGAACACTGCCTTGCGTGCATTTTAATGCATAAAAATCGCCTTACATTGTTATAAGGACACTCGTCTTCGGTGCTTTTTGAAAAATCAGCGCCATTTACGCAAGATTTCTTGGAATTCTGCCAGACGCCTTTCCCAGTTCTGTGAAAATAAAGCTCAGCCCATTCGCAGGGTCACGATATATCAAAATGTATATTCTGTAAATTTTGAGTCGAGTCATTTGTCGTCCTGCCTCCCATAGACCGACATTTACATTCATAAAGTTTGATTTTATGGCTTCCTAAAATTCATTCGTCCATTTTCATTGTATGCTCCGTCGATTGATAGTTATTACACAAAGTCAGATACTCGTAGCACATGTATGCAATTGAAGTACCATACTACCAATGAATTGAAACAATGACTGATGCTATTGAATTTGATCCTGCTTCTCCAATTGTGCACACAATGTGGACTTTACTCAGTTAATCTATCCATCCTGGCCATTTCACTCTACACACCGGCTACCCCTGTTAAATCGGATCCCACTTACGTTAAGCTTTATATGATCCATAAAAAAATCCTCTCAATATCCGTCGTTCTCACATACATTCTAATGCGTTTTACAATGTCATGCCGTTCCTTAACTTGTATTTATCACAGCGCATACGGGATGTCACTTGCTTTATCGTTTGGTTTTAACGAGTCCTTATGAACACAGTTTTTGTACAGTACCACTCTCATTCAATATCTAAGTACCTACATCCTTGAACCCAACCCCAACGAATGCATTTAATGGTGGGGTGCTCCACATATATTATTTTATGCCGAGCAATGAAGTTCGATATTATGGAGCACAACAGTCCGCGATAACACACGTGGACCATGGTCATGATGGTCATAAAATTTTAACGACACTTTTATGCGCATATGTATAATGTGAACATAGTAGTGGTCTGCCATGTGTACCCCCGTAACAGAGTTCACACTGAGTTTCGGTCCTGTTTTATGGAAAATCCATTCTCATAAAAAGTTTTACTGCAAAGTACATATATGTGATTATATGCATGCAAATAGTTTTCAAGGACATACTCCTGACTGATGAACACAGCCCTCCATCTGACAACTCGGAAGCATTCAATTCGACACTAATTCGACAAATCCTTCCGACCATTCACTGTTTCGGTATTTAACAAAAAATGGACTTCTACCTCCACAAAGCACATCCCCTTACTGTCCGCACTAGCAATTGTCGTAGATTTTCTTAAAGTTGCCCCCACCCCTGCCTAGTTTATTTGTTTAACTTTGCCATTCTGACAACGAAAACTAACGAGAAGACCAAGAACGGGACATAAAACTTAATATTTTGATAAAACTATGATCTGCTCTTTTATTTTCGGTTCCTGGTTCTTTCAGAAGTTCGTCTGTCCTCGCTGGCTCCTCTGTCGAATGGGACGGAGTTTTTTACTCTTTCCTGATCAAGGGGGGGGGCTGAAAAGTTTACCCCCAACCGGGTATACTTGCGAATAGTCGTACATCTAGGATGATGGTGTTCATTCGATTTACGTCACTGAGGAATGATGATATTGGTTTTGCTTTTTTTTGTTTTCTGCTGTTTTGTTGGAGCCCAATTTCGGGCTCTTGGTCTTAGAGCTTCGTGCTCCTTGCTGTTGGTGATGCCACAAAATCCCATTAAAAATAATTCCATCTCTGTCGCATGGTGATAGTACGAGTAGTGTCTTCCTTCTTTGAATGGCGAAAAGTTTCTGTTAGTTTTATCGTGGCGTTGTCTTATTTGTACCCGGTGATGAGGGTTTCTTCGGATTTTATTTTCGGCTTTTTTTTAGAGTTTTATTTGTGGGCTTTGAGGTTGTGCTTGAATTTGTTTTTGTGAAGGGGTAGCGCCATTGAAGTGTATAAAATCTGATTAAAGTACTTAAAAGTTATTGGAGTGCACTTAAATAGTTTTGTAGGACCATTCACGTATACGAGTATATGAGTAGTTTGGCAAACAGAATCTACCTTGGAGTGCCTTATCTATTAACTGAAGAGAAGTGAAAATATCTTTTGAATATATCTTGGGACAGATCGTATCAATTTGGCTCCACTTGTCGGTTAACACTTAATTGCGTAGGAGATCCTTTGGACCAGGTAAACTCTCCATGATAGTGAGCGATATGTTATTCGTACAATTGAAGCAAATACTAAACATTTCCATATCTGCACTGCTATTGTCCTGAAGCTTGGAGGTTCGACTCTAGAAGCCGAAGTGTTTAGGCGTGATTAGAGTGCACTTGCAAGGACATAAATATATAAAGTGGTTAACCTACAGCAAGTATATAAAAAAAAAATCAATTTGATTTATTAGTGAGATAGAGACTCAAAAGTGAATAAAGACATATTGTTATTCCAAAATAAATACAATTATCGAAACAATAAACAGTGAAAATAGACAAAGCAATGATACTAGTGATAAAATTCGCGAAGCTGTCAAACCAACAAGTGAGCATGAGCTTAGCAAAACGTTCTCCTCTCTCTGCAAACACACAGAGCCGACAAGCTCCCAATTCAACTGAATGGACTGTAGTTATCAGCAACCTAAGACATTCAGCTAACAACTACAATGAGTCTATTAGAAAGAGAAAGAGACAACCATCAGCAGAAGAGGATGACCATAAACATCATAAACAGCCTTATCTGGAAAACAATCCTTTCTTCCCACTAACAGGTCGTGACACAAACACGCAAGTAAACAGCTCCAACATGACACATTCTCGAAGGGAAAAATCCAATCTCAACACTGTTAAGAACATTAGCAAAAGTACTAACATATTCTGCCCACCTATATTTATTTTTGGTGCTAATTGCAATACCATTTCGGAGTTAATTAAATTATCTGCTTCAGAATGCAGTACTAGTGAAATAAATTATAAATTTTTAAACCTAGGATATCTTAAAACAAAAGTGTAAATACATAAATAAATTCATAAAATGGTTATAGATAAACTGTGCGATACAGGTGTAGGGGCTTATTCATTTCCTCCTAAAGATACCAAAAGCAATCTGTAATTCTTAAGGGATTAGATAGTGACACACCTATAGATACCAATCATCATGCATTGAAAGAGGCATGCCCTAATATTAAAATAAGCAAAATAAAGCCTTTTTTCACCGCAAGAACAAAGCAACAACAAATTAAATTAAACATGTTTCTTCTTCAACTCGAGGTAGGAGAGTCCACTAAGGATCTGGCAAGCATTAGGCGTTTACTTTATCAAAGGGTTTTTTGGGAGAGAAAGTGCAATTCGCCTATAATTAGATGCTACAGGTGCCAAAGGTTTGGCCATACGGGTGATTGTTGTTCTTACGGTAGCCGCTGTGTCTTATGTGGATGCAATCACTCTTCTGAAACTTGCATTGAATCGTTCAAGAGTCTTAAAGAAAAAAATGCTGAGCTTCCCATACCCAAATGCATAAATTGCAACAAAGTAAGTCACGCAGCTAACTCTATAGATTGTACAGCATATATTGAATACAAAGAAAAAAGGGAGACTTTGAACCGCAGAGAAAGAACAGTTGTTAGCAATAACAAGCAAGTTGTCCTTAACACAGCTCAAACAATAGCTAATCCAAGCAGATCATATGCGTTCATATTGAAATCCTCTAATATTGCAACAGAGACTGATAAAAAGGCAACAGGATGCCTCAATGACTTTATTAAGGAATCTCAAACTTTGTTCAATATTGGCCAAAGTACAGCCAAATTCAATCCACAGAAAACAAAATGTTTACATACCTAGAGTTTGTAGCTTCTATTGTTGTATAATGGTTTTTTCAAATATGAACATTATATCAATTAATTTTAATTCAATTATTTCGCATGAAAGGAGATTATCACTATTAAGCATCCTTAAAAATAAAAAAACCACAAATATGCTTTCTCTCCGAGACGAGATTACAAAAAAGGCACAAGCCTAAATTTAAAGGCTACAATATCATTAGAAATGACTCAGGAAGGGGAATCGCGATAGTACTAGACAATAAGTATGAATATAAGGAAGTGCCATTTATTTGTAGTCTTTTCTCAGTTTGTCTAGCTTCAATCTCTTTTCACAATGCTTGGCAGCATCTATATTCCCTCCAATTCTCTTAGAAATTTACCAAGAGAACTAGACAGACATTCTTCTCTTTTCAACTTATTCGATGGAACTGTTCTCATAGGAGATTTCAATGCGAGACATCCTCATTGGGGAGACAGAACTCAAAACAGCAACGGAAGTTCATTTTATAACTGGTTTGACTTAATCACCCCTAATAGTCCTACCTTCCCGCGATCTTCATTCGTAATAGATTATTTCATTGTCTCTGCTAGTTTTAATAGCTCGTCTACACCTTGTCATACCTTTGCTACCCCTTCAGATCATTTTGGAATCTCAATAAAATTAAGGCTTCTTAATTTCTTACCAATTTTATTACCTCCACCCACTTTCAGGTCATTCAAAAATACCAACTGGGACCGTTTTAGAATAAGTTTACACAACAAACTCTCAACAATCAATTTACCTGATTGTAGAAACATCTCAAACAATGAAATAGACTTACTCATAACTGAATTGAATTCATTATTATTATTATTTATTAATCAAAACATAAATGTACATGATTGATCTTAAAAAAACTACAGCACTAGCATAGAAGGCTTATGGCTGGGATCTTAATATATTACTTAAAGATTAAATTAACATAAAAATACAGGATGATGTCAGGAGGGAGAGTATAACAAAAATCGCCCTCCTGACATCCTCGGGTGCTCCCCTGATATAGGGAAAATAGTTAACAGCTAAATATACTTGTCCAGTTTTAGATATTTTAGTAAGTTATAAATATTATTAATGTTTTTTGACGATGGAGTAGAGAGAAGACTGATAATATTATCTTTATATAGATTTCCACAGATTTGCTTAATTTTACTACATTCGATAGTGATGTGTTTAATGGTTAGTAAGCTATTTGTTTGGCAAAGGTGACAAATGGGTTGAGGTTCGTTTCTTAGTAAGTGGCTATGCGTTAACCAGGTGTGTCCAAGTCGAAGTCGTAGAAAGCATCTGTTCATACTAGCCGTGGTATTTGTCGGATAAGTTGCTGGTGTGCCTCCTGGGTTAATTGTGGCATAGTGATGAATGTATCTGCTCCAGCATTCTTTCTTTTTGAGAAGCCAGTATGCGTTTATAATTTTATCCAGATCGTTTTTTGGGGGTCGGTAATGAGTTACCTCTCTATTTGGACATATGGAAATAGCTTTCGCCTTCTTATCAGCTGATTCATTTCCTTGAATATTTGTGTGTCCTGGGATCCAGATGAGTTTTAACTTTCCACTCTGCGATATAATGTTATCTCGGATGTTATTTATTATAGGCGTTCGGCTTTTTATATTGCTTATAGCTTGGAGAGTGGAGAGACTATCTGTGAGAATGATAGTTTTTCTCTTTGATGATATTGCTATCTTTGTGGCTCCCAAAGGAGTTTGAATGATTCGAACTTTGAAAGACAGAGTCAGTATTCGAAGTACCAATTAAAAGATTAGATGTCTTCATCATAATCATCCTCGGAGATTCTTTCGTTATCGATGATCATGGGTAAAGTAAATTTGGTTGTGCGTGTTAAGTCGGTTTTAGAGTATAGATTTAAAGTGTTATATGTGTGCGTAGAGTTGAAAGTCCTACTAGAATTTGTGGGAGAGTTTGAAAATTGAGATTCATCGTTTATAGTAGAAGTTTGTGTGATTGTTGAAAGAATGCTTTTGTTTGACATGGAGTTGGATGCTGTTGGTGTTCTGGTGGGTAGAGGAGGGATCGTAAAGTTTGGTGCTGTGTTTGGATTTAGATTAATGGGGGGAGGGGGGGGGGTTGGGAAATTGAGCGAGAAGTAGAGTCGCTTGTTTGTTTCTATTGGTGTGGTAGGTGTGAGATTTGTTTTTTTGGTAGAAGAGGAGGGGGTTGTGACGTGTGACGGGGCTGGCGAATTGCGAGAAACAGGTACTGTTCCGTTCCTAACAACTGAAGAGAAAGAGAGAGATGAGGCGATTGGATTTTGTTGGCTGTAGATTTGTTTGGCTTCTGCCATGCTGCACTTTTTTATAGATTTTATTTCTAAAATCTCTTTTGCTTGCATATACCGCTTGCATAGCTTTGATGATGCTGGGTGATTTTCTGCACACTTAGCACAATATGTGCAAGTACAAATTTCAGGAGAGTGTGGTGAGGGGAGATTGCATGTTTCGCAAGTTTGAGAACCAGTGCATCTTTTCGTAGTGTGACCGAGTCGTTGGCATTTTTTGCAGCGCATAGGGTTAGGGAAATACTCCTCCACCCTGAGGTTATACCAACCCACCTTTATATACGTTGGAGGGCGAAAGAGATCAAAGGTAAAGAGCATTAGCCCTGTGACCCTTTGAGCACTATTTTCTGACTTCTTAAATTTAAATACATCGGTGACACCTTGGTCTTTGATCTCCTCGATTATTTCTTTTTCAGGGACATTTATTAGGCATGGTGCATATGCGGTGCCTTTAGAAGCATTAAGCTGATCATGTAGCGAAACTGAGATAGGACAGAGGTTGGAAAGTGTTTTTTTTCGAAAGAAATAGATTGGCGATTTGTTGGGATTTAACGAGTATGAGCAAATTTCCATCTCGAAGTTGGGTTATGTACTCGTACGATGTACTAATTGCATCAATGGCTTTGCTTAATAAAAATACACTTATGGAAGTGAGAAGTTTTTTAGGGTCAATAGGGGTTATAACAATAAATTTGGGATTTTTAGAGTTAGAATGGAAGGGAATGTCTTTGTTGGTCACTATAGGGGAATATGTTTGTTTTTTCATTTTTTTCTTAGGCGGGTCGAAATGCTGATATAACTCAGCAAAACGATTAGCCGAGATCACCTTTGGCCCAGAGGCCATATTCCACTTTTTTTTTATCACTTGTTTTGTTAGTTTTCACTCACTTGATTGGTGGAAAGATAAGACGAAAAGGGAAACGAGAGGAAGAAAGCGCGGGAGAAAGAAGTTACCAACTTTGAGGAGAGCAGAGAAACGCAATCGAAAACGATGTTGACGGCTCGAAGTACAGTCGGTGACTGGAATTGAATTCAAAAATGACTCAGACTATAAACTCTAACTCCACTGTTATCGAACACAAACAGTCCAAATATACAATTACATATCAGAATTCACAATAAAACTAATCAAAGTTCGTAGCCAATGGTTAAGAAAACTTTTCACAGACACCTTAATAGAGTTAATCAGGAATATGTAGAACTATCTTCTAGAATTAAATGCTTAAGCAAAATTATAAAACAAAATATCAACATAGAAACAAATAACGCATTTTACGCAAGGCTGCGAAACATAAAGCCTTCGTCACATGTATTTAAGGAAATCGATAGAATCACAGGTAGAAAATTTTTTGCTAGTGATGTCTCTAGTGAAACTCTCTTTAATAACGGACTAATGCTGGTTGACAAACAGGCAAAGTTAAATGCGTTTAAAGACCATTTTTCTTCCCTTTACACAGAAAAGATACCTTCTTTTGACCCCGATTTGACGAATGAAGTTTACACATTCGTATCACAGTTCAATGACCAAAACTCATCCTCCTTGACTACATTTTCCCCAACCTTACATGCGATCAATACTGGCATACCTCCGTTTACTTCCACTGAAAAAATTCAACTTCTACGTACAGGCCTCAACAATAAACACTCCTCCAAATACTGTCCTACATCTTCAATCACTGTATAAACAATGGTTACTTTCCCGCTATCTGGAAAAAAGCAAGAATTATACCAGTGCCAAAAAAAAGAGCAGCTAATGAAATAAATCAATTTCGTCTCATTTCACTGTTGTCGAATATTGGAAAACTTTTTGAAAAAGTTTTGGCAGAAAATATAGACGCATTCTGTGAGGAAGGAAACGAAATTCCAAATATACAATTCGGTTTTCGAAAAGAACACTCCACAGAACATGCGATACTTCTTCTGTCCGACAAGATGATCCAAAACTTAAGAACTAAAAAATGCACTGTCAGTCTTGATATTGACTTAGAAAAAGCATTCGATTCGCTCTGGCACAGTGGTCTCATATTCAAACTAATTAAACTAAATTTTCCAGTCTGGCTAACGAAATTAATTCAAGACTTTCTAAAAAATCGTATTTCGTCTGTGTCTGTTAAGGCAAATATTTTCCCCGTCAAATCAGGAGTTCCACAAGGATCAATAATTACCCCAAAGTTGTTCAATATTTTCCTCTCGGATTTCCCATTTCAGTGAAGGATAGTAAGACACTAACCTCACCAATTGCTAACAATGTTATATTATCTCCTCGTGTCGAATTTAAATACTTAGGTATGCAATTTTAAAACAGATTCTTATTTAACAAACACGCAAGAAAGATGTTATTCAAAGCAAAAGCTATAACAGCAACTTTTGAAACCTTTATTGCAATCGAAATTTGTTCTCTATAAGATGCTCATCAGACCCGTCCTCGCATACGGATTCTGCGTTTGGTTCACTATTTCTCCTACAGTGGCCATAGAACTCGAGATTTTCGAGAGAAAAATGTTGAGATTCTGTTGCGGAAAGTACAGAAAGGCGAACAAAAAATGGTTTTCGAACAAAGTGCCATACGAGGAATGCAAAATAACACCATTAATGCCCTACCTAATAAGCCTTACTCTCAAAAGGCTCCAGCGAATGGAAACTCATCCGAACAGCCTTGTGAGATCCTTAATTGACTCCCACAGGCTTAATGCAATTGAAGATAATTACCACCTCTCTCCTTTTAATCTATTCAATCGATCTAATCCCTTGACCCTACCTGTCGAAGGAGGAAACCTCCTTATTCCCTTTTATGAAAAAGCCTCCTCTAACAACCTAAGGGGTTAGCAATACCAATATCTAGTATACAGAAATAGCTCACATCATTTTGATATGTAGATTCATAAGAATAGAGTATGTATATTAAAATAACTGTTGTTTTGTTTTTTTTTCTCTCTCAATATATATAAAATAAAAAAAATAATAAATAAAAAAAATTAAATTTTTATCTCAATCAAAAATAACTTTTAAATAAAGATACATTTTTGTCACATTTTTTTTTTACACTATTTCATAATACCAGTCAAAAAAAAAGGGGAAAAATTTCATTTGTTTTAAAATTAAGTATATAAATAGTTTAAATAAATAAATTAAATTTCATTCCTTTTAAATTTAATTTATCTCAATCTCACACACATTACCATACGATTTAGTTTATATTTTAGTCACCATTCCCTTTAAATCCACTTGCTGTTCACTTACATCTCCCATCCCGATTTCATTCCGTGAAAATTCTAACGCGAAAAAATAAGAGCACAATAGAGCTCTTCAGAGTTCTACCTTTTGCTCTATCCGAAAATCATACGAGTGTTGTATCACCATTACAAAATCATAAAATGGCTGTAAAAATCTCTCTTAGCGACGTGTTCAGTATAGTACCAACCTTCGATGGCAATCCGGCATGTCTCAATAAATTTGTGGCGTGCGGCAATACTCTGTTCACTTACATCAACGACGAAGCGCAACACTCTCTTTTTCTGGACATTATTAAAATCAGGCTTCAAGGTCCGGCTTTTGATCTTGTCCAATACAGGTCTTTCACTAAATGGAAAGATATGGTGTCAGTGCTAGAGTCTCAATTCAGAGAACTCAAGTCACGGTCCTCCGCCCAGAATGAGCTAATTACAGCCAGGCAGAGACACCAAGAGTCCGTCCAAGAATTTGGGGACAGAATTATCACGTTATTGTGTGCACTCGACACGGTCACATACAGTTCTATAGCGGAGATACCCATAAGAGATTTCCTTATTAAGGAAAATACAAACCTGGAAGTACAGACTTTCGAGGATGGACTTAAATGCCCCAGTCTCAAGATCCTGGTGATGGCTCAAAACTACCAAGATCTGAAAACTGCGGTCAGCTATGCTATCGGACAATCTATCCGATTAGAGCCTGTCGTTGGACTCACAAGCACGCCCACAAAACAAAAGTCCCAAAGTGTGGTTAAATGCCAGACATGCAACAAGTTAGGGCACACGTCAACTACATGTTACATGAACCAGGTTACACACTCCCGACCACCCAACCATCGCCCTGTCTGCCAAACATGCAACAAAATAGGACATACTTCTGCCACTTGTTACAGGAATACTAATATTCCGAATTTCATTCTGCAACAAATAAAGAGAGAAGTTCAACTGATAAGATGCGGGTATTGTAACAAACCAAACCACTCTCAGGACGAATGTAGGATACGATTGGCACATGAGAGGCCTCAACAAGGGAGACCAAATCCCTCAAGTTCCTCCAATAACCAAAACGTGAGATTCTTCCATGTCGGGAAACAAGAAGGCTCAGGAAGCAGAAGCCGGCAATCTTACCCGAGTACAAATGAAAGCCGATGTTCACAACGCCCCTCACTAACCTATCAAATGTTCATATCACTCTGTCCCAAACGCCAAGAGCCAGTGATACGAGCCAAATTTCACCCCATAGTCCACAAACAACTAGATACATTCCTAATCGACACAGGCGCTGACATAAGCCTGGTAAAATCAAAAATTGCGAAGGCATTTCAAACTAAAAAGAAGTGTACTATATCAACCTTTGCGGGAACCTCTCTAAATACAATGGGGGAAATCTTGGGAACGATAGAATTCGAAACGAACGAACAAACGATTTCTTTGGAACACACCTTCCAAGTAATGCCTCCTTGCATAGATTTGGAATATGACGGAATAATCGGCAACGATTTTCTCAGTAAATTTCAATGTCATGTCGATTTGGAAAATAGAGAAATCGAAATAACGATACAAAAGGAAAGCATAAGGAATAAGCCTTTAATAGAAGATAGTAACTTGGGAAAAATAACTAATACCGTTCCCAAAGTTCAAGCCCCAGGAAATGTTGCCGTTTCTGATTTCACAAACCCGGTGTATCCTCGGAACATCAATGTGAACCAAGAGCCAATAGTTGATTCCGTTTGTCTACGGGCCGGAACAAGCAACTCGTCTTATCAACACCTAAATGGCAATCGAAAAGTAAAAGAAAAATACACAGCAGAAAGTAAGCCTGTAACACAGAACCCGGCCAAAAGTAGACCGGAGACGCACAAAAACCCTGCAAACAATAAGCCAGAGGTACGACAAAGTCTCGCCGAATGTAAGACAGAGACAGCTAAAAATGCAAAGGTTCGCAAACAAAAACAAAACGTACCCGTAAATAATAATAATATGGTGACACTTAAACCAAGGATGCAGCAAATAATTGAGGTCCCTTTCAATGACAAATCGACCAAAGAGCAAGATTTAGTAATACGTAAAAGGCAGTTTTTTATTAGACTAAATTCAGACGACGAGGTTGCAGCGACGCTAAAGACGGCGGACCTTTAGTCATTAAAAATAACATAAAATAAAAATATAGATATAATAATAACGTCTTTTAATTCAACTCCGGAGTTAGGTGAAACGTTCAGATTATTATATCTATCAATGTCTTTGTTTATTTTCATGTTCTTACTATATTCTAGTCAATAGTTTAGGTCTCAATCTTTGGCACGCCGAGAGCAAGCGTAACATCATTAGTTGTTAGTTACTAACCTTTTAGTGTTGAACACTTACGTATATGTATATAGTTATGCAAATAGACCTAGCCAGACATAATGTTAATAGTTGGCTACTTATCTCAACTATGTAAAACTTATTTAATAATTTAATTTGTAAAAAAAAAAAAATCTCAATAAAAAACACAGTAAACACAGTTGTCCTAAAGCTTAATAAATTGCATCACCTACAGGCCGTTCGATTTTGGATCACATCGTAACTGAAGCTATGAGTTAGCTAATACGAGTATATATCGTTCATTTTGTTCACAAATATATTGAATAGCCGATCAACGTCATTTTCTTCACTTAATCTTTGCCAGTTTGTTTCCCTAATTAGTTGATTAACTCTAAATTGGTTGATTTTTAAAGGAATTTATTCTATAATTTGTCGCTCAGAATAGTCTTTTGTAGCATACAATGTTGCGTACTAAGCCCTTTGATGCCATTATTTCTAAATACTTACTTGGGGGTCATTTAATTTTTATAAGTTAATATTCGCATCACCCAAAACGATTAATTCCCTTTCATTTTTGATATGGCTGTCCAGTTCTTCAATAAATTGTGTGATGTTTAACTTAGGCGGCCTATAAATCGCGTTAATATGTGTTTTGCCGTTTTTACCTTCCACTCTGGAATACTTAATATTATTTTTAATATAAACTGCAATTCCCCAAATTTGCGTTTCTTTCTATTACTGAATTCAAGAATATATCCATTTATAGAATAATATTCATTTTCTTCTTCTTCTATATTAATTTCATTCAAAATATTAATATCAATGTTATGAACAAAAGCTTCTATTTCTGCTACGAAAACACTCCAATTCTTCCTTATGGACCTTATATTAAAACATACGCAACAAAAATTCATATTCTTAATAAGATCTGCATCAATACCGGTAAAACAATGTATTACCCTAAAATCGATGGAAGCGTCACTATATTGGTTTGCCATCATGTCTTTTTTTTAGTTTCGATTTTCTAATAACGTTTCTTTTGTTGGTTAAGTTAGATGGAGATTCTGTTTATATAGTTAACAGAGCCTATGCGTATGGATTCGCCGTTCTCAGCTCTTTTTGCAAGTATTTTGCCTGTTGACTAACATAATCTTGTGCCAGAAATACATATGCTGCTTAAACTTAAAGGCTTCCTGTACAGGACAGTCGTTCATCCGGCTTTACCAAACACACGCAATCATCAGGCAAGCAGACAAGTTTTACCATTTACACAAAAGTCGTCGGAAAATCCGATCTATAAATTCGAAGAAGAGGCCAGATAATGAATCCAAAAACATCAACAAGCTCTTGGCTACAATAACGAAGTGATCCAAAATAGAGCAGGTGATCCAACTAGTGGGACACTAGTTTTGCACAACAATCGATCACCGAGTTAAGAATGTAATACAGTCGCAAACATTGAGATTTTTAGAATGATTGGGTTATGATTTTTGGGCTGACGACTGATGTGAATTTAAAATACCATCTTGATCAAATTGTCCCGGAATAACCACCGTGTGGCACTCGTTAGGTTGATAAATTTTGTTGACATTCGCTCTAAATCTTAGCGTCATAGCTTGACATTTGCAAAAGTTACGTAGCCAAGAGTGCATCTATCTCTGTCTATGTTCGCGATTTTTTTACAATTTTAGAAATGGATTTAAATTTGCAACAACGAACTTGTATTAAATTTTGCGTAAAAAACGGATTTAATGGTGCGCGAATGTGGAAAATGTTGGAAAAGTGTTTCGGCAACGATTCTCTGAAGAAAACGGTCGTTTACCAGTGGCACGAGCGGTTCAAAAGTGGTCGTGAGTCAATCAAAGATGATGAACGCAGTGGCAGACCATCGACATCGAAAACCGGCGGAAACATTGATGGAGTAAAAGAAATGTTGGTCAATAACCATCAGGGAGATAGCGGAGGACTTGAACATTGCCTATGGATCCGTCCGATTTGGGTTTCCGTCGTGTAGCAGCAAAGTTGGTGCCAAAAGACTTCAATTTCATGCAAAAAAGAGACCGTCTTGACGTCGGAAAAGAGATGATTTGCGAGGCTGAATCCGATCCCACATTCATCAAAAGGATCATTACTGGAGACGAGACGTGGCTTTATGAGTACGACATGCAAGCCAGACATCAGGCAAGTGAATGGTGTTCAACAAATAATCCGAGACAAAAAAAAACACGTCGTTTTCAGTTAAAAAAAAAGGCAGTGCTCACGGTTTTCATGCATTACAATGGTTTAGTGCATCATGAATTTTTGCCAGACTGTAAACAAAGAGTATAATTTGGGCGTAATGAGACGTTTGCTTGAAGCAATTCGCCGAAAGAGACCATGATAACGCACCGTCGCACAGTGCCATCATTTGTTGACGAAAAATGCAACAAATACCATCCAACAGCCACCGAATTCACCTGAATTGGCTCCCTGTGACTTCTTTCTGTTCAACCGAGTTAAAAAACCACTACGGGGTACGCGTTTCAGCAGCCGAGAGGAAGTACGAATAATGGAAAAATCGCAGGAACCACTGATGGATATACCGAAAACCGAATGTAAAAAATGTTTCGACGATTGGATCAAGCGCTGGCATAAGTGTGTTGCAGTCGATGGGGATTACTTTGAAGGGGACAATATAGATTTAGATGAATAAAATTGTATTTTTAATTTTCGGAATAAATTCCGATCAAGGTGGTATTTAGTAAGATAGCAGATTCAGCGATTGAAGCATCAATTCATGGTTGAGCTAGTAAAATTCTGTGTCTCGATATGATTTTCGCCATCCTATTCTGGTGCTGCAACTAATGGCTTTGAAAATTTGCAAAAATTACTCTCTCGTTCGAGTGCCGACCCCTTTGTCTATTCACATTTTTCACAGTCAGAAAAAATACACTATTAATCAAAAAAGTTGTTATCCGTGCGGAATGCATTTATTAAATTCAAAAACACAACCACCACCTGCTGCTGGAATATTTGTAATTGATACTCGTACGAGTATTTGCCCACAAAAATGGATGGAAAAAACTAGAAAAAAAGAAACAAGCCCATTTGGCCCCAGATGTTTTGAAAATTTAACCGAAATTGCCTGTGTGCAAAACGAATTCACAATTTATTCCATTCTCGCGGTGAATTAGAAAAAAGTGGATTTGGTTTCTGGTGAAGTATGTGCATATGTATCAACAATATTTGCACCAGGAAATCGACTGTCAACCTATAAGTTTCACTGAAATTCGTGAAAATATTTTATGTTCTGTTATCTGTCGAAGTAGGTATCATGACAATATAACCAATTAGGTGTCTGTGTTAATGTCCTTTTTCAATAGAATTGGCTAGCTTGAGTATAGTTTGGCCAAACAACTTTCTCCCTGAGGGTAAATGGTGCCCGTAAAATCCGATGAACTCATTCTCAAGATCCCAGTCGCACCAAACGTCATAGAAACTAGACATTAACTAGTTATACAGCAGTTAAGCCTCAACCAAAATACTCCTCTATTGTATTTCCCCCGCGATATCCACTTGGACGCTAACCCAGGAGTCGAAATATCTTTCGATTTCAATGATCTGGCGGCTCTTTGTACGACACGTTTGGTAGATTCGGCTGGGATGTTGGAGAAAATGGCAGAGAGATTCAGTATTACTTACGAGAATGTATAATTCAACAGCTTGGAATGGATCTGGCCTCAACCATCATGCTCGAAGCTTCATTGCATTTTACTGCATGGAATAGACAAACTTCCGAGCTGCAGGGCAGGTGTCCATCCGCTCTACATGTCACAGCCGCCTAAGACGATGGATTCTGACTGCTTCAGATAAGTCCATAACGCTGTACAATCCGTAGAGTTGATTAGATCTCCTCTTCCACTCGCCATCGATGCTGACAGGATCATAGATCATTCGAAGGGCATAGAGAAAGACTAGATTGATCAGCGCTATTTTGGAGGTTCGACAGAGAGACTTCTCAATAGCCTTCTGAGACCCCAAAAAACTGAGTTGAAAATCTTTTTTTATTCTTTAAAGTGGTGTTGCAGTTTATCTTCACTGTCGAGCTAAGGTAGACAAAGTCCTTGACCACAATGAAGTTATACCGGTTTATTGTAAGGTGCTGTCCGGTTCTCGCTTTAATATTTCCAAATCCCGCACAAGAAATCCGATGGCATCCGAATAGGCAAGTAGTTATACATACTTTTGAAAGACTGTGCCTTGGTGTTGCATTGCAAAATTCCAATAATGGTCTCCAGAACGACGTTCAAGTCTCGAGCCAGGAGATAAGAGATTCTGCAGATAATTTTAGCAGGTAAGCCAAAACCGGATATGACATCGCGTAATCTTTCCTTATATACGACGTGATAGACAGCCTTTGGATTGCGAGGTTACCAAGATCCTCCGTAATGTAAAAATCTGGTCGATGTCGGACTTTCCAGACCTAAAGCCACACTGACAAGGTCCAATCAGTTGGTTGCTTATGTCTTAGGCGATTAGAAGGTCTTAGAGACCGAATGGCATGAGTTTCGTCGACACCTTGGTTGTCAGTACCGGAAGCCATAATGGACTTTAGTTTGGATGTGACTATCCTTAATTCGTCGAAGTCAAGTTTGAATAGTACATTCTGCCTGATGGCGAGGTGATGCGCGTCATCGCCATTTAACAGTCTGCAGAAATTGTTAGACTTCCTTCCTTGTTACTGCGGGGTTCAGTTCGAATTTTTTATTTATTATTTATTATTTATTATTTATTATTAGAAGCCTGTACTCGTCCTGGCTCCTTTGGTCGTAGAGTTCAAGAAACGCTGTAGTCCTTCTTTGCAGTGCAGCTTTACATATTCGTAATGCAGCAACTACTATTCACCGTCAAACCAGGGGTTTCTTAGAGGCCGTCGAAGCCTAGCATATCAGAGGGGGGATATCTGTTGGCTTGTTGGCAACTTTATAACAGGGGTTCGAAACAAGATGCTAGTAGTGCAGGGCTTTGTCCAAGGAAAGGGACATTTGGTTGAAGGCACCGGTGATTTCTTGAGATTGCTGTCTCAAATTTCTACTTTTAGAGGGTTTAGGGATGACTGCATTCCTATCTTGCCCACAATAAGGTAGCGGTCCGAGTGGAAGTTGAAACGTGCGGACGTCAAGAATTCTGGGGGGACACCTTGAGTTTATGGTAATGTGATCAGTCTGGTTGGTGGATTACTCAGGAGACTGCCTGGCCCCCTTATGAAATTTGAGATGAGGGAACAGAATGCTTGCTAAAATCGATCTATCGTAGCTAAACAGCGTTTTTTTTCTAACTGTCTCGAAAAGATTCCAGTTGGGGTGAGTTGGGGTGTTCGAAGTAGGGTCAAAGACCCATCCATTATGGTCAGCCTAAGTTGAATAAGTACGTGTGTGCCACTGCCATCTACTATTGCATTACGGATATCTCCATAGACTACCAGCAATTTTTCCAATGGCGCCCAACTCGGGGCCCTGAGATTGAGAATCTTAATGAGAGTTTGGAACTCATAAATTTGGCTTCTATTTCTGGAAGCTATCAAGGGTATAGGGACTATGGTTCAGTTTTTTATGCACGAAACTGCTTAGGAATCTTAAAATTCAACAAGCTGACAAGTGCGGAAGATTAGGCGAGATTACTTTTTAAATTCTATAAGATAGCCTTGGACGCTCCAATATTAAGTCACCAAAAGATTTCAATTGAATTCTTAGGGCAACTCAACATTAATCAAGAGTAAGGTGCCCTTCATAAACATGAGTCTATTTTCCAAGCGGAAACATAGGCAATTCTATCAGTTACGGACTTTGTAATGAAGCACCTCCGTTTGCACTTACAGTCAAGACATTTTTATTATGTAAGACAGCTTTAGCAGACTTGAATTTCCCGCAAAGCCTTATTTCTTGTGATCTGCTCGTGGTCTATGGTCTTCGTAAAGCGGATGTCATCGTAGTACTCCAGCAACACCGTCAGCTTAAATATGTTCTTAACTTCAAGAACTTTTAAAAGGTGTAAGCCGTGGTGTTTTTTGCATCCTCAGTTAGATCTTCAATTGATATCCACGTCCTTCTGTTCTCAGCTCTAGAGGCCATCACTCTTCTGGATGCAGGTGAACCAAGTAAATGCATATCAATGTCTCTAAGCATTTACTTCACATTTCAACATTCTTGACTTTCGTTAGCAGGGAAGTCTGTAGATTTAGAGTCTTTACAGCAAAATCCGCTGTTCCGAAATTTCTATATATCTGCACTTAGTTGAGTCTGGGCCTCAACTAACAAGCCTCTCCAGGTAACACAATCTCTCACCAGCTGTCTGCTGTGCTGCGCCCCAAGTTGGTTGAAGACCCCTTCCACAGTGAGTTTTGCACGCTTCTTTCTAGGGCGATGTTAGAAAAGTCAAATACAGGCATATTCCAGGCAATCCATGCAAAAACGATCGCGCGCTTTTGGTGATCTTTCTTTCATTTTTGCTCGTAGAACTCACGAGCAGATCTCGTCCTTCGACGTAGCGGAGTTATATGTCCTTCTTGTTCATCGTCAAACTATAGGCTTCTTTGTGGCGGCTGCGCTTTGAGAATAATCATCATTGGAGGAACTTCTCAGACAACATTTCCATTGTTATTCTGTGGTTTGAGTACTAGGGCTTGGATTTAGAGAGATTCTATATGTATCACGCGATTGCAGATGGTCTTACTTGAGCCCGCATTCGTATCCTGGCTGCTACAAAGTAAGATCCGAATTGATGCAGGCTCATCGGAAAGTTCGGATATCCAGAATGGTGGAGGAGTCTATTGCAATATGATGAATCCGGTTGACAGTTGCCAAGTCCCTTTATGGATGTTGAGATATGGGAACCGCTTGCTGGGTACTAACTTTCTTAAAACCTAAATCCATTGCCTGCTGTGGTGTTACGCAGTTATGCATGTGTTTTCCGATGACCTGCTTAGAGGTGGTCTTGGAGGTCACATAATTCGACTTTGATGCTTTCAGGCGTATCCTGCACTTATATTTCCCAATTCGCCCACGGTGCAGGCGTTCCATTATA
Source organism: Volucella bombylans (assembly GCA_949129095.1). NCBI lineage: Eukaryota > Metazoa > Arthropoda > Insecta > Diptera > Syrphidae > Volucella > Volucella bombylans. The sequence continues at coordinate 14,296,643 of OX422141.1, forward strand.
TCCATCCACATTTGAGGATGTTGGTTGCCTCTGAACAGTTTCCTGCTTTCAACAGTGGGGAAGTTACTACAACGCACAACTCCCAGTGACAGTAGCCTCCCTGAGGTTATGGGAACCGCCGTTGGCAAAGAGGGGTGTGCATTAAATAGTTCAAGCTTACTAGATTCCTATGCGATTCCTCCACCACCGTCCTGATGAAGGAGGAAGCTCTAGTGAAAACACTCTTCTCTCTTTTATCGCCCGCACTGATGTCCCACAATAGTAGCGTACCCTACCTTAAGTCAAAGGTATTAGACCCACAGTCTTCCCTTACTTCAAGTCACTGCGTTGTGGCCAAAATTCCCAACATGCTTAACATTGACACAAATGCCACGAAGCTCAAAAACCAACATCAGTTAAACAACAACACCGACAAAGGTCGAATTTAAATTTTCAAATTAGCAACTAATCACCGAGCATGTTACAGGGAACTTTCCGGACGGGTCCTTCTTCAGAAATGCCATGCAAATTAGATGCGTAATTGTGGGTCGAAACCATCTTTTCATGCCGACAGAACAGAAATTGCCTTTAAATTGGTCATAAACGCAATGACACCCTCTAGTGGGTGGGGTTGGCCGCCAAAAATTGCTTCCCAAGGCCAAAAAAAAAATAAAAAAAAATAAAAGTCAAGCTCCACAGGCAAATTTGTGGAAGATCCTGTGCCATTTAGCATATTTCTATGAGGAAAACTCATTCCCTTGTCTCTAGGAAAAAGTCCCTAGACTTCTACCGAATTGTAACTTAGTTAGAAACCCATAAGTGGGCAGAGGGTGAGAGTAAGCTAGCTTGACAGAACACTCTTAATGGCTTTCCTTTTTGTTAATTTTATTTAAATTTTCATTGAAAAATAGGCACATGCAGAGTCTGGTACGTATGTACATATGTACGGGTATGTATGCTCGTTTACGTATACGAATATTTCGAATATCTTGAATATCTCTCCCTTGATATAATGGGAAAATGTCATGTAACAAATTAACCTTCTCATACAAGGACTCCACTTGTCGTAGCATGGGAACGAGAGTAACCTAACACATACTCGTGCAGAGGCAATTTGTAACGAATTTTCCTCCGAAAATTAGATTCAAACAGAACCAGCAAAGAGACTAAGAAAACTCAATAAAAACGACGATGACGATGACGATGAAGATGAGGCAAGGCATCAAGGAACGCCAGAGATACGAGTACAAGTAGAAGATGACAAGCATTTTCCGATTTTCAAAATTCTCCTTGCAGTGATTTTTGTTTTCGTCTTCGTCATCGTTGAAGTCGTTGTTTGAAGTTTGTCGTTTCGTCGTTTGATTTGTTCGTTGTCGAAATGTTTATGGTGTCGCTATTCCGAGGGGATTTGGGAGCGACTGGGTGGTCGTGTATGAAATGGCCTTCCTGGCACAAATGTCTTTCTTTCAATCAAATGGAAATTCAATTTATTTTTATTTTTTCTTTTTTATTGGAGCTCACTACTTAGCTGGGATTTGGATGATTTTTTTTTATCTTTGTTTTTTTTTTCTCTTCCAAGTTCGAGGGGAATTGTTTATCAGGGTGAAACGCTTGCACATCGGAAGTATTTTTCAACTTTTGTATTTGACAGAATCTGTTCTTTAAAGGCAAGGTCGACTGCTATACTCGTATCTCTGATTTTTGTTTGTTAGGGGAGGGAAAACTTTCTTGATTTCCATACAACGCTCGTAGGGGATAATGTTCTGTTGTATTTCATGACCCTGACAAGGTAACGATATGTCTAGAGATTTGGCTTACTTCCATTTCCAGGCATCTCCTGTCGCCTTTAGAGATAGTATCCAAAATTTCGACTCTCTATGTTTTCCATTCATCTGCAGAGTTATTTACAAAGAAGGAGTCCACGTTGGCATGATACATTGTTCTATTTTGGTCTATCGTTTCCAACCCCATTAAAAACTCTTTTGGAGTACCCCAAGGTAGTCATCTTGGCCCCTTATTATTCATTCTCACAATTAATGATAACGATTCTATTGTAAACTGTTCATATATATCTTTCCGGATCCGGGCAGATTTTCTCCTTTCGGCTTCTACCTCAACAAGCACTCACGTCCTGCTCCTTCCAGCTCTTGGTTTTATACATAGTACGAGTATTAAGTGAAGGTCTACAATTTAAGCATGCTTGTGATAAGCTTTATTCACTGACAATGGTTGAAAACGGTGTTTTCTCAAGAGCTTCCACAAATTTTTTTTTAAATAAAACGCAAACCATTTGAGATATTTCAAAAACTTTATTATCGGCTTCAAGTACTCGGCCACACATTTCAGCCGAAACGGCCGCTATTTCTCGTTCAATATTGGGTCTGAGCTCTTCCAACGTCGTCGGCGTGTTGGCATAAACCAATGACTTAACGTAGCCCCAAAGAAAATAATCAAGCGGCGTTAAATCGCACGAACGAGGCGTCCAATCGACTAGCCCATTTCTTGAGATAACACGCTCACCATACTTACTCTTCAATAAATCGATTGTAGCGTGTGCTGTGTGACTTGTGGCATCATCCTGTTGAAACCACATGTCGTCCAAGTCCATATTTCTAATTCGGGCCGAAAATAATTGGTGATCATGGCGCGATAACGCTGACCATTCACAGTAACGTGACGATCGTTATCGTCGACGAAAAAATATGGCCCAATAACGCCGCCGGAATGCAAACCGCACCAAACAGTTATTTTTTTGTAGATGAAGTGGTGACTCATGAAGCACATGTGAATTTTCACCCGACCAATAACGCATATTTTGCTTATTGACGAACCCATTGAGCCAAAAACGAGCTTCGTCATTGAAGATGATTTTGCGATGAAATTCATCATCTTGGCGCATCTTCTCCAGAACCCAATCGGAGTACGTACGTCGCTTCAAATGGTCCACCGGCTTCAATTCTTGAGTCAGCTTGATCTTATATGGGTGTAAACCAAGATCCTTACGCGAAATACGCCATAATGTGGTCTGAGCGATGCCCAATTCTTGAGAACGCCGTGGAATTGACTGATTTCGATCGTTTGCTACGGACGCCTGAACGGCAGCGATATTTTCGACACTTCGACCAACTCGTTGGCTCACTGACACAGCAATATCACACAACGAATATGTAGACTCAAATTTTTGCACTAAACTTGTTATTGCCTGTCTACTAGGGCGAGAAGTACGACCGAAAATTGGAGTTAGCGCTCTTAAAGTTGCAGTCGCCGACTCCGAATTTCGGTAGAAAATTTTTATAATTTGCAGACGTTGCTCGTTCGTATACTTTACCATAATGAAAATGTTGAGTTTACTGAATAAATTGACAGTGACAGTTTGACGATTAGTGAAAGAGTGCGTACAAATTAAATTCAAAGTTGTCAAATCCCTATTGGAAAACCCTTTAAAACACGATGACGAGTTATTAAATTCATTCGAAAGATTTTTTCATGCCATTTACGACTGCCTCGAACAAGGCACATTCCAGAGGTCCAATTACTCGAACAATGTTTTGCTCCAAAGCTTCAGTTGTTGCTGGTTTATGACTTGAAGTGAAAATAATGCAATGGTGTCAAATCGCATGATCTTGGTGGCCAAATGTCGGACCCATTTCTTGAAATGATTCCATTGCCAAATTGTGTTTTCAATAAAGCAGTGTTTTCGTTGGAACCACAGTACTTCCGCATTGATGCCAAGCAAATTTGAACAAGAACAAATAATCGATTGTACCCCGGTTCCTATTCACAGTAAGGCATAATTTCCAAACGTCAAAAAAATGCGCATTGTGAATGCACACTGCTTTTCTGATGCCAGCTTATGAATGCTTTTGCGGTGCGTTGCATTTGTTATGCTTTGCAATTTTTGACGTTTTGGAACGACTTTGATGCGAACTATCGTAAAATTTTCCAAACAATTGAAGGAATTCTAAAACTCATGAGCAAATCTAGAGACACCGGTAGACCTGCGTATTCATGGAAGCAATGCTTCTACATAACTCTCTGGAAACTCGCCAGTCAATGTAGCTTTCGAGAGATTTCTGATCGCTTTGGAATGGGAAGAGAAACGGTTTAGAGAGTATTTACAAAAACATCACCTTCTCTTTCCTTCTTTTCTTGCAAAAATGGGGTTCAAATTGCATTCTGGTACTCAACAATAATTTAGTGGACTCATTCGTCCAGTTTCTATTACTGTAAATCAAAGTAAAATTGGCATATTACAAAATGTATTATTTTACTTACGACTCCGAAATGCCAAACATTTGCATAATCATTCGCGACGCTCTGTTTGCTCTTTACATTTTAGGAAAGTATGCACTGCATCGTAGCAATCCGTTTGCGTTTTGGAACCCTTGATTCAGTATGAATGCAGAAGTACTGCGTTTTGGAATTCAGCCTAACTTGTGAACCGGCCTCATTTTTAAAGAAATAAGGATCGATGATGACACCAGGGTAAAATCCTCCAAATCCGGTACCTTTTCAGGAACGGCATCTGCTGATCTTCTTGAGGATTGTCCTCGCTCCAAATATGGCAATTCTGCTTGTTTACATAGCCGTTTCACTAGAAATTAGCCTCGTCACTGACACAAATTTTGGGGTTAAAAACTGGGTCAACTGCTAGTTAATTTAGAGTCCAATCACTGAAGACCCAATGAAATAACTTGTCTTGCATCAATTGGATCTTACAAGTCTTGGCGTAGAATTTTCCAGATAGTAGATGGACAAAGACCAAGCTGCTGCGAACAAGGTCGCATCGATAAGTTGGGGTCCTCTTCAAAACAAGCTTCCACAGTCGCGATATTTTCCCTCAAATCCACGGTTTTCATTCTTGTTGGTGTGTAAGTATCCAATAGGATGAATCGCCGTAAAATTCACGAAGTGCTCTATAAGTCTCGCGAACAGAGCTCCGATTTTGAGAATAAATTTGAGCGATTTTAAGTCGTTGTTGTGGTGTCAATCTTTCATATCATGGAATAGCAAACTGTACTGGAAAGAAATGAAGCTTGACAGGGAACTGTACAATGTGTTATTAAATTTGATACTACGAGGGGCGTTCAACATATTCTCGGTATCGGGGTGAAGCTGTGGTTGTATATATAAATTGACTTATTTATCAAGTAATACTATTATTTTAATGCATTCATGTAAAATTTCATATAAATGTGATTATTAATTCACGTTTTATCTCTAGTTAAACAGAATCATAATGGCAACTGAGACGATGATGGTGAAAATTGAGCATCGCGCTGTAATTAAATTTCTCACTAAGCAAGGAAAAAGTCAAAAAACTATTCATCAAGAGATGGTGGCTGTTTACCAGGGTTCCGCACCTTCATTATCAACTGTGCAAAAGTGGTCAAGTGAGTTCAAGAGGGCAAAGAGAGCATTGAAGACGACCCCCGCTCCGGCGCCCCAGCTACGGCTTGTACGGGAGAAAGCATAAAAGAAGTCGGAAAACTTGTTCTTGAGGATGCCCGAATAAAGGTGAAAATGATGGCAGAGATCACCAAACTTTCAATTGGTACCATTCACACCATTCTTCATGACCATCTTAACCTTTCAAAGGTCAGTGCAAGGTGGGTGCCACGAATGCTCACAGCGCCTCAGAAAAAAGTGAGAATCGCATGCTGTAGAGAGCTTTTGGAGATGTGTAGTGAGAACGCGGACGGTGTTATGGATCGAATTGTTACTGGGGACGAAACATGGGTCCATCACTATGATCCTGAAAGCAAACAAGAGTCCATGCAGTGGCATAAAAAAGGAACAGACCCCTCCGAAGAAGTTCAAAGTCACTCCGTCTGCCGGGAAGCTCATGGCCACAGTTTTTTGGGACTCAAAGGGAATCTTGCTCATTGAGTACAAAAAAAAAGGTGAAACCATCAACGCCACATCCTACGCTTCCACTTTGCATAATTTGCGGGAGGAAATTAAAAAGAAAAGACGGGGTAAACTCGCAGCGGGTGTGTTGCTTCTTCATGACAACGCTCCTGTTCACACGGCGCGAGTTTCCAAGGCTGCTGCGCGAGATTGTGGTTTCGAAGAAATCCAACACCCACCCTATAGTCCAGACCTTGCCCCTAGTGATTATTTCCTGTTTCCGGATTTGAAAAAATGTCTTCGTGGAAAAAGATTTTCGGATGATGAAGAACTCAAGTCGGCAATAAATGGGTATTTTGCAGAGAAAGAGTAAATTTATTTTTTTTGAGGGTTTAAAAAAGCTTATCTCAAGATGTAACCAATGCATTGATGTTAGGGGAGATTATATTGAAAAACTAAACAAATTTTAAATTGAATTCGCATTTTCCTTCATATCGATACCGAGAATATATTGAACGCCTCTCGTATCCATTGTATCTAATTAAAATTGTCCAAAGTTTTCTGTCAGGTAGTAGTTTCCTAGTCCATGTTAATACCTGTTTGTCTAAGTCCACTAATTTCAACATGGGCGTCCCACAAGGGTCAGTATTGGGTCCTATCTTATATAATATATTTACGTCTGACTTTCCTAGTCTGCCAGAATATCAAGCTGCAATCTTCGCTGACGATACTGCAATTTACACATCGCATTTACGTTCGCTCTTAACATCGAGAGGACACTTATAGATGCTAGTGAGGTAGTAGGAAAGTTTTGCAGTAAATGGAAAATTCTATCTATCTACACAAGCGATTTGATAGGTTCACTTCCCCATAGCATAGCGTACGCAGATGACTTGACAGGGCACAGAACAGGTCCAAAAGTCGAGGTCATTAACATGCTTTTGCAACGTGACTTTGAGCAAATTAGGCGATTTTGGGATGACTTAAAGTCTGGAACCATTCTATTTAGAACGTCGCACCAGCAAGGATTGGCGAAAATTCTCGATCACTGGACAACACGGCCAGCCACTTGCTTGTCGAAATGTAGTCAGATACCTTGGGATCTGGCTAGACCAACATCAATATTTTAACAAGAATGTAGACACTGCTCTGGCCAGGGCCAAAGGTGCTTTTGCCCTTTACAAAGAGACTGTTTTATAGCAGCAAACTCGATGCGAGGGTGAAAGTTATCTGCTACATGACCCTCATCCGGCATATGCTGGTATATGGGTGTCCCGTGTGGTTCCATGTGAGAGGAAGCTTGATTGAAAAGATTCGTACGTTTGAGAGGGCTTGTCTTAGGGTTTGTCTTCGCCTTTACAGAACACCAGAATCGCAGTACATAAAATTCTTTCCCAATGAGGTTCTATAGAGCAGGGGGAATCTAATAAGAGTTGACAGTTTCGCTATTAAGCTGACTCGAGTGCATATTGCAAGAGCAACGACCTCGTCCAATAACTTGATATCTGGGGCCTACTACTACAAGCGTTCCTCTATTTTGACATGAAAGGGCTGATCAAGGATAGCTTTGTGGTGCCGCTAGTCTTCCACGTAGCTTGTACGGTTGGTGAGGGGCGAATCAACTAAAAAAGAGACGTAATATAAAAGATGTTGTTTTGCAGCACCAAAATATTTGGTGGTTGAGTGAAGAAGACCCGATTTCTTTGTCGTTTCCTTCAAGTCCAGGTTAGCCTAGTCAGAAGGCAAAGTGCGCCATAAATTTCTTGCTATATTTAGCAAATGGCCGACTTACATAAGTTAGGGTAGTTTTAAGGTATGAAGGTTGGCAAATGGTTGGTTAATGGTTATGACACCCCCTTTCGATAAACGGCACAGTTTTCCCACAGTCACCAAAACTCCAATTCTCTCGTCATTCCAAAAATTTGCTTTTGTTTTAGACACTCGACATTGTTCGGAAATAGATTGTTTTTTGATTTTTTCCCCCGCCAAACGTCTATGATGGCTAATGCATCACACTCTGAGCCAAATGCAACAAATTGAGTGTGGTCATAGTTGGAATGCAATGGCTTTGTACAAATTTTTCTCGGTTAAAAGTGTCGGTTTCGAAATTAATTAGAACGTCATTAGGGCGAAAGCCATAACCCCTCTAACCATTGCTATGCAGGATGACGGTATTTGAAAATAAATGTGTTTCCCATACGGCTGGATGGATCCTAAATGAAACTTAATCCAATTTCCAATTAATGATGATGGCAAAATAGGTTCCTCTTGGTCTATCGCATTTCAAAAAATTTCATCATCAGTTTTCAGATGAGACGACAGTTGAAGGCAGTCGAAAATTGAACAAAGTATCTCGTTAAATTAATATGAGGAGTATTTTCCTGGTTGGTAAAATATGCTCATCAATAAATTTTAAATGAAAAGTAATACTTTCAAGGATGTGCTTGTGCAGAAAGGAGAATCTCCGGATTAAGAGAGTCATGCGGATATTGTCGTCGATTAATTATTAAGATGTATGAGGACATTTTGTCTTTTTTTATTTTAATTTCTTCGTGTTACGTAGAATGATGAGCAATCAGTGATAAAGTGCGTTGAGTAATAGAATCTACTACATCATGTCGTAGTATCAATAGCTTTTGGCAAGTATATGTTGTTTGCTCAGAGATGACGTGGCACCATCAGTGTAAATTTTGTATTATATGTAGAAGATGTTTTCTCTAAGTGTGGTGCCCCGTTCAAGTGCCAAAAAGCAGCTTTTCCTGTTAAAGGACAGAAAGAACGATTGACTTCTAAGAATCTCGGAAAGAACTAGATTTGTCTTTCCGGTCTGCAGCTGGTTTTAGGGAAAATCTAATAGCACTATGCGATGACAAAGGCAATCCTAACAAACGTTTAGGTCCTAAGACGCCTTGCTCAGCATGTTTACTGACGAGATGTAATTTCAGACCTTCGATTGTGTCTAGAGAGGTTCGCGATAGTTTGAAAGTGGGTAACGAACTGAATAAATCTTAAAGCGCAGGCATAAGGTGTAGAGAAGCTATGAGTGCAGAAGTATTACAGATTCTTCGCCCTTTTGCTTGGTGGTCACAATCACCGAGACACAGAGGTTTTAGGCAAAGCCTAACGAGTAAACCGTGCCACTCTTGAAGAGTATGAACATAATGTGCGGGGACACCATCCTGCTGGCACACAAACGAAGCTCTTTGCCATATTTCTGGTGAATTTTTTTTTTGCGAAAATTCTAGGTAGAGATTCGAATTATGACTTGGAGAAAGCCGATAGAATACGATCAGCGCTGTTGGTCAATATGTCTGAACACACATTCACGTTGAACTTATGCTGAAAAGGTCTGTGTTTCATGGACTGGGAGTTGCTATCTGTCCAGGTATGTAAGTTGTGGAAATTAATGAATCCATGCCTCATCCATTCACGGAATCCGTCCAATAAATTTGTGTTCCGCAAAGTGTTGTCGCAGAATTTGATTGCACAATTCCAAACGCTTCTCTGTGTCTCTGGGTTATAACTCCTGCACTGGTATACCATGTAATATTAGGATAGATGCGAACGATAAAGCAGGATGTGAGTCTCTCTACGAATTCCGCGTTGCTCCTATCTCCCTCAACCTGGAAAATGTTCTAATACTCGTAGGTATCTGACAGGATTTAACAGCTGTTGATTCAGTTCTTAAGTCGACTAGGAACCAAAGTTATTTAAGGACAGTGTTTGAATTAGTTACTGGTGGAAAAAAGTATTCCAGGAATATGCAAAGCAAAGCAAGGACGAATACCACAGATGTGTTCTTTTACAGTCCTTGTAAAGTTTAAGACCAAGTTGTGACGTATTAGGCTTGCTTACCTGCCTTACAACAAATTTAAGACGACCATAGTGGTTTCCTGATCTCTTTCACATATTTCATCCCTTCTCATGATGTATCGCCTCCAATGATGGGTAAATCCTAACAGCACTTACAGTGACTCTATAGAGGCAAGATGATAGACAAGCCACCAAGTACACCTACTCAATCAGCACTTGGTCTTCCATTTATTGCTGATGAGGTATGTGCGGCTCATCTATGGTTATGACCAGCTGCTTGACTTCAGAACAGGGGGACAGTAGGAGGCCTATATTTTAAGCATAACACCTATGTTCTTCACACTCTTCTTCCCATGTTGACAACAGTACATTGTCTATAGGGATGCTCCTAATTCAATCAGCCTTTTTGTTATTTCTACAAATTCTAAGGAGCTGGTCCAAAAGATCGTTCCTATTAGTGGGCACAGAATTTAGCCATTCGCTTTCCTTCAGTAAGACAATAAGCTTGCACTCAGCGAGGTATTTTTTCTCTTGGCTACCTTGTCGTGGCTTAACAGTCAAAGATCCTAAGGTTCTAAATATTATAGAATCTAGGTGAGTGTAAAGGTATCCCCAAAAGACTTATGCACATCAGGTGAACTCGGAATACCGACAATCCAGGCGTGGTCTATTTGCCCAGGGTCAGGGACGGGATTCTGGAGGTCCCTAGCTTGACAAAGCAGGGAGATCTTGCATAGAAGGGCTGTGATATGTAAGCAAATTAAAACTCTTAGGGAGTGACTTCTAGATGACGGGCCAACTTAGGGAAACGAAATAGGATGTGTTGATATCCACTGGACTCTCAGCAAATATTTGTAGCTGAAAACTTGGACGATGATTCAAAGCGAAGCAAGACGAATCGAATCTTAAGACGAAAGAATCTTATTCGGTTTTCGAATTGCGCCTGTCATAAAGGCTTTTGTGAAAATTCGAAACACTCGGTGAAATCAGCATTCTGGTCAAAATTTTCGAAATAAATGAATCACGCAGAGTGGAAATACTCAGAATATCTGATAGCACCTACCCTTCCAAAGTAGCCTGATCAATATTGACTTATACTCAGCTCCAATCTCGGAAGCTGCAACTGAGCTGAGTAATACAACCCACCGGTGCTGGTATTTATCGTCTGGAGTAGTGTCGGATGAGGCAGTCGCTGTTGCGTTGTCTGATGAGTTCAAGTGACCTGGTGCTAATGGGATATATCCACGTATTTTACAAAAAGACATGGATCATCTGCTGGCAATGTTTAAATAAATCACACTACACGGTCCTCGTGCACCTCTCTCACCGCGTGGCTTTGATCTACACTGGAACCATGTTAGCAGTACTTCATAGCGAAGCTATAGTTCAGCTTCTCAGAAACCTGTGACAGAGCCGAATAAGCTCATCTCTCAGTCAGTCTAAAAAAATATCCACGCAAGCATCTTGAAGGATACCATGATCTCTTATTCCTTGCTTCTATTCAGACCTTCAATAGCGACTGTTCGTGGGGAGACTTGAAAATTTTCACTGCTGATAGCTCAGAGGTTTGTTGCTCTGCTGATAGCTCAAGTGAGCTTGACTCTGTACTTCCTAATAGTAAGGAGGGCCCTCACCGCCTATTCTTCCTCTTTATTTTCCATCCTCCTGGTCTTTCATGCGTCTAGGCACTAGGCACAGCCTTCGCTGTTGATGCTACCTTTCACAACCAAACAACGTATGAACAGCGTTATTATCCACCGTAGGGTAATATTCGCACCCTACCGGTGAAGATATGCGTAATTCATTTCACCATGACTTCATTGCAGCATGAGGATACTCGCGCGGCCTACCGCACCCGCGAAGTTCAGTCAGAAGTCCCTTTCAAACTATTGTTGTCTAGTGTTGACTACTATCTCCGTTTCTTGCGCCTCCAGCTCAAGCTACAACTCCACAGCAGGAGCCTGTCGTACATGAGATTGCAGAGATCAGGACCTAGCGCTGAGCCCTGTGGCAACTCTCGACGACACCTGCCTCCTTCTCTGTCCCTCCGTCCTGTCGTATCGGAATACTCGACCCTGGAGATAGATATCCAGCATCTTTCTATGGTAATCCGGTACACTTTGTCGCCTCAAGGCCTCTCGGATGTCTATATAACGGATGACCAGATAGCAATGATCGGTTTTTCCAATTGTTATGTTTCAGCAGCTGTCAAAGTTACCAATGACATTCAGCTGTCAAAATATTCAGTAAGCTTTGCCATTTCATCATGCGTCGTTTTACGCTTGCCGAACGTGCGGAAATTATCGTCATCATTTGCCAGTGTGCAGGCAATTCGTCGCACGGTGGAAAAGGTTGAGCATGAGTCTGAGATCCCAACCCACCAATCAGACAAGAAATGGTGCGAAATGAAGGAAACATAGCCGCCGTAATGGCCAGTATAGAAGACGGCCCATAAATGTAGATTCGGCGCCGATCAGATGAACTGAGCATCGCCCGGCTTATTTTGCGGTTGGATTTGGCCCTAGATCCATATAAGATTGTACTAACGCAAGAAATGGAGCCGGATGACCATAGAAAACGCCGTGAGTTCGCTAATTGGCCGCTAGAAATGTTGGCTGGAAATCCACCTTCTCGGACGAGGGCTATTTTTGACTCGGCGGCTATCTCAACAAGCAAAATTGCCATTATTGGAGCGAACACAATCCACAAGTGTTCGACAAATCTTCAATGCATCCACAAAGATTGACTGTTTGGTGTGGTTTATGGCATGGCGGTATCATCGAACCGTATTTCTTTCGAAATGAGGAAGGAGACACAGTTACCGTCAATGGTCTCAGTTATAGAGCGATGTTAATCGACCTTCTGTAGTCAGAACTCGACAACATCGTTATATCAGAGCTGTGGTTCCAACAAGACGGCGCTACATGTCATACAAGCGACACAACGCTCGTAGTTGTGAAGGAAAAATTTGGCGACTGGGTCATCTCATGGCGAGCGTCCATCGGTTGGCCGCCACTATCATGCGATTTGACACAACTCGATTATTTTCTCTGGGGCTACGTAAGTTCCTTAGTCTACGACACGCTATTGGTGGAATAATGCCGCACATATTGGATCGGGTCGTCAAATATTGGCCAATCCGCTTGAAGCACTGCTAGCGAAGCTAAAGCGGCCATTTGAATGACGGCATGAATATGGCTTGAAAATAAAGCCAGCATCAATTTTTTATCTCACACCGTTGTTGTTTCATCCTTTGATGCCAAGTTGAATGCATTGTTGACTTCCAGGTTGATCAGGATGCCGGCACTATCGGTTGCCGTACTATCTTTTTCAAGATTATCCCGGGATTATCAAGCAAAAACAATGGCTGGTTTGCCATTACCCAAAAAAAATTTGTAGTTGGAGCTTCCAGAGCTCAGTGAACAGTCGGTCATATAAACACGTTAACAATGAAAATCCTGCCAACGCCTAGTGCTCCTTTACACTGACCCAACCCGATGGATGTAACCAGTAAACAAAAGTCCTATGTGCATGGGGCTGTTTCCTACGCATTTCCGCACCTAAATCGACCACTGTGAGATATGAACCGTAAGTCGCCATTCTGCAATACAATGACCAAGACCAAGGCAGCGTAAGCATCCAACCATCGGTTTCTACTCCCTTATTGGGAGGGATAACCACCTGCTATAACATCGTCTTGTATTTAAGATTGCTTTCAAGGCACAGCATGATCTGTTAAATATAAAATTTGTTTTGCCTCAATTCGGGGCCTTCCATCGAGGCAACAGCTGCTTTATCTTCCGTGAGAGCTCATTAGCAGTGTGTCTATCTACGACATTATGTCGATGCAATCTTTCCATAAACTTGTTCAAACTAATGATGGAACTAACACCCAAGAAAACTAATCTATGAACACGGGGACTTGAGACGTTTCTGACTCCCAAAGTGGGAACGAATCTGCACAATATTAACGTATGGCGCCACTTCTTACTAATCATCAGCAGACTCTTTTCTCCTGTTACGTGTGATGAAGTATGAGTAAGCTACGTAATAATTTGCTAACCCAGTTTTGAAAGAAAAAAAGCAGTGAAAAGCGAACATATTTGGCATTTAATAGCCACCAACCGTTCATCTCAACGGCTAGTTTCTGAAAATTTTACGAGATTTGAGATAAATCCTCCTGAAACTTGACTCACAACATCGCCCACGCCTCCTTTTCTGATGAGTCTATGTCCTCGACATCCATAAAAAATCTCAAATAAATAAATTTTCGAAAACAACCTCCTACTTCCGCGAATGGAATCCTACTACTGATGAAATCCTATCTATTCCGCAAGAAACATTTCATTCTAAGCCTCACATAATCGTCCTCGTTATCTTGAATTGCTTGCGATAATATGTCTTTCTTAATTTACTCCAATTCCTCATGGTGCTGTTTGGCATATTTTTGTGAATCTTATCTTCTGCCATCCCTAATTCATTTTGGTGTATAACTCTTCCTCCTTAAGCATCTTTATAGCTTTCATTAGCAAAGTTAACCAAATTTTACGATCAAGGCAAACATCAAAAGCGCTCTCAATCAAAACAACAACCATTTCCATTCATTAGAAGGGGAACAACCCCTCACAAAACCGAAACCGCACGAATCATCTCAAGAACCTTTCAGACTCATTAAACTTTGCCCATAAATCACATTAATTTCACCAACCAAGTAAAGTTTCTTAGCTGTCCTTAAAAACAAGGCCTCTCTCTCCCCCGCGAGCTAAGACAATGCTATCCTTGATTATTAATTAATTCAAATGCGTTTTTGTGCCGCTTTACGATGCATAATTGAGCCCAAATACGAGTGTACGAGTATGTTCGGGGACCCAAAAATGTATACTTTTCATCCCAAACAACATTGAAAAGCGGCCGTATCTAAGCCACAAGGATATATGCAAACATTTGGAAAAATCGTAAAAACGCCTGCTTGGGGAAGAGGGCTAATAAAAGTCTCAACAATTACTTCTACCACACAGACCATATCCGTTCCATACAATGGTTTCCGATTCCGATTCTGCCAACCAGTTCTTCTACTACCACCAACTTTGTCATTCAAGGACACAAAATACGCACAAAATACACACAAAATACGCACAATACAAGCTAAAATGCTGAGCGCCATTGATTCATTATTAAATGAGACATCTAACGGTATTTTCGTCTTTCACAGTGAGTACGCAAAGTTTTCATCATACCCCCTCTGTTCAGGATTCAAACAGGATTTGACATTAACATCACAAAAGCCAAGAAATTTCTAGTGCCTTTATCAAAGGAGGTGGTAGTACAGATGGGAGATGCTGCCAAAACTCTTATACGAGTACTCGTAGTCCTTCCCATCGACATCGTCAATACTCATAACAGGGGTTTTGTTCTGCTGACGTTCCGATGTACGAGTACTCGTAAGTCGAGAGGTCCTTAAAAGCAATACAAGAACACTCCAAATGACTTGTACGCGCCGCCGGCTATACAATTATTGTGCGTGTGTAGCACAAGTCCAAAGCCAAAGGAATCCATTGAAACTGCAAACATTAACGAATATTGAGGTGCACGTGCCCACGAAGGCGAAGGCGCCACGAAATACGACGACCGACTACAACACTTGGGCTAAGAGAAAAGTTTTCTGAAATGCTCACAAAAAGGATCTCATTACTTGAGGATAATTCGAGTTATAGGCTGACCGTCGCAAAGTGTCGTTAGCCTAAATTGTAATGGTGTTTTAAGCTTCCAACTGAAATGGGATTAGATGAGTATTGTTTGAGTAATGAGAGTTGTTTGCAGGAGCATGTCACAGGTATGATGTATCTGGAACAGGCGGGAGTCGTAAGGTGGAAGGAAACTTTTAATGAACGGTCGCGACACTTTGCTGTAATGCTTTTCCCTTATATTTATGGAGTTCGAAAAGACGTTACCTTAAGGATCATCGTTTGAAAAGTTGGTACTTCAAAAAAATCACTACTTGACAGTTGAGTAAGACTATGTTTGGCGACAAACTGTTATGGCCATTGTATGTAGGTGACGAGCCTGAACTTTGCCTACACAAAGTCTGTAAATTGGATGTCACAACAAATTTAAAGCAAAGAGTATCGTTGGGATACGTGAGGGGATTTTTCGACAACGCACCTTCCGAGGGCATGTGTCAACACGGAGGAGACGAATCACTGGTTGGTACGACAAGGCTGGTGAATAGGACCCTGAAAGCTGCCTATATATCACGGCAAAAGGCGGCGATTGCTGCTCCAGAAATGGGTTTCTATGAATCCTCTCAAAAACGAGGTAGTTCTCCTTACTAGGAGGAGAAAGCTGAAAAATGGAGAAGAATGGAAGAGTGGAAAGGTGTTTAAAGACTACGGTGGTAGAAATAGAAATAAACTTGTCGATACCCAGTAGTGTAACTGTTTGTATACATCAATTGTGGTTATTTTATCTCCAAGTGGTAACCATCGGGTACTAGTCGATGTCCATCCGGGCTTGACCCAGCAAATTTATAACCGCGGGTACTGACCAGCAGACAAAACAGCAACACTTTAAACGGGACAGCGGATATAATCCCCAGATGGAGTCAAAGGTGAAGTAAAATCCAGTCATAGAACAAATAAGACCTTATCCGTGCTACCCCGACATATTTTTAGTTCGGGCCGGTAATGATTTCTGATACTAAGTCAGAGTTTTAGATAAGTTATGGTGGAGGATGAGGCCTTAAGAAACCATAAACCTCAGATACGGACGGATCTACTGTTGACAACCCCTGCAATAAGGACGACAAACTTCGGATATGTACGGACTGTTGGGAGGCTCAAACAATGCGCTGGGATGGGCCGAACAAAAAGAGGATGAAAAACTACGACGGCTACGGCAAAGCAGAATCTATTTGGATGCGGATTCGTTGTTAGAGGCAGACTTAGGCAAGAAGTTTTGAGTTTCCGGGATGTACTCAGGTTAGCCTTATATGCGCGTACATCCCACAGAGGAGTAAGACGACAATACCAAAGATAACTTCTACGAGCTCCGAGACAAGACCTACGAGCAGTGCCCTAGCTATGATATGGAAATAGTCCTCGAAGATTTTAATGCAAACCTAGGAAGAGAGGGCATCTTTGGTAGTACTGTCGGAAAGTATACCCTGAACGACACTACCTCCGATAACGTATTCAGGGTAAGCGACGTTGCGGTGGGGCAGAATATTTTCGTAGCTATCATGCGATTCCTGCATCTCGAAATTCACAAGGGGACTGGAGAACTCCTAATCAATCAACCGCCAGCCAGATTGACCACATTGCGATCGACGCAAGGCACTCTTCTAGTATTATGAACCATTACCTTATTTTAGCCAAGGTACGCTTGCGGGTATCTCGAAGACCGCAAAAGCAAGCTAACACTGTGAGGGAGTTTGACGACGGATGGCTACAAGAGATTGGCAAATTCTTTGCCCATCGGGTCGCCTTTAATCTCTTAAGAGGTCCTATGCCGCCAGCATCAACTATTGAAGACTATTGGCAACATTGCCAAACAGCCATCAAAGATGCTGCCTCTAGTGTGTTGGGTTTCGGCTTCGGCCACCACAACGCAACCCCAGCTTTGACAATGAGTGTCGGCAAGCTTATGCCTCCAAGAAAGAGGCATACAAAGCGGCGCTGCATAGAAGGACTACAGCTGCTCAGAAAATCTCCTCTACAAAAGAGGAGAGACGAACATCGGCATCCCAGGAGGAAAAAGAAGGATCACGAAAAGCGCGCTGTCGAGGAAATTGAGAGATCTTACTCGAGGAATGAGATTCGAAAGTTTTACCAAAAGCTATAAAAAACATGCCACGGACACAAACACCGGACCGAAGCCGAAGTAGAGTCGCAGTCGATGTTGAGGAATGAGCATTACTATAGACTGTACAACGACTATGACGAACCAAATACATCTGTCACGCAGAAGGAATCGTTCAACCTGAACGATGTAGAGCAACAATCCCGTCCACCCGACTTGGAGGAAGTGAAGATAGCCATATGTAAGCGACCCTCTGAGCTCTGCCAACTACAGAGGCATCAGTCTTCTTAACATCGCTTACAAGATCCTCTGTGCCATATTGTGTGAACACCTGAAGCGGCTCGTCAACTACCTGATTGGTCCATATGTTGAAAAAAACCCATGAGCTCCAAATTTATACACGCTACCTATGCACGAGCTATACAGAGCAATGCATAGATTTATCATCAATGCCAAGCTCGCCCGTTTGTGCAGGATGATGATGGAGAATACACGCTACTCAATCCAGGTCGGTAAAGAACTTACCGAAACTTGTGATGTCAAAAAAGGATTTAGACAAGGCGATGCAATGCCATGCGATTTCTTTAACAGCATTCTTGAAAGAACAATGTAAAAATCATGCGCCAATACAAGAGGCTCAATCTTTCAAAAGTCTGCCAAATTACTCACGTACGCCGATGATATTGACATAATCGGAAGAAATCAGCGAAGATGTAAGTGACGCTTTCGCATGAATTGAGGTGAATGGGTCAATGAGGGCAAGACCAAATATATGCTGTTAACAGTCAACACGGACGTCTCGGACAGAACGTCAGTCTTGACAGATATAACTTTGAGGAAGTTAACGACTTTGTCTACCAATTCAAGTAGCAACAGCAGCGCTAAGATCAAACGAAGAATAACTCTTGCCAATCGCTGCTTGTTTGGGTTAAGAAGTCTAGCAAAGCCCTCTCTCGAACAAGAAAAGTGACCCTCTATAAGACCTTAATAATCCCAATTATGCTCCATGGGGCAGAGGTATGGACTTTATCAAAATGGGTGATGGTGCTCTTGGCTGCTTTGAGAAGAAAAATCTTCGACTGATTTTCGGTCCCGTCTTCATAGACTGTGAGTGGAGGAGGAGACATCGACAGCGACATCGACTAAGCCATAAGAGTGAGGGTCTAACAACTGAGATGGCTAGGTTATGTAGGGCGAATGGACACCAATCTCTGCAGTAAAGAAAGTCTGCGACTCAGATGGCGTACGCAAGTGATTCGGGTCCTCAACCAACTTACCATCTGAAATTGGAGGCAGCTAGTTAAAGATGGAGCTGGCTGGGGACAGTTGTTGATTGATGCTCAGATTTACTCAGGGCTGTAGCGCCACTTTAAGTAAGTATGCACTCGCTATGACACATATGTTAGCAATACATTTCTGACAGAAATAGCGAATGTCGATGGCTTTACATCTATCACACTATGTAGTATATTAGCGTCTTCCAGGTATCTTCACGAATAGGCAAGCTGCATCCTTAAAACTAGTCAGATAATGCCAGTCTTTACTCAATCTCATCGGCTCGCAGTCAAGTGTTACCATTATCTGGGCTCCTGGACGAATTGTCATTGATGATAAGGAAATGCATCCTCATGCGAGCTAATGAAGGCTAGTTGGAGTTATGTCCAAAACCGCAGGCCACTGGCCTTTAGGTGATCATCCAGATATGTTACGTATACCCTATAACACCTTCTATCGCAGCTGCAAAGATGTGAATGAGAAAGAATTTCTCGCTTTAGCGAGGACTCTGCTGTATGTTTGTAACGAGCCATGTAATCATGTCAAAAGCTGCCAATGCTCTATCTGTTTTCTATTTGAGGGAATTATCGTCATGAAATGGGCGCTATCACCGACGAGGGTTCTTGCCATACCGACGAGAGTTCTTGTCATCTACGTATACGGCGATGATTGGCCTTATTAGATACTATGCATTTGTTGGCTAGTGAAATATCCTGCCATGTATCAGGCTCCAAACCAAGAACTTTTTATTGTGGCTGGACGATCTGAATAAACGAATCCCTTATAAATGAATACAAGGACGCTCATAGCATGTTTAGATCTAATATAATACCATGAAGCAGGAGCTAATAACGCCGTGGACTTCGATGTAAATGAAGAGAAAGATACCGGAGACTGTTCTGTTTGTTTGTTGCCAGCTATCTGATCCAGCCCGGTCGATCAGATCTTTGCTTCTACACCTGAAAATTTCTCTCTTTTGCTGACTTTTGAAGTTAGTACGCTAAATGAACTTCGCCAAATTGGACTCCTGTGGGCTTTTTTCTGTCAGTTTCGCTACGATGCCATCTGCCAGATATTCACTCTAACACGACCTAGTTAAACACATTTTCCCGATCCTAGTGCGTCTCTAGCAATCATTCTATTAGAAAGCACCCATGTACATACTCGTAAGTATTAGTCTTTCTTTCAAAATCCCTTTTGCATCATCTGCTCTAGATAAAGATACCAGATACCAGATACACGTACGAGATACTATCATACAATTCGAATAGAGAACAAATGAACTCACATTCGTGTTCATCTCCATTTTTATTCCTTGTCACGCATTGCCGTGACAAAATTATCCTCATGCCCAAAACGTCAGGAGGGATGTAAAGGGGATGTCAATAGCACCAGGGCTTACCGAGTTTACTGGGTTTTTATATTAGGTGAGGCCAACGGAGGGATTAAATGTCTCAAAAGGATGTTGACAAGATGGGGATATGAGATTTGCTTCCTCTCTCTTTATTCTTTCATTTTATTTTGTTTGCTTCTCTTTTCTATGTTTGTGCTTTATCCTTTGCCTCTGTCAGTTCCTTTAAATTGGCATTCTTCTTTAAATGGAAAGCGGCGGCATACGCGTTTATGGTAAATCTTTGAAATGTGATAATACACGGGATGTAGGCCGTGTTTGTGATTGTTAACCAGAGAAGTCCTCTGTTTTGATCTTGGAAGCTTACTTTGTGGTGAATTTCCTTTGGTATCAGTTAACAAAAGGAAGAAAAGTTATTTCATCACTTTGGCGCTTAATGTGGCGTTTATATGAATTTTAAACAGAGAAATACGAAAGTGACTTGGTGGAGTTGCTGTTTGTGTGGTAAAAGGACATTTTCTGCAAAAAGAAAGCCCGACAATATATATGAGCCTACGGGAGTGTTAATAAAGTCTTTTGAGTCTGTTCGTTGTTTTCAAGATTTCTGTCTAAGGACAGGACAGGGTGATGAAGCGTGTTGAAAGACTTGCATGCATCCAAATTTTAGAAAGGTACTCGTATCTAATTCTGTTGACTAGAAACTCTTAACCGATCGTGTGGTTACTGAAGATGAATCCTCTTTAGATCCTGCCCAGTTACTGGCTCCTTATTTTAGGGAGAACTCCAATGTTACAACATTAACCCATCAAATCAAAGTCGCTGAAGTAAAGGACAGCAATTACCATAGACCTGGTGATTGCTGATTGATTGCTGGGAGCAGTTGTTTGGTCAGATTCACTAGCGTTTTACATGGGTAGCTGCTGCGAAGGCTCAAGCCTATGGTGCTTCTTCGCACGTGCTATCAAAATAATGCGTCGATCAGCGCCCTTCGGTAGTACAAGTACTACCTCCAGGACCAGACTCTAAGTCGCGCCTAAGGCACGATCTTCCCCTCAGCAATTCTGTGGGTCATGGCAACCGGTTGCAATGCAATTCCACGTCGAGCAGACCAATCAGTTTCAAAAAAATCAAATAATTGAGCACAGGTCACAGTACGCTACAACATATGCTAAACCATGAGATGTCCAAGCTCCATTCAGTCTACTCTCCCCGCGATTTTGGGTATAAACCAACAACCACCAGGATACTCCCACAAGGGGCCTACTCCTATGTCAGGTTGGAACAGACGATAAAGGGCCCCTGATCTCCCATGGTGCCAAAATAAAACTTCCGATCGAGCTTCGCAACCTTGCGGTCACTTCCAGTTAGACACCTTACATGAGTGACAACCTTTGGTAGACAAAATTTCTCAACTTATCCTGCAATTCCACCCGCTAACTGCCTATTGCGTCTTCTATTAAATACTTCTCTTGCGGGTTCTTTCGAACCGTAGGCCTCACAATCAAAGATGATGCCCATAGCCTGCAAGTCTCTTACATCTGAGGAATTGGGACACCCACATATTACATGCAGCCGGTACTCATAGATAGCAGCTTGCAGACCCAGGAAACACCCGCATGGTCAGCACCTCCCTTAGAAAGCCATGAGTAACCCTGCCGTTTTCATTAGCATCCCATTTAGATTGCCATCTAGATAAACTGCATGCGTTTAGCAAGGCCTTATGCTCCCTCAAGGAGGCCGTCCCAGTCTCCCTCATTTAAAGGTAGACCTTTTCTAATCTTGAAAGCAATACCACGACGTATCACTTCCAGATCAAGGCGTGCCATAATAACACTGGCATTGACTCTGTGGAGACAGTGCGGCACACAGGTAGGCATCCACGCAAGGTTGTTTGGTCACCGTAACACTGAGACATCAAGCAAACTGGCTGTAGAAAAACCTTCATTGACTGCAAACATCACAGTGATTGCGAACTATGTGTGCACCATTTGCAAGATGAAGCAGTACAGCGACGTCTGTGGTCCCATGCAAACGACTATACCAAGTGGCAATGGATATTTTTTACATCTATTCAACTTTGGAAGGTATACTGTGGTCTTGGTCCGCGGTCAGTCAATTCAATACGTCAAGCGTTTTCTGAAGATACAATCATCTACATAGAAGCCTCTGGGCATCAACGCCTATTCTCACCTTCACCTGGAGAAGCCTGGGAGCTTAGTATTTTTGGTAGAAGATAGGGTATCTAATCCTTACGACGTCATTGGCGGCTGTAGACGAGAGAAGTTTGCTAAAGGTGCATCGCCTTCATCAGGACGGTGGCGAAAAATCTCATATATGGTTCAACAGCGGCATCCAGCTGATTTTAGAGCTAACTTCGACGTATTCGGAACCAAGGTTTTAAGGGAGCCCCATGGTTGTATCGATAGACCCTGGAGTAGAGATAGAGGCTTGAAAACCTGAACAGGTCAACGGTGGCTCTCATAATCTCAGCGAGCCTACTGTCCGGTCCATTTAAACGCATACTTTGTCCTGGGGGTTTTGTTCAGGAGCTGGCTTTGCAGGTTGAGGCTAGGCGTAGCTTTCCCACAGTCAAAAAGAGAACCAGGAGCCTCGGATACGGATATATTGTTGGTGACCCCAGCAAACGTTTAAAGCAAATCTTACCACCATCCAAGAAGTGTGGGAATGGGGCGGGAAAAAAACAGATGAAACACAACGACATCTATTACGGCGACTGCAACAAGGAAGGATTTGCTTTTCGAGGCAAAATGAGGTAAAAAGTCTTAAGTTTCGGAACCTAAAAGAGCTCCTCATAGCAATTCGCATCAAGGCTAAATTCGGAAATAAAAGTCTGATTTGCGTGAAAGACGAATTCTATGACCTCCTGACTGATCATATGCTCAGTGCCACAGCTATGACATTAAAATTAGGAAATCTGGACATCCAAGCGCAGGGGTAAATAAAGAAGCCGATCGTCGGAAAACACAGCCACGTCCGACAATGGATTAGTAGGCAGTACGCGGTTTCTTCGCCTTAACATCCATAAAGGGACTTTTCTATCTCCAGATCCAGCTACGGGCAATCAGATTTATCACGTTGCGATTACCGCAGAACGTTCCTCCAGCATTCTGGATGTCCGAACTTTCCAAGGAGTCAACATGTAACTCGGATCACCAATATTCTTGCAGCCAGAGTGCGAATGCGTTTAGTAAGATCACCGAAGTTCGACGCTGAAAAGCTGCAGTCACAACAGACAGCTAACATTTTTACCGACCGCGTTACCCTTGCTCTATCTCAAAAGTCTAACCCTCATACTCAAACCGTAGAACATCAATGGGAATGTTGTCGGATCTCAGGCACATAACGCCAAGTGACATAAGGCCAAATGGTAGAATTTGGCACCGGTGCACGCATATCGAAGAAGGAGAGCTCAGCCAACTTAGAATGTGGCACTGGAGGCAGCTGACAAGAGACCGTGCAACTTGGAGAGGTTTGTCGGTTGAGGTCCGCGTTCCCAATAAGGGCTTTAAAATTCTTCTTTAGAATATGGTGGGCAACTGCGAACGCTACACGTTGCTATTAGAACACGGCAAAGTGATCAGCAAAACAGATTATCAAAAGTTATTCAGACAACACCCTTTGAGCGATGGACAAGCAAAGAAGCAAGTCTAGATCACGTTCAGATTGTACTCCCAAGAAAATCCGCAGAAAGTTTGACTTTGGAACGAAACTAGCACTATCGTCACATTGATAAGGACATACTATTAGCCGGGAAGTACATTTCTGTTAGTTGCAACAGTGAATTACGCAGACCGAGGGGCTCTAGTATCGAAGTGAAGCCAACACTAACGAAGAAGAGTCCTTGCAAACAGACCAAATAAAGGAAGCGAAGCAAACATGGTACAAGATGATTATAAAGGATCAATCAGTTGCAGATATAGCAACAAATGGAGGAAGAGATTCAATGTCTTTGGAAAAATCAAACGAGTGCAGATGGACTTACAAATTTAAGCGGAATGCAGACAGAAATTCGGACAAGAGCACGGCCATACTTCTGCATCTGTCGAACAGCAGACAACTTTGAAAATTCTTCTCTTTAGCGGGTGAATGCAAAATGAAGGTTCGGCTCAGGGATACAGAAACAGATAACATTAGAAGGTAACCTCTTGAGTTCGAATTTGAAGAAAAGGAGTTCGTATGACGACTAAGGAAGAGAGTGCACCGTCTGAAACAAGCGGGGTATGTGCAGAAAGAAGCCAATCACAAGCTAATCAGTGGAAGTGATTTCACTCATAGTAAAGCCAGTCGATGTCGATATTGCTGCTCAAGCAGAGGCGAAGGTTTTTACATAGAGGTCAGCTCCGGTGAAATAGTTATTGAGAGAGCAGAGACCTTGTTAATGTGTGACTTTGCAAAATAATCTGGGGAAAGTTCGGTCACTACTTGGGGATGGAATTTACCAAAGGTGGACAATCAAATGACAGTTTCCGGCAAAACAAGGATAATGAAATGGCAGTTAAAGATTTTGCACTTAAAGATGTAAAGGCGGATGAGCCCCCTAAATGGTATCAGCGGTGTAGGCTGCATTCATCCTCATACCCTGGAAATCCTCTTTCAGAACTTCTTTGACATATTCAAAGCGGTGATCAGAAAGCTGCTTCAGAACACGCTGTGTAGGGTTTCTGAAATAGAAATGGTTGCGGAAGGACTTAGCTGAGTCAGCAGCAGCTCTGATAAACCCGTACGGGGCTACTGAAACTGGTGTAATCGTTATCTGAGGGGTGTCATAAATGGCCTCGTCTTCTGAGTTGAGGGTTGAAACAATCGGCAGTTTCGTATACCAATGGCACCACTCTATTCGTAACACGCAAACGATGATTTTCAGTTCTACATGTGGAATGTAGGATCCCTTAACTGATTAGGATGCCTTTCTTCCAATACAATAAATGTCCTTATTGTGGCTGTAAGAAAGCTTAACGTCAGAAGACTAAAATCTCAAGAAGGAGCCAGGGCCTTTGCCACTTAAGTATCCCTCAACATTGTTCGAAGTTCTCTACCGAAAGCAGCATGTCGCTCAATAAACTAACGAAACTGCCAAAAGGCCATCAGAGATGCTGGCTTTGATGTACTAGGCTTCGTGCGACCACTACCCTGAAACACGTGGTTTTAATATGAATGAGGACTAGAGCAGTTTTTAAGCTGCGAGGACGGTTATCGGTTTCTCAAAATGAAGAAAAATGATCACTAAAAGCGCGATATCGAGGAAATTGAGAATCTTATATTGTGCCAGGACACCAAAATTTGAATCTCACTTGACAGCCTGTAAGAATGAACAAGGAAGCCTAGCCATTTTTATAGAAGGTTGAAGATCAACATTCCGCCGTCACGCAGAACGAAAGATTCAACCCGGACGATGACTGGCAATAGTTTCTTCCATCCGACCTCGACGAAATGAGGGTACTCATATTCAAACTTTGGTGCAACAAGGCCGGTGGTAATGACGCCCTATTCGCCGAGCTGTTCAAGACGGCGGGAGATGAGCTCACAAAGAGCATACACCAAATCATATCAACAATGTAGCTGAACTAAGGCATGCCAGACAGAATGGGACCTCAGCATTATATGCCCGACTATAGGGGGATCAGTCTCCTGATAAACTTTGTAGTTGGCTAAAACCTATTTTCAACCAACTGATTGGTCTGGAAAATCTAGCATCGACCAAATTTGAATATTATGGCTGTATGCCGCCATAAGGCCGCCTATGCTAACCCAAAATATAAAAAAATACACCAGGGCATGTCCATCTTTGGTATCGGTGCTAAACTTATCCAGCTTTGCAGGATGAAAATGAAATGAAGCCCGCTGCTCCGTGAGAGTCAGTTACAATTTTACCGTGACCTTTGGCTTCAAACAGACTTCAACATCGTTCCTGAGGGTGGTATTATCGCAAACTCACAAGCCAACACCAGAGGTGTAACCTTTCAATTCTGTCTGTACAATTATTTGCAAGTGCATCGGGGAAGAATGGAGGAAAGGATTTAACTAAGAACTGTATTTATCGGCTTAGATGGCTAGGACATGTAGATGGGATTTATAGCAACGCTCTAGCTCCATCCATAATCCAGATTAAAAGTAGAAGAGAAAACCCAATTTGGAAGCAGCTAGAAAGTAACCGCACTGGTTCAAGGTGCATGACTTTATTTTGCAACACTCAGAGGTATAATGGGTTCTTACCGAAAGCACTCATCTTTGCAAAGCTACAGCACCCACCAGTAAATCACTGGAATTTATCGTTACACATTCCATCTAACCACACAGCACAATATGATGACTGTTTCCTGATCGAATCACTCACGTTTCCTTCTAAATACATGGAAGTGGTCCAACTTACTCTTATTTATGTGTGTAGCTCTACCGTCGTTGTGTAAACTTATTCAAGATAATACCGTAGCACTTAGTTGGAAGGATTATTCCATCAACGGTGTGTTATTTATAACAAATTGCCGCCAGTCTTGTGTCACCTCCTGTCTATAATCAACTGTCCAAGCTTTATTCGAGACCAGGACATTATCACCGCCACTTAGGTAATTAAAAGAAATAAACCCTTCTCACTGCTCACCTGATGAAGGGACAGCAGCCTTGGCTGCTTCAGACTTACGGATAGTCCAAGAGAATATGAAATGCATATTAACGCCATCATCCGTGCAAGTGATTGTTTAATGGGGACAAAGCGAAGGTTTGTCTTCTGCTGGATTTCACGTCATGAGATTGCCGTTTCTATATCCTTAATTTGATTTTCTTTCATCGTTGCCCCAAAAAGCACCCACCAACTCAACGGTCTAAATGAAACAACCTCTTTTGTGGAGGATGCAAGTTGCATCTCATTGGAGTACACTGTAGAAAAGTTGAGCAACTTCGGTCCATTCAGTGACAAGTCTCGGTTGAATCCTCTTTGTCCCGTCACACTGAATGGAAAATTTATTTGAGTTCCACCGACGGCGAATGATGATGCGCTGTTCCAGCTGTAAGTGCAACTGCTTCTCATGGCTTTGGATTCTACCGTTGACTCAATTTGCTGCCGTCTATTCCATAGAAATACATAGAATGCGGGAGCAATTGTTAAATTTGTTTTTGCTGGAGGATTGCAACAATGCACCTTGGATAGCAGTAAATCACTTGTCGGACAATAAAATGTGCTCTTCTTGTGCATCCTTATGCATTGGGCATAGGAAAAAACAAAATCGAAGGCATCCAACAGCAGGACTATAATTTTATTGTTATCGAGTTGACTGTTGGTACGTAGTTCCAGTTGAATTGGTCTCGTGTTGCATTGTTTTGTATTTGGTCTCCGCAGGATACACAAAGGGAGGACAACTTTTAAGCTATGTTGTTCAAGTTTTGGTTTTGTTTTGGTTTTTTTTTGTGTAACAATTTCATTGGAGGAGCAATCAGCTTATTGGCGATGCAGTGTGAAAGACTGTGACTTGGTTACTGGGTTATCTTTCGGAACTTGATGGTGTTCCCTTTGGGTTGCTGTGAATAGCTCATGCTTGAAGGATAATCAAGAAAAATGAAAATTAAATTAATGTTTGGAATTGTGTTGAAAAGTTTTGATGTTTTGCTGATGCTATTGCAGGCGTTGGTGGTGACGAAACATTTCAGAGTCCAGATGGGGAAGAGATATAATGTTGATAAATATTATTTGCAGACCAAATTGTGGCACTACTGCATTCTGATGGATTCGGTTTTGCTTGCAACGGTTTTAAATCAAATTTTATGCACTCGAGCATTGTAGAATCTGTCGGGATCCTCAAAAGAGACCTTTGTTTGAGTGATGATTTTATAGTTGGACACAGATCTCTTTCAGTCGAGGAAGTTTTTTGGGTTTGGAAACACGAAATACATAGTCACTGAATGCTAAAATCAGAGAATATGTCGGACGAGGAAGCAACTCGTAGCCAATTCATGATACGTATGTATATACCAATTCACTGTAGATATTGCTTTACCCTTCCGAAGATACGAGTAGTAGATGTATTATAGATTATGCCCCGTGCAGCTCCCCACACTGTGTCGCCTTGACCTTGCTAACCAACAGACCAACCTAAGACTTCTTCTTCAGCGATGATTCGTCTCTCTGCTGCTCGTCCTGCGATGTATTGTTGTGAATTCACGTTTCGCCCACGATTATGAAAGAGCGTTAAAGCTCATCCGTGTGGCGGTGCTACATCGCCAAACTCCCTTCGAATTTGAGCTCACGAAATACTTTTCTTTCTATATTCGTCAAAATTGCCAACTCGAATTACAAATTACATCGTTATAAGTAAGGGCTGTACTAAAATCAGGTATCTGAATCACACTGGACATTTAAGGTGGACATATTTCCGTCCTGTGGGCATCTGTGGAGATTCGTAACCCTAGTCTCTTTTTCATTAACTCTAGCGTTGACTTAGTTTGTGTATCCGAAACTTGCTGTAATTTACTTAATGTTCGTGGTTCCGCTTAGTTAATTGAAAGATTTAAAACCATTGACTTGACATCTGTTAATATATCGACTGTTACACATTTTGCATACGACCCTGCTACCCTTCTTAATGTGGTCTTTGTCAACGATAGTAGAAAAGTCCTGCTCTATAGTCCACTCACAGCGCCTGGCTTCTCCAAACATGATCTGATATCCTTAACGTATGATATCCAATTTGACATTGATTACCAAAATTTACGGTCTGACGTTATCCAAATTCGGTGAGACTATATTTATTTGATGACATCAGTTAATCAGCAAATATCCTTTCTGGGGCAAAATATCAAAACACTCTTTGATCAGCATGTCCCGTTACGACATAGGGCCCCTGTTACCAGATCACCCCCTTGGCTCAATAGAGATTTACTAGATCTGATCGTAATACTGCATACGCTCGTTGGAAACGATACAAACTCCTCGTGCTCTACGACACTTATTGGTCCCTTCGCAACATAGTTATTCTTCGTATATGGACTGCCAAGCGGCGCCACTATGAACATTTCCTCAACCCTGAAACCCAGCCTGGCAAAGTTCTATGGCGAAAATTGAGAGACAGCGTTCAGGTTCAGGTAATGCTTTCAATTCGCACTTTGAGTCCGTCTCTGAGCCGCCAACTCAATATCAAGACTCCGCACAGTTTACGAATCAGTCTAGCGATCATTACAATATAGCAGATTTCAACTTTATTCGCTATACGGATGAAGACGTAGTTGAAGCCGTGCTATCGGTTAAATCTGATGCGATAGGTTTGGATGAAATTAATCCTAAATTTTTAAAACTCCTGCTTCCTTTTATACTTAAGTACATAACACATATTAATCACGTACTTACCACTTGTGAATACCCCCTTTCGTGGAAAATGGCTAGGATATTAGCGATACCCAAGTCGCAAACCCGAACTTACACTGAATATAGACCAATCGCAGTCTTACCGTTTTTATCCAAAGTATTCGAGAAAACTATGCTAAAGCAGATGCAAGCGCACTTAAGCGACAACAACCTCTTAAATCGAGTCCAATTCGGTTTTCGCGCAAAAAGGAGTTGTAAAATTGCGACGACATTCGCAATGGCCTGGATAATATATACGAGTATCCTACGTTCTTGACGTTGTTGGACTTATCGAAAGCATTCGACACGGTGGACCACTTTCTCCTCTGTAAGAAGGAAGATGCGGGATGAATTTATATTTTCGTCTCTGGCAGTCAAACTCTTGCACTCATACAGTAGGAAGCCAAATGTCTTCGTTTCTTGGTGTTCGCGCGGGAGTTCCACAGGGTTCGATTCTTGGGCCCATACTATTTTCACTTTAACTAACTCCCACAGCTTGTTAAACATTGTACTGCCCACATGTTCGCTGACGACGTCCAATTATACCTGTGCTGCCCGCTGGATATACTCAGTATTGATTGAAACTGTGAACGAAGATCTTGAGATCTTAAACACAATTTATGACTGAATCCAGCGAAGTACAAAACACTCCGTATTTATAAGCAGTCACTGGATACTACCACATTTCCACCAATCAAATTAGGGCAGCCATTCATAGAATACGTAACGAAGTCTCGAGATCTGAGTATTGTTTTCAACGATACTCTTACCTTGACAGTTCATGCTGCAACTACAATCGAAAAGTTATACAATTGTCTGCGACTGCTATGGGCAACACAAAATTCTTTGCCGATCAAAACTAAGATGCTTCTTGTTAAGTCCCTTTTATTACCGATATTGCTATATAGTTGCAAAGATTTCTGCCCTGTTGACTATAATACTAAGCGTAAACGATACTTCGACCACATATCAAGTTACTCTCTACAAATACTGGGCCTCAGCTTCGACAACCTGAATTAAATTTAGAACGCTAATCCTCTTTTATGGTATTATACAGACCCAACAGCTTGAGAATTTGTATAACAGATTAAATTCAGCGAGTTCACAAAGAACAGCCATCCTTATTCCGCTCCGATCCCATTGCTTGCAATCTGAGCTCTCATTTTTCGTCCATGCCACTCTCCTTTGGAACGCATTACCCTCTAATCCCTCTATATCATTTCTAGTTGATGCAGCTCACTCTGAAGGTAATTCTTCACTTCTTACATTACTAGTCTCGATACTTGATTGTGAAGTGAAAATAACAAGGCATCTATCTGGTTCAAAGGACAATGGTCGTTACGTTCATTCTCAATTAAGAGACCGCAAAATTTATGAGAATGTTCGTCTATCCCTTGCGTACCTACGTAGTAGTCGGGCATACTACGACGTTTTTGCCGTAAGGACACCAACCTATTGGCTGACATTAAAAGCAGCTAATCATTTACTAAAGGCTTCGATCAACACTGTGATGATGGTCAAGATGAAGTAGAGCTTCGAGCTTCAACGGGCTGCGACTCATCAATCCTACTTTAAGGCCACTAATGCCCTCTATGACAAAGATTTGTTATTCATCGACTTCCTTACAGATTCTGGTCTATATCAATTAATTTACCAACTGCATCGTCTCAGAGAGTAAGCAGCTTCATTCTAAATTATATAGTTACCACTCACCGCTCTCTCCCTCTCTCTCATTTTTCACATCTTAAAACTGTTTCCTATGAACTCTCGTATAGCTTTATCTTTCATAGTCAAATAACGGTAAACTAGTAATAAAAATTTCAGCTTTCTCAGTTCTTGCAGTGTTCAATTTCGTTTCATGGCTTCTAATCACATTAAAGCCTCTTTTGGAGTACCTTAAGGTAGCCATTTCGGCCCATTATTGTTTGTTCTAAGAATTATGATGTCGGCTGTAATATCAAAAGTTCAGTTCATGCTGGCGCTGCAGGATGGACTTATAATATCTTCTATTTGATGCCAAAGGAATTTCATTGAGCTCAGTAAGTGGAAAGTAATAACATACACTCAGAAGCGCCTTCCAACTACCCGTCGCATTTATTCAATCTTAAATCAAAGGTTGGTTAGTTTGTTAATTGAAATCTTGTATTCATTTGTACTACATACCGTAGGCATTTCATAAGACTGATCCGCAGATTTCAGCCAGAGCGAAATCGCTTTTCAGCTCGTAGAGTTCACTGTAGAATTGTCACTTTCAAAGCCCATCAATGCAAAGATAACTTAAAGAAACTTCCGCATACAGTGACCAAAGATATGCTCATCCGCCTTCACAAACGTCCATTTCTCTGCACCATAGAGAGTTCTGGGTTGATAAGGATCTTGTAACTCAGATAATAACTTAGGCCAACGGTTGTTAAAAATTAGTAACCCTTCGCTTGATTTCTGCTGAGTTAGACAAAATCCTTAGCTACCTCAATGTTTTAGCTGTCTATTGTGACGTTCTGTCAGATTCGTCGATTCTGCGCTCATTCATAGCTTAACCCATTTTCCTTTCTTCTGTTTCAATACTGGCAGATCAGCCGTGACAGCTCGCTGCGTTCTGCCAATGATATCAACGTCATCATCAGTAGTTGCACAGACTTTTAGAAAATTATATCTTCAGTGTTGGCTTACGAGTTCCGTACAATGACAGCACATCACCTTATTTGAACCCTTTTTTGGCATTAAAGCTTTATGGAGCTTTCTGTGCATCATTTTTCACAATCTTTGGCAGGGATGTTAAAACAAGACAACATGCACAGCACTTTGAAATCGATATAGAAGTTCTTGTATCAATCTGGGCTTCTAAACTTTTCTCTAAGACCTGCTTTAGTGTGAATATTTGCTCAGTTGTGGATTTACCAAGCCTCAATTGACACTGATAGATCATCGACAAAAGGTTTCGGGCTTCGAAAAATACGGCAGACAAGATCTTTTCGCCATGCAAAGGAGACTGATCCCAGAGTAGTTATTGTTCGTTCCATATATTTTGGACGAACCGCTCTCCTACTTCTGTGCAGGGCTGCTTCATAAGCGTCAGCGCTTAATATACTCGTATGTTGTAAAGGTATTAATAAGAAGTTAAGGGATATGCGATTAACAATAATTCAGGTGGTCTATTGCGATGGCAGACGTTCAACGTTAAGACTCCTCATAGTGTTTTTCCGTTCGTTCCGGATGTTCGAGTATCTACAATACTGGAGGAGTGCCATGACCAATTTGGTTGACTGATTCAATTCGCATAGATTAAGTCCATTTACATACGTGGTCACCTGTAGATTGTGGTACTATTGACGTTGAAACTTCCTTTAGTGATCCAATCGTCGTAATTCGGGAATTGATAATAGGCTTTGTGGAGGAATCGTGGAAGTTTTCTTAGGTGGAAGCATCTATTTCTTCTGAGAGGTACAACACTCATGAGAGCACTCAGACTGATGTTGGCAACTCGTGGGTTGATACGTATTGTTATAATGCGTTTGCAACAAACCGAGAGGTCAGGAGTTCTTGCCTAAGTATGCACATCCGTATCCATGTTTTCTATTGTTGAAAGGGCATAACACTTACAACAATTTGATTCGATAAACTAACGCCAGAATTTTCACTTCGCAGCCGTGCTTAGCATGGTCGGTGTTTATGTTGAGATGTTCGCTGTAAATGAGCCCACACGAATACCAGACGTTGATAGTCATACCGCTAACAACTCGGACTTGTTTTTAACATCTCACCCTGACAAATATAAGGTCAGTGTGCTATCCTCTCTAGGCTCGTCGGACAGCATATACTACAATGCCCCAAAGGTAGTAACAATTCTTGGTCGTTCGTCAAAAATACTAGAAATATTGCTTCATCCTCCATCCCAACGCTCATTTATAATGACATTCCAGCTGTCAACTCTTTGGACAAGCCAATCTGATTACTGCACTCTTTGCGGCCAGCTTAACACTTCTAGATTGTGCTTTGTATCCGCCTACACTTGAGTGCGTCGAATCTTCAATGGGACGAATCCACTTTCGCACTCGTAGCAAGAATACTTAAAGATCTCAACATACACAAATCCGCTGGTCCAGATGGTATATTTCCTCACTGCATAAGTTTTTAGGACTGTTTCCGAGGAAAACAGAACTTCGGCTGGACAAATATCTAATAATCCCTAAATAATGTCAACTTCTCTCTCTTCCTACAGATCTACTGCGCTTACTTCAATTCTTTATACGGTCAATGAAACACTGATAAACCGTCAGCTCATGAGATATCTCGGAACACGAAAACTTCTCAATGAGCGGCAATACGGTTTTCGTAGCAACCAAAGGAACCAAAGCGTACATCAATCTGGCGAAAGCAAGATAGTTGCACTTGATATTTCTAAGGCATTTGACAGAGTTTGGCATCAGACTCTTTTGTCGAGAATGCGATTTGGGATCGACAACTTTCTTCTTCAATGGATTGGAAACTACTTTTCGTATCGTTCAATTCAAGTTGTCTTGGACGGTTTCAAGTCTGATATCCACAAAATAAATGCTGGTGCGCCCCAGGGCTCCGTTCTTTCACCTACACTTTTCTTAATTTTCATCTGTGATCCCTTGTGTGCCACTTCTAATCCAATATACCATATTCTTGAGCTGACGACAGTACTTTTTGCTTTTCGTTCTTGAGTTAACGTGCCTGCCCTTCGGCTGTACAACGGGAACGACAGCGTGTGCTCAGCTCATTAAGTTCTGATATTGACAGCTTAACCAATTGGGGAACTAACAACAGAGTGGAATTTAATGCTTTCAGAACACAATGCTGTTTGCTGTCGTTAAAGCGAAATTTAAACACACAGCCACTGTCCATGAATGGCACTTGCATCGTTGAAACCAATAAACTTTCCATTCTCGGTATGTGGGTCAGTGACAACTTACGTTGGAATGGCCATATATTCGATGTCGTCAAAAATGCTGCGAAATACGAAATACTTCAGCCCCTCTGATCGGTTATCAATATATAAGGCATTCATCCGCCCAAAATGTACCCATATGGGTAGGTGCCGCTAAAACATCCCTGCACCTGCTAGATATGATTCCAACCCGTGCGATAAAACTCATAGGTGATACTAATATCACTCAAGCAATGGACACCCTCGAACACCGACGTAATGTCTTGTGTCTCACTCTGTTTTATAGCTATTTCCACCACCAGTGCTCTATTGAAATCGCCAGAAATATTCCACCCCTTCAAACTTTTAACCGTAACACCCGTGTCGGTATACCCTCAAGCCCACTTTCGGACATACTCTAAAATATCGTGATTCGTTCCTGAGCCGAACAACTCGCTTGTGGAATGCCATTTAAAACCAACGTACATCGGTGCCTATCTTTCTTTCCTCCCTAATTTTTCTTCGCCCGTGCTGTGTGGAAGCATTTTAAGGGTGCCCCTTATCGCGTGCTATTCAAAAACAAAAAGGTAGTCACCGTATTATACAAGTATGTATGTCACAGTTTTTAATCCTTCTGTCTGCAGCGTAATCTAATTGACTCTGGTAGTCAATGCAGCATTGTTAGAGGTAGGTCCACATAGGATGCGATTCAAAGCAAACATCACGATGCTCCAAAAGATCTGGATACCGTTTTCGTCGATTTAGTAAAACGTTGGATAGATTCCCTAAAGATATTATATGGACGGCGCAAACGGAAGTTATTGTAAATGCAGCAGGAACACTTTAACTCCTCCTGGAGCATAGGGAGACAAAGATTTTCTATTGAAATAGAATATTGACAAGTCGGGTTCGAATTTTATTCCTTTTCCCGGTTATAAAACTTCGTAAGTAGAGGCGTGACAACCATCCGACAACACTCAGTTATTTACTATGCGTACATAGTGTAAATGTCTACCTCATTCCGAACATATTAACCCAACTTCCGGCCGAATTTACAGTCCCGACTTGCTACTTGGTTTCGGTAGTAGAAAAATTGTGACAATGATATCACACATGAATTAGTATGGAGCGACTAAAATGGCGCAATAACTCTGCAGAATGTTGTGGCAGAAATATGACACTTAAGCCAGAGATTAGCCTTACGTGATAGTCGAACGTCGAACTTTAATATGTGCATCGCAGTATGGAAGGATAAGAGAGAAAGAAAGCCTCGAAAACTTTATCTAATACGAGTATGAATTACACGCACTCATGGAGGTCTCCACAACGAGAAGCCGATAGAGGACAAACTTTCGGTGGAGAAAATCACATTCATAGAACATTGAAGCTGTGAAACCTTCCCAGATATTCACGGATCTTATCTGAGCGTTTAGTTCAGGAATAGTTCAAAAATAGCAGAGATACTACTGCTGTGAATTTTATTTTCATGTAAACATCACGGATACGAGTATAGTACATCACATCATATCGTGTCATTCTTGTATAGCTACTCGTATCTGGTACTTCTATGGCATTTCGGGACTCTGTCGAAAGCTCCCACCAGAGTAACGAAGATGATGGGTTGTCTTGTCATCCAAAAACTCTCACTGACTAATGATAAAGTGGGTTTATTGCTTTTGTGGGTTGGGGAAAAAGATAGCTCACTCTTCCTTCAACTGTAAGACCCAAGACTGCCTCCTGAAGCTCTAGTCAACCTCTTTCTGTTACGGTTCTTCTGGTTCAATATGTAGTATAAGTGGTTGAACGTTGTGCACTCTAACTAAAGAGCGTATATTCATGATTTAATTTTATGAAGTTGCCACGAAAACCATCTCCGGGAATAAATTAATGAAGTAACCTTTGGCCACATAATGTCAAGCTTCACATTATTCTGATGCAATACTTTCCAACCCTTTGTAGTTCTATTCTACGAGTACTACTTGCTCTTCGTTGCAAAAGTTGCAAGTTAATACTTAAATCTTCCTCCCAACCCTGAAAGAGTGTGCACAAAATTTGTGTTAAAAACACGTTGCCAAGGATCTCAAGTGTTGAACTGTAAACGGAATGTATAAGACTTCAGTTACTTAGGGTACATGAGGTAACATCTTTCTTTTGACTGAGATGTGCGAAAATTCATTTTCATATTGCAAACATGTTGCTAATGAATTTCCTCAGAAACTTTACCGTCATCTGAGTCCGACAGTAAGGATCCGGGGCAATGCACAGCAAATTGTAAGTATGTACGAGTAGATGTCTAAATGAGAGTGAGCTCATTGAAGTTTAATTAAGATTCATGGTATTTGCTAACGAAGTTGGTAGTTGCCAAGCAATGCACTTGCCAGGTGACTCTTGTTTACCTTATAAGTATTTTCTGTTTCAGTTGGTTAGTTGAAACTGCAGTTTTGGGAAGTTTAAAGTTTCTTGGGACCATAACTAGCATTTTGCTCTTCATATTGTAGTCATCATAGTTGTTCGGCTCAAATCATTTTGACTAGATTCATGTCACTGTATAGCTCCTGATAAGAGAAAGGGAAAAGGAACACGATTAGGCAAGAAGCCTTGAACTTCCCACACGTGAGGGAGCGTCATATGACAATAACATAAACCTAATATGCATCTACGCCCTCCTACGGACGAGATGTATGACCAATGTCCGAAATATGACATTAAAATCTTACCAAGCGATTATAACGCCAGGATAGGAGAGCAGGAGGTCTTTAGTAGGACAATTGTTAAGCATAGCCTACAAGACACCATGGCAACGGAGTTAGGCTTTTGAATTTTGCCGCGGGACAAAATATCACTTCACACGGTTCCCTCATCTCAATATACACAAAAAGACATCGCGGTCTCCGGATCATGAATCCGAAGGAAGTAAGACATGCCTCCAGTATTCTGGATGTCCGAATCTTCCGAGCAACCAACATTGACTCTCATCACCACCAAAGTACGAATGCGAATTTAACGAAGACATCAAGTACCGAAGGACAGTGGCAATCCTGCCAATGTGCTATCGGAGATGCCGCACCGACCGTGGTGGTTTGATGAAGAATTCCGTCAAGCACATGCAAATAAACAAGAATTATACAAAGCGGCGGCTCTGCAACGAAGGATGAGAGCCGCCCCTGAGCTCTACGAGCAGAAGATATGGGAAGAATATTGCTTCTCCAGAAGAAAAAAAGGCACGAGAAACCCGCCATAGAAGATTTTGAGAGTTTTACTCCAGGAATAACGCATGAAAATTTTACAAACAGATAAATGAATGATAGGAAACCGGTAGAGATGATGAAGGAAAGCTAGCAGTAGAGTGACAGTTGGTGCTGAGAATATGGAAAACTTCTTCTGTAGACCGCATAACGGCGATGAAGATGAATAAACCCTTCAACTTAGATGATGGTAGCCAAAACTTCCGCCCTCCTGATCACAATGAAGTAGCCATAGCAATATCTAAATTGAAATCCAACAAACCAGCTGGAATCTGACTGTTGACGGGTCGAGGTAGTCAAAGCTGCTGAAAATGACTTTGTGGAGACCATACACCAACTGATTTCTCAGATCTGGCCAGAAAAGTGTTTGCCTGATGAACGGAATCTCAGCGTCATTTGACCAGTGTGGTTTCCGTCCAGAAAAGTCTACGTTCGACAAAATCTTCTCATCTTAAAATCATCGATTTTAAGGCCTCAAGTTCAAACTTCACCTATGTTGGTTGCCGGGCCACATTTCAGGGAATTGTAGGGCTGAGGAACTCGATTAAATTAGAAAAAGTCTACCTACTCTAGCAGAATCCGCATTCGGAGCTGGATGCTAACAAGAGTACAGACCTTAGGTCGACTGTTGGATCAACCTACACATCTAGCGATCAAACAGATCTAGCCAAAGCTGGATCTGAATCTGGCCAAAGGTGTCATCTCTGGACACTGTCTTATTGGCAAGAATGCAAGAAGGCTTGGCGCCTTTACGAATCATTCCTGTAGGAGGAAGAGACAGCACTCTCCCAAAGAAGAAAACTCCACTTAGGGGCTTTCTTCTACAATGTCTTAAGCAATCTGAAGAATATAGACGTTAACAGTCTCCTACGCTTCATCGTAAGCTCAAATTGGTTCCAAGAGTAGGAGGATCACAGATCCACGTGACATCACAATTGGCCAATAGGCCTAAGTGGCTTGGTCTTTCCAACATCCACTTTTACCTAACCTAACCTAAAGCCGCATATGACAACATTTATAGAGACGAGCTATTTATATGGGCACATACGAGTAGGTACATAGAGCCATGTCTAGTTTTGACATGGCTGTCAAGTTCTTCCGTCTGTCCAGAATGATGATGGAGACCGATTTCCGCTTGGTAACGACCGACATGGTTAAGGTAGTAGCCTACGCCGATGAGACTGACATAATTGACAGAACTCAACGTGCTGTTACCGGTGCATTCAATGGTATTGAAGCTGCCAAAATGGGTTGAGTGGTAAACGAGGCCAAAACCAAGTACATGCTCTCAATAAAAAGGGACACACAGCATCGACGAATTGGATAGAACGTGACAATAGACAGCTATAATTTCGAGGTAGTACGGGACTTTGTGTTCTACCTTGGCTCAGCTATAAATTCTGCCAACAACACCTCCACATATATAAAACGAAGGCAACTGCGTAGTAAGGCCCTATCCCGAACAACTAAGTAGACTGTTGTATAAGTCCTTGACCATCCCAGTCCTACTTTATGAAGACAAATCATAGATGATGAAGATATCCTCGAGATATTTCGAGACATTTTTAGTACAACATTTGGTCCCATTTGTGTTGACGGATTTTGGAGAAGAAGAAGAGAAACTATACAAGTTGTACAGCCGCCTGAGATGGTTAGGACATGTAGAGCAAATGGATACCAATGCTTCGGTCCGCAGAGTTTTCGCATCTAATCCGAAGGGACAACTCAGAAGAGGAAGATCTCATCTTAGGTGGCCGGCACAAACAAAGGCGCACCTCAACCGACTTGCAGTGCACAACTGGTGGTAGACCGGACTAACTGGGGAGGTTTGTTAGTTGAGGCCCGCGTTCATTCTGAATTTAGCGCCACTAAACTAACTAAGTCCGCATGTCTTCCAAACTTTTGCCTTGATTCCAGTAAAAAGGATAAACCTGTCATGGTTTTGGTGTATTTTATGGGCCCTTCTCTATTATTACAACAAGAAACATCACATCGCAAAATTTAAATCGATGACTTTACTTGTGTTGCAGTACTCTGCTATTGGCGGAGTTACTAGGAGAGTTATCCTCCTCTTCAAGCTTCACAACCTTCATTTATTTCACCAGTTTTTCAGCACTAGCATTCACAACCTTAAGGTAATCTCTCCCTCTTCCAGTACTCTTAGTCTCTTCCAGCGTAGCAATAGATTTATGGTCCTCGGATAGAACCAACATAGCACTGAAGCCCTTCTCTACATGTTTTTGGGCCCAATATTGAGGCTTTTATTCCTGTACAAGGCCTAGAATTTTGGTGATAGCAATGACCGCAACCCGTAAGTAAGGAATTTTGAATTGTAGACAGAACCCCAGAAGGCTGGTTTTAATGCCTGGTCTTCGTCGGCTATTATTTTGCCCAGCAGGACGTTTTGGATAGAATCCATTGGGGCAATGTATAGGATCGCGTCAGGATAACTGTTGTATTCAACCAGTCAGCACCTCCTACGGAAGCCTTTGATGCAGAGGGCGGAGGCGGATTTTGTCCCGTTGAGCTTCTTTTGAGGTCATGGATTGCTTCGTACGCCTTTTTCCTGCTCAGTAGTTTTTTCACAAGGTATGCGTTTCTTGCAGGCGCCACTTAATATTTTCCCGTCTGTTGGCATCATAGAATCCATCACTGCTTCCTTCCAACGGTTTCTGTCTCTCTTGCACTTATATCTATGTAAATTGTGAGATCTAGGAGCATGATGTTTTGTCAAGCTTACTATGTACATATTTTCCTGATCCATTCACCTTCGATTCCTAAAAAAGAAAACTGTGGACTTACCCCCCAGGGTACTACTAATATAAAACCTGCAATTTTCAAAAACATTGAAACAAACTGAATATTGGTAATTGAAGTCCTTCAAATTCTTCCACTCGAAGGAGTCCTAAGTATGTCAGTGGAATCTTGAACCGCACTTTACCTTAATCCGTCCTGGGATCCACAAATCCCATAAGCTGCCATACCAACCTTCCGCATTTGATCGGTTTGATTTACTTCAAAGCAACAAAATAACAGTTAAAAAGCGTTCCATGCCATTAGGATTAATTGCGCTTCACGTTTAGCATTTCAACCTTAACGACGACAACGGTTATTTAATAAACTGCCAGATCACCCTTAAGAGAAGATTTTCTTTAATCCGCCCGGATAATATAACGGTGAGCACCTTCACATGCTTGGTTGGCATTAAGTACCTTTGACTAAAATTTCCATCCACCTCTTGCTGGAAGGCGGTTAGCAATTTCGATTTAATGAGACTCTTATCCAATGTGAAGGGGTTAAAGCAGCCCAACTTGACTCAGACTTGTTTCCTAATTACATAATTCCGCAATTGTCGAAGCACATTCCACTTGTAGTCCGGATGGAGTGCTGAAGTGGTGGCTTCTCTCAATATCGCCGGAGTGTTTTAGTTTGGACTTTTTGATACCTGTCCACCTGACATAAAGTTTGCTTCTTCTCTGTGTGGATACATTTCCAGGACACGTGCCCTATAGTCATATGACAACAGAAGTGACAACAATTTTAGGAATTCCCGTCACAAAATACGAGTATGAGGCTTGGAATCATCATAAATAATGCCATTGTTCCAGATACGGGATACGGGATGCGACTTTCAGTTAAATAAAGTTGGACGTGGGTTCGGTGGAGCGTATTACAGGTGTGGATAGGAGTACATCCCTGTGAAGGGTGCTCCCATCTACAATAATACGAATAACTGAAGACATGTGCTTAGAGATTTAAGGCATACGAATACAAAGGGATCCTTTTTTCTTCTCGTGAGTTTGGTGTGGAATGCTATGATTGCGATGATTAATGGACGAAATTTATGGTGCATTTCACCCAGGAACACTGAGAGAGGAAGGTGGGCAGGAATTAAGTATGATGCTGATGCTTGTAGGTCCAGCTGTGATAATGATTCCTTGTGAAATGTCCTTTGGGGTATTTGCATGTGAATTTATTATTAAAATTGAAAACAGATAAAGATGATTAATGTTGTGTGGAGAGGGTAAAGGCGTTGAAGGCCTTTAAGGAAATCGGTGACACCAGACCAGGTGGAATGGACCTCTTCCAGGAGTGGAATCCTCATGAACATTTTACGCTGCGGGCAAATCTGATGAGGATTTCGAATTCAGTTAGCACACCACAAGTCAAATTATAAATTATTGATACAAAAACACCAGAAAAACATCAAGAAGTTCGCTTGGGAAGCTTTCGATAATCCCATTTCTCCTTACTTGATGGCCGTCCGAAAATTGTTCAAAAATAAATGGAACGGACTTTCGGAATGTAAAAATTTTGAAACAACCATAGTAGGGCTCCTGAAGCTATAACACAAAAGTCCTTTTTTGAGTTGGCATAGAGTTTTAGTGGATTTTGGAGATGAAACCCTGTGAAGGGTACAACCTTTTCGAATATAGGGAAGCAGGACTTACCATGTCTGACGCATTTCATTATTGAACTCAGTAGATGGACCGGTTTCGACTGTGAAACTTTTGACAGCATGTGTAACTCCGCCAGACAACAGACAACATTTGACGTCTACGCTCAGGCATATACAGGTCATATAGTTGTACTGCCAGTTGGAGCAAACCTAGCTACTTAAGCGGAGTCAACACTGGATGTGAACGACGATTGGTGCACTGGAAATAGGAATCTAGTCAATCCACTTGAAACTGAAGTTGAATCTGACTGGTCTGACGTATCTTATTCTTAAAGGCATCAGCATCCAATTCTCCAACGAAGCCAAGTATGTCATTCGGAAAACAAACTTCTTTGGGCCAAACACATTACATTGAAAGCCCTTAAGGCGCTGTCGGCCTCCTCGCAGCGAAAAGGAGCTGTCCTCAAGACTGGGAGGGACCAATTATTGTACATCCGATACATGGATTGTCCGATGTAAAAAACTTTAACAAAAATGCATCAGTACTACTTTTAGCTGTACTGTGTTGTCCCTAGCATGCCTGGATCTGTTCTAGAAGGGCTGATGAAAAGTTTAGATTACATTGCACGATGCTGTTGTTTGACTCTGGTCTTTCGAACACCTTTGCCTGTGGCAAGGAATGGTTTTAACTAGAATTTGAGCCAGGAAACGAATGTAGATATACAGATGTCTCCAAGACCGATAGATCGATTTAAGGTGCGTTGCTGGTGTCTTTCTGAAGTATGACACATGATGACGATGATTAGATTTCACTCCTTGTAAGAAAAACTTTGCATCTGTCTTCTAGGAGGAGATATTCCGAAATTGAAGGAACCAAATTGTAAAGAATCGGAGCAGGAGGGTGTAGCATCTGTATTTGTACTGACATTCAAGCTATTTTTTGGGCTT
This sequence comes from Volucella bombylans, assembly GCA_949129095.1. NCBI lineage: Eukaryota > Metazoa > Arthropoda > Insecta > Diptera > Syrphidae > Volucella > Volucella bombylans. Next base: position 14,339,543 of record OX422141.1, read on the forward strand.
TCACGACTTCGAGAATGCAAGACTTCAATAAAAACGGTTGAAAGGGTGAATTCACTGAGCGATGTTTGGGTCGCAGGTCTTAATGAGACAACAGAAAATTAAATCGCCAATGACCTTGCTAGGGAAGGCTGAAAAGAGAGTTTTTCACGACCCGAACCTACCTTAGGGATTCCATAAGGTGACACGACTCTCCATGTTGCCAGCAGATCAAACGAATGCTTCCCAACATCTCTGAGAGATTAATGACTTCCCTATTGTCCATCCGTAGGAAATATTGGAGGATGCTTGCTAGTATCATATTCTTAAGCATAAGTGATACAATATCATCCAACGCTTGCTGTGAAAGTGAAGATGACGTCGTTGAGCATTATGTCTGTGAATGTCCGGCCTACTTTCGGCCGGACTTGTACTTGCTATTCTTTCTTCGAAAGGCGGATAAATTTCTGTAAAAGGCGTTTTTATCTGGCAAGAAACCACAAAGAAAAGTTTATTTATAGAGCTACGAGATGATCGCTTCTAGGGCTTCTTCGCTTTATTCAGCGAGCTATCAGTCTTTACAAAATATTATGTCTTTGAAACAAGACTACGGGTTATAATGATTCAATTCTACCACACTTTTGGCGGCATCACAGTTAATGCTGGACCTTGGTTCTACCCAACAGCTCTTGATATTCAGTCCAATTTTGAGCTAATCTCCTCCAGTTGGGCATACCAAGTTGGCTGAACTCACTTTCCGTATCGGTCTTGCCAGTCCCAAAATCACACAGACAAGAACGTTTCAGAATGTTGATATGGCGTTTCGGTAAAATCAAGTGAGCCATGTTAAGGAGATTGATTCCTCTATAGTTGCCGTAGTTAAGAGGGCATCTTTTCTTAAGGATGGATGTTCAATGAACGGACATATTTTTATATGACCATACCTCACAGATAAGTCGGTATATGCTTCTTACCAACTGAATCCCTGCTGCTTTAAATAGTTCTACATGTAGTGCCTTTGCTTCAGCAGCCTAATTGATCTTTAGTTGAGATGTCGCTATCCAGACCGCTGTTTGGTCAGGTGGATGAAGTTGTTCCTGATCACCATCCACTTTGAATGTCTTATTTTGCAGAAGTACTGTTTTAAAATTGTCGGCACCGAATGTGTCTCTACTAATTCATTCGCAGCCTTATCCCTGTATTTGTATCCTTGACAAGTTTTCATTGAAATTCGATAGAACTTCGGAACACTATTTCTTCAGAATCACCACTCGTAAGAGTTCGTAAGAAGGTATCATTCTTTTGTTTTGCTCGGTCCTTGCTGTGGTGGTCGGATGAAACCTAGCCCATAAGACGCATCATCTCTAATACTCGTAGCTTGATGACAAGATCACTACTGGTGTTCTGTGCTTGATTATGGCAGCATAGGGCTGGGGTGTAGTGATAGACATCCTCCTCGTGGTACACCCTGGATAATGCTACATGATTCGTCGCTTAAAGAAGTCAGCGAAGAAGATAGCTCTCCTACCCATAGGAACTACAAATTACCATTTGCAAGCAAAAAGGCAGTAACGCTAATATTACCATTTTCACCATAGGCAATAAACTGACACTCTTCTGCACCAATTGACAAGGCTTATCTGACCCTCTCTTCGAATATGCCAATGTCTAAACTATTACTGACAAACAACATCGACTTTACCGTCATCCAAGGAACAGGTACTGCATCGGATGATGCTCAAAAGGCTAGATGAACTGTCACCTCGGTTACCTATATAATAACCAACGTCAAAATGGCAGTGATACGCGCAAAGTTCAGCAACAACACCTTTACTATAATGATCCAAATTGGAGGTATTTACGTTCTAAATATACACAAACCATCACCGCAAAACCTTGGCCGACAAATGTTCTCGAAATTCCGGATCGGAATAAGCAGACTCAAACCATCTGCACCTAATCTTCGACGCAAAGCACAGAGTGACCTTTCACTCTCGGACATAGCTAAGAGGTTAAAAGTTGGACCTGTGCTTCGTAACCTGTGATGCGGAATACCACCACTGCCTGCTACCTGAACAGTCCTGTCTAATTTCTTGTTTAGTCAACATCGTTCAGTCCTAATCGATTTCGGAATCCCGATTCCTGTAACTCCTTCCTAGCCTTCTCTTACGAACTCGACTCAAGCTTAAAATTTATTCCGTCATATGCCCAGAACTACGATAGATTTGTAGGAATGGTTACAGCAGACCCTGAAATTGGCAAAGAACTACTAAGGTCTCTTGACAAGATCCACTAAAGAATTGGATATCAACGGTCAACAGCCTCAGCTTCACACCCACTCCAGCGGGAAAGCAAGGAATCTCCTTTGAAAACTCGGTGGAAGCGGTAGTTCAAACACCACAAACGCCTGCATGGATCCGAACAAAGTGACCAACCACATGGTGGATGTTTCTCATGCCCACGTGAGCATGGACCCCATAAAATGGTGTCTGCGAAACCTCAGGCCCAATATCCACAGTCATTACAGTTCTCGGGCAGTTTTAAACCCGAGGAGATTAGCACATTTTGTCAGTAAAAACAGGAGAGGCGGTATGTTTCGGTGGCATTTAACACGAAAAAATAAGAGGCGATGACCTTCCGAATGCTACAGCAATATTCTTGAGTCAGTCACATTCTCAACGGTGTTTAGACGAACGAAATTTATACTGTCCTATACTGCTATACTGTCCTATAGCACTCTGTGTCACAACAGTGTCGGAGGACATCGCGTCTTATCACCAACCTACGAGTACTTTCGAACCATCTGTTCAAAGTCTTCAAAACAAAAGCAAAGTGAGGAAGCTTAACAACGGTGTGCTCCAGGGCTCCGTTCTCGCTCCTTTGCTCTTTAGATATGCAGATGAATTGGCAATGATCACTCAGGAGATAGGGACATAGCGAACACAGAAAGAATCCTAAGCCTAGACCTTGAGCAACACAATGTATATTTTTGAGAGTGGAGGCTATGCCCAAGCATGTCCTAAATCTGCTGCTTCCACCTTACCAGGCAACTAGCGAGTTACATATTGAACGTGGGTTAGATTAAAACAGGGGTGCGATGGACTAGGCACCAAAACGGGGCCATCGCGATCCCTGTGGAATCAGTTTAATTTTTATTCAAAGGGCAAAAACCTAACCTTACTCTGGTGAAACATCCAATTTCTTTGCAAAGCCCAAGAAGGCCTTTGAAGTTCGTGCCGTCTATTTCCTATAGGTTTCCGACTACGCGATATTGCTTCGAATGCACACAGTATGTGTGTTATGTCCTCAACTGCTTGCAGATCACAGCAGAATCTGCAAATATCCGTATTTGACAATTTGAGTTTATTTGCGTCTTGCCGCAGGAGACAGTGTCCTATCAGGATTCCTATTACTGTTCTAGGCTTATCCCTGTTTAATTTTATTAACTCCCTTGATATTTTACCGTCAAAAAGTGGCCAGAGGGCCTTGGATTACCGTGTATCCTTCAACAATTAACCACTTTAGGTTGGCAGTGTGTGTGATTTTTTCCTCGATAGTGCCCCTTACTATGCAAAGGGGTGGTTAGATGTTAGCAACCTCAATATTATCGAGTAGCGCTCCTCTTCTTGCAAGCACATCCGCTTATTCATTTCCCTCTACACCGCAGTGTCCTGGCACCCTCCACAGTCTCACCCGGTTCTGACTGAATAATGCTTTAAGCACTGTGCGACAGCCTCTGACTATATAAAATTTTATGTTGGTCGATTCCATTGCCTTAAGTGCGGCCTGGCTATCCATATACAATAGATAGCGATACCTCTTCAGGATACCGATCTCATCTGCATTAGCTTAGTCGCCCTGAGGACAGCCAAAACCTCTAGTTGGAAGACACTACTTGCGTCCGGTAGTCTTATAGACACCTATTAGTTCAGGGTCTTCTGAGAAGATGCCAAAACCTATTCCTTCCCCTGTTTTTGAGCCCTTTGTGAAAATTGCAATTTCATTTGACCTGATTATTGCATTTCTTTTCCAGTCTCCCTCTACGTAGGGACCGTGCCATGTCCAAAACTACTGCTCTTGAAGTAACCCAGATTAGTGAGTCGCACCGTACTGTTGCCAGCAGGTTTTTTTGATCTCTAAATCAAGCGGTGTTAGGTGCAGAAAGGTGTCCAATGTAATGTAATGTAATGGCTGTAATGGTTATGGAAGCCGTTCTTTGACCCGCCGCTAATTTTCCGTAAAACGTGTTCTTGTTTGCTGCTATCCACCATACTGGTGCGTCATATGTAAGAACGTTCAATATTACCGCCTACTAGAATGCTTTTAATGGTGCTGCACTCCACGTTATTAAAGGCTCCTTCGATCATATTTCGAGGAAGGCCCTCATCGCAAACTCACCGAAGTGTAGACTCCTTTCTATTTTCTCCAGCACCTCGTCTAGGGCTGTTTCTACAGATTTGCCATTCATATATGCACGCTGCGATTTAGTGGTAACGTTAGATAGATCCCTTACATATAAAGAACTTCTACCAAATGTTACTTGAAACCTCAAAGCCGGCAACAATCAAAAAATTCAAAAATTTCACTGCATCGACCTGCTTGAACTCGTACACTCCACAGTGGAATACTGCGCCCCAAGCTGGCTAAATATTGTAGAACGCTAGGTAGGTACAAAACTCAACAGTACCATGAGATTCATTTCCGGCAGTATAAGATCAATGTCGCCTCGATGGCTGCCTGTACTGTGCCATCTCAACTGAGCAAACTATCGAGGAAACGTACCAAAGCGCTGACAAATACTGAACTGCCCATCCACGACGACATTGCTGTCACGGCAGCAAAGGCTTAAGTCTCTGCACCCAACGCTTGCAGATGATGCTTTCAATGTGAATACTTCTTGGTTAGCAGAATGGATAATATCAATGCAAGACGATAATACAGTATCATCATCCCGAACCCATCATTCTGACCCTTCGAATTTGGCCTATCGTGCAACCTCCGGTCGACGCTCAACAGGATCCGAACCAACCATAGAAGACTCGCAGATTCGCATCTTGTTTTTGATTTCCTTTCTTACGATTTCGGAGCCCAACGACAGACTATCCGCCACATTATTGCAGACCCATGACCCAGGACTTTGTGGATTCTGAGGTGTTAGAAAAGCTATGATGATACCCAAGTACAGGATATCTCAGCGTCATGCTTAGAACATAAGTCTGATCGAGAGGCTTGTAGAAGTAATTTTTGACAACTCTTTGGCAGCTGCCCAATTCCTTTGCGATAGCAAGAGCGTCTTCCCCTTTTGACAAATTTATGCCAAATAAGTGCGGCTTCTGAGAAGAAAAGCTGACTTTGGACACATTAGGCTCTAGAAGCTTTTATGCGAACAAGAGTACCGCGACGTAGTTTGCCACAGAGTAGGTACTTTCATTTACACATCTAGCCAAACGGACATCAATACCAAGCAGTGCGGTACACGAAATTCATAAAATGTTTCTCAAATTCTAACAAATTAATAAATAGATGCTTCCAATCATGTGTATCAAGAATCTGGATAACATACTCGTACACTCGAATCATTTGACCGATTTCCAACTAAATTGATTGCCTGCCATATTTGCAATTCATTCTCTACAAACTTCAATCTACGAGTATTCTGCGAGAATTTTTTTAAAAATTCTCTGAAATGAAACTCGTAAATGACCACCAACAATTTACATACACATATGTATACTCGTACTTATCCAATGGTTTGGTGTTCGTTTTCATGCCACAGATACTATGTTAGTTTACTAGTTAATGGATGTCCCTAGAGTTTTATAGTTGAATTGTATAGTGAAACTAGGAAAACTCAATACTACCTACCAAGTACGCGTTCATGTGTATTCGTGTGCAACATTTTGATCCAGGACACCAATGGATATTAAATTCCATTGGATTATTTGTGAAATTGGCCCGCAAATTGAGTCAAATTACTTGCGTTAGGTGTGATAATATGTGTGATAGTGATGGTATACTCTCTACATGATTCGGACTAAAATTTACTATATACGAGTATGCCAGAGAAATTCTATAGGGAAACGCATCTGATACGATGTTGTTATCGGATTGATCAATGATGAGGGCTTTGGGGGTGGTCTACCATGTGAACTCAATGGTGGAAGGTAATTGTATTTTAGATACTATAGAGAAACAATTGATGGCAATTTGGGAATGTTGTTATAGAGTGTTAGAGTGTTAGAGTGTTAGAGCGACAGGAGTCATGTATTTTACCAGATAAAACATCTGTTCAATAATTATCCTTTAACGTGCTACAATTCTGGAAGTTTGCGACGAGATATTCTGCCTTGGGATGTATCGGCTGCTTGTACTACAGTGTTATGAATCAGGTAATGTACTTCCATATCATGTTGGTGATGTGTTTTTGAAAGACAGGCCTATGTTTAAATAACTAGGATCCACATCATTTAAAGGCCAAAGGTACATCGTTGATTGGTATTCGGGTCATCCAACTTTATTCCTATTCTGACTCAGGCTCTGGGAAAAGCTAGGTCTGACTGAGTATATTTCAAGTTGAAACCATATTCGGGTTGCACCCTTTTCGGATCTTAAAATAGCATGTCTTTCGGTAAATGTCAAGGCTTAAGTGTCAATAGTATCTATGGCCACTTCTATTCGAGCATTCGAAATTCCGAAGATTTCGTTGTAATTGGACATACGAGTAGTCTACAGTAACGAGTTACATTTTGTCAAGAAAATGGCCAACGGTATCCAGCTGCAGTCTTTCCCCGAGAGACTTTGGGAAATGTCAACTGCTCTATTCTGTCACTAGATTACTGGCGTACAGATGAAATCAAACGAATTAAACGAAAGACAACGCCGTCGCATCCTAGATGAGTTATGGAGCCATTCGTAAAGACAGGGCTACGTTCGTTTTCTGGTTCAGCTACTAGCCGAAACCATTCTTAGGCAAAGGAAAATTCTGATGTTATCACGGGGACCCCAAAGTCGGACAAAATTTCATCAACCAACAACGTTCACATGACCCAAGTTAGCTTGCCTACATACAACAACACTATAAGTCACAGAGTTGTGAAGATCAGTCCGAACTAAGAAAGATTTGTCATGAAATATAGATGAGGAAATTTTAAGAAAAAAATTTGAATGAAACGCGCGAGAAAAATGTTGTCGATGGCATTTTTCAACATAAGCCACTCCGTCGTACTGCCACAGATTTATAATTTTTCTGGTTTCCTTGCAAAGTGGCTGCAGTTATGTTCTCAATACGAAACAAGCGGTGTGCAGAAGATTTGCCTACGAGGCAATGTCAGCTAAAAATGCTTGGTTCGGTATAATTTATTATGGTCCCGCCTTGGATGCAACAATTCTCTACATGTCATTTACTGCAACGTCGATCGCAGGATCATCTTCTGTTAGACTTGTTAATTGATTAAAGATCGGCTGTTCCGTAGACTGTGCCACTCCTAAATGGGACTATTGTGGGGCATTTTCGATTTACTCGTTTTTCTAGCCAGGTAATGCGCGTACAGAAAAAACTGTCAGTGTTGGCGTGGATGAAGATGCGGAATTGTCAATTCGAGACCGTTCGTAACAATTTGAACACTGTCCCTCCACTTTATGCTCAATATATTGCGAAATGGACCAGAGAATTGGCCATCGAGGTCGTGCCATCGGGCGATACTCGATTACTTCTTGCGGCGCTATGGTATTTCCTCTATCGCTGGATTTTTTCATGCACGATGACCGTATAAAACCGGTGCTGTAAGGAACAGAGGCTACAGATCTGGTGAACGAAAATTTAATGGAGCATCAAAACCCATCGAAAAACCGTGGTTTTAGCAGAACACGTTTCGGATAAGTTGGAAATCGGTTGATGAGGTCAAACTCATCCCGAGAAATATATTCAGTTGTCGCTTTCCCGCTCTCAAGATCTGGCTCAAACCGGTGTTGCAATAAGAGAAAGTCTCACTCAGTTCATGTGGACGGATATTAGATGCCAAAACACCGAAAACACCCCTTCAAATTGGGAAAGCTGGGAACGAAAACAGCCTGAACGACGGTGGGTGCAAGCAGAGAATGTTTGCATTCAAGCAGAGGACTGCGATATGGAATGTGGGACTCTTAGAGGGAAGTGCTCCACTCAACAAACTCTTGAATGATTAAGCAAGTCTTCCATCATCTAAACTTGCCATATTCTACAACTAGGATTTATGCAATTGCTGGAGACATATGTATGCTACGAAACGAACCCTGCCACCTCCAGAGGCAACAGTCGAACTCATTAAATACTGTGATTCCAGAAAGTTGGGACTTATGGTATGCTACGATATTAATGCACAGAATAGTTTTTGGGGCTGTAGCAAATGCAACATGAGAGGCAATCATCTCTTCACAGTCATACTATAGCCTGACCTTGTTGACAACAATGTTGCCCCTCCATTAACGTTTAAGGGTAAGACACCGGGTAGTCGACTTAACGCATCCAACAGGCACGTTAAGGAGAGATCTCCATGTTAGGCAGCAGATACATTGAATTCAGAATCTGAAAATGCTTTAAGGAAGAGATCGACAAGTCTAATATTGCTCCTCTTGAACTCAGGCTCAAAAAGGGGCAAATTAGCCAGACACGAATCACTTAGAATATACCTGTCTTGAGACTCACCTTCAAGGTAACCCAGCTCACAACTAGCTCCTATCAACGAAGATGGAAGTGTGTTAAGTAACACAGCACGCTATAGCTAGTGTCTGTCATTAGTTGGAGTAGCGGATGAGGCCATTAAACACGCTGTTGCTTACTTGAATGGCCTGTCACCTTATACGCAATCACGCCGCAAAATGCTGATAACTTTCAAGAGAATCTTCACTGCTATCCAGGCACTAGCCTACATACAGAAACCCTGGCGAGCAGTGAGAGTAGCCTTTATACCGAAAATCGAATAAGAAGGCTACAAACCTAGAGCTTCAGACCTACAAGTCTAACTCCTTTCATCTTGAAGTGTGCGGAGAACTGGTCGAGATTTATGTGCGTAAAACTGCAAGGTGCAACCAACGCGGAGTCTGGTAGGCAGAATTGAAGCCGCACTCGATAAGAAGGAATACACCCTGGGCATTTTCTCGACATTGGGGGTGCTTTCGATAATGCAGCTTTTGACGACATGTGTAACTCAGCTAGACAATACGGCTTGGATGAATCACTTGTTTTGTGGATAAAAGCATTGAATGGGAGTAATTGCCAATGATGACTCAGGCCAATATAAGCCTCCGGGCATAGGTTGGGGTTGCACGCAAGGCGATGTCTTGTCACCACTACGATGGTGCTAGTTGCTCGATGCACTGCATAACGCTTTCAAAAGTTCTGACTTCTATCCTCAAGTTTATGCAGATAAATACTTTTCTGTCCAGACCATGTCTTGACAATCTTCTTTTTTCTTTTTAAATTGTTTGCATGCAGCGCTGGCGAAGAAAAATAAGGCAGAACAGAAAGAGAGTTACCGATGTACGTTGGTTTTAAATATTTGAATGTTACGGTAACTAGGAAATAGAGAGCTCGGCATGGCATCCCACAACCGAGTTTTTTTGGTTTAGGAACGGATCACGAAATCTTAGAGTACGTCCGAACATGGGCTTGAGAGTGAATTCATAGCTAGACGAGTGTTATGGTTTAAGGTTTGAAGGGACGGAATGCTACTAGCGACTAGCACTATCTGCTCTGAAGCACTAGATATCTAGATAATCCTCTCAAAACTGAAGAAGTTCTCTTTACGAGAAGGAGGAAACTGACTGATCTGACCATTTAATGCGTAAAGAGATCACCGTCCGATATTCTTTGGACTAAACATGTTCAGTCGGAAGCCACTGGCAATTTGAAGGAGCCTCCTTTCGGCTAATCATGGGACTCGTCACCGAGAACGATCTGCACGGCTGTGATAAGCCCTTATATGTCGGTTGTCTGGTGGAACAGTCTAATAAAAACTAGACACCTTAGAATGGTCTGCCTCCACTTCAAAGGGCCTTTCCCAAGTATGCATAGCCCTGCTCTAGGCACTGATGAATGTCTTCCATTCAAAAAGAAGTAGTCTTTGGTAATTTTGATGACATTGCGCTGTCTTTAACTCTGGTCTTATGGATGGATCCAATGAAATTAGAATCGTGCTCCTGAACTAAAATCGACTTTCTCTGTGTCCAGAAATGGTTACGGCCCAAAACCGATCCAACATGAGGCGGTGGCGTTTTTCTGATAGACGTCTTCCTGGCGGATGTATTTATAAGCAATCTGGATGGCATATCTGCATCTGAATGACAGTCAAGCAACGCTTAAGATCTTGCTAAGCCCCAAGCTTATACTAATTCGAGAATGCAAAGCTTCGATCAATGCAATCGCAAGACTGAATTCACGAAGTCTCGTTTGGGTCCCAAGCCATAATGCACTCACAGGAAGTGAAATCGTCGATGAACTTGCTAAGAAAGATTTGGAGGAGTGTTTTCCATGATCCAAATCTGGATTAGGACTGCCTGCATCCTCGGCTTGGATTTCGACTAACAGTCCTATGATCATAACTGCAGATGCCACAACTATTCTAGTTGCCGGCAGTCCAACCGAATGCTTACGGACGTCTCCAGACTGCAGGAGCATACAACGAGTACAACGAGTACAAACGAACACAGGCAACACACCTGAAGTATAATGTCTTTCAATTGACTCTCTCACATCGAGAGAGTATGTCGGAGTGAACAGACGTGTTTTTGAGTTGCTTGGTTAGTTTATTCTGCGTATATTTAAAGTGTCCCACGGTCTTAGTTTAAATAAAGTGTGTATTTAACAAAAGTGCATCACAAACTATCAAAACACATCATAAATTATAATAGTGCTTACCTACACCCTTTCGTTTAAAGCTAAATAATGGCTCTCAGGTCAGGCAAAAACTTGACAACCCACTCAGTATCGACGCCGCCCCACTCTTCTTCCCCTCAACCATCCATCACCCTTAAACAGCTTGATGAACGTCTCAACCGTCAAAACGAAGCATTAGCTGAGACAATACGGACAGAAATAGCGAAAATCAGAACCGATCTTCTTGAAACCATCGCTGAGCTGGAGAAATCATGGGTAGCGCGCCTAGAAGGTATTCAATCCACTATAAATGGAGTTATAGATCGAGTGGAAAAATTAGAAACAGGCACTGAAAACTTAGCACTAAAGGACAAGCTGCATAACTTAAATAGTCAAGTCGATTCACTGGAGAGAAGAGAAATTGCCGCGGATGCTGTTCTATTTGGCGTCCCCATAGTGAACGGCGAAAATCTGCTGTCTATGTTTCAATCACTCTGCAGTAAGGTTAACTGTCAGCCACCAATTCTAAAAAGCATCTCTCGGAGTTTCTCTCGAAACAACAACAACCAACCACCGCCGATCATTCTGCAATTCGCCACTATACGAGAGCGAAACACCGTTCTTCATGCAGCAAAGGAATATCGCAAAAAGACGCGCAAAACTCTATGCCTTCATGATATCGGTATTGACTCCAGTGCCAAATGCTACCTCAATGAGAATCTAACTAGAGCTAACCGTGCTCTCCTTCAGAGTGCTGTACGTGTCAAGCGAAAAGCCCAACTCTTCACAGCTTATACAAATCGTGGGTCAGTGTTTGTAAAGCTTTCATCAGAAGGCCAAAGCTTTCATATTCTAAGCTTCGACGACCTAAAAGCAATTGCCAGCAACAACAACAACAGTAATTAAACAAATGTATAGAGTTGCCGCCATCTTCAAAATTAAATATCTTTTTCTATCTTATTATTATTTTATTATTTTTCTTTGTATATTCTTTTTTTACCTACATAGTTTCCTTACATTTAATTTCATGAATTTCAATATGTTTTCTTACCAAAATCATGTTCATTTTTTCTTAGCGAGCGCGGCGTGTCAATCCAAACTACTATTTGTTTTATTGCATAAAAATATTCGTGTTTTTCATTCCCTTATTTATTATACTAATTATCTGTTTTTATATTATGAACCTGGATAACGATAATATGGTAAGACAGTCCCATTCCGACAACTTGCATGGATCTCTCCACAACATGATAAGGGTGCTTGGAGCTCAGAGCGATGGCATTCACATCTGCCATCTTAACGCACAAAGCATCTTGCCCAAAATTGACGAATTCCGCTATACTTTTGGAAATACCCGTCTCGATGCAGTGTGTGTATCAGAAACCTGGCTGCACAGCAACCTGCAAAAAGAAGTCTGTTCCCTTAATGGCTATGAAATGTTTCAAGCCAACCGAGATGGTTGCACTGGTGGGGGTGTTGCTATATACCTACGAAAACCACTCAGGGGTAAAGTCGTGCATGAATCACCTCCGGGGTGTCCTATTGATTATTTGTTTGTTGAAATTACATGTAGAGCTGGAAAGTTAATACTTGGTGTTGCCTATAGGCCAAACAAACAGTTATGCTTTACTCCATTGCTAGATGTTCTTGAGGCTATTTCATGTATTTCCTCAAACATAGTTATCTGCGGTGACCTGAATTGCAATCTACTGAATAAGTCTGAATCAGCCTCGTTTATCGGAAATATGAATTCGCTTCATTTAACAGCGGTTAACTCAAGTATTCCCATCCACTACTTGGAAGACTCATGTTCCCTTCTCGACGTTTTCTTTGTTGGTGACATTTCTAAAATGCTCTTTTATGACCAAATCGGTGCGCCAGGGTTTTCTAGGCATGACTTGATATACTTATCATTTAACATAAAACTATCTAGCAGCACCCCGGTACGATTTTACCGTGACTATAATAATATAGATTATACTAATCTGCTTTCCGACGTTAACCGAATTTTTTGGGATAGCATCTATTACATGCCCTCTGTCGATGACCAAGTTATGTTCCTACAGCAACATGTGTTACAGCTATATGAGAAAAACATCCCTCTAAAAGCAATAGTACGCACATCTAAGTCCCCTCAATGGTTTAGCTCTTACATTAAAAAACTTATAGTCCAACGTGACACTGCCTATCGAAAGTGGAGGAGGTTTCGTCTTGATGAATTCCGAAATGAATATCGTTTATTGCGCAACAAAGTTGTCTTGAAAATCAGATCTGCCAAAAAAGCTTTTTATAATCATAAGTTCAACCTGTCTACCCCGGGAAACTCTAGGAACATGTGGAAGAATCTTCGCGAACTAGGCATCGGTAGGAAAAATATGGTAGTCCTAACTGATGTTAACTGTGACCAGCTGAACCTGAACTTCATCTCCTCATGTGGTAATCCTTCTTGCAGCCCTGCTTCCCCAGAGCATAGCACTGAAAATGACACTGAAGGGGCTTTTTGCTTCAATAGAGTCACCGAAGTAGATGTTGTTGAAGCACTCCTCTCGGTAAAATCCAATGCTACTGGTCTAGGCTGTCTTAGCCCAAAGTTTATAAAACTGCTTTTGCCTTATTTACTTCCTCACTTTGCTCACCTCTTTAATACTATATTCACTACTTCTACCTTTCCCTCTGAATGGAAAAAAGTAAAAATAGTCCCGGTCCCCAAGAAAAGAATGAGGAATACGGTTGAATACAGGCCAATCGCTATTCTACCTTACTTGTCGAAGGCCTTCGAAAAGTTAGCACTAAAACAAATTCGTTGCTACTTAAGAAACGAAGATCTCCTAACTATACATTAGTCTGGTTTTCGGCCTAAAAGGAGCTGTAACACTGCCCTGATATTAATGGTAGAAGAGATTCGTAACGCATTGGATAAGAATCATCCAACGCTTTTATCATTGCTCGACTTTTCGAAGGCATTTGACACAGTCAACCACGCGGTCATTTGTAGTAAACTTAAAGACCTTTTCGCTTTTTCTTCTTTGTCCGTAGCTCTTATCAAGTCTTATTTAAGTGGAAGAAAACAGTGTGTTTGCATTGGTGAGAATAGTTCGAATTTCTTAAGTGTACATAATGGAGTGCCACAAGGATCAATCCTGGGACCCACTCTTTTCTCCTTATACGTGAACGATCTACCAAACATTGTTAAACACTGCAAAATTCATATGTACGCTGACGATGTACAACTTATGATAAGCTGCCCCACTGATGAAACAAACTCTGCTATAGACCTCCTAAACGAAGATCTTGCCAGAATTTATGACTGGTCAATTAAACACGACCTTCGACTTAATGCTGATAAGTCTAAAGTAATTTTCATACACCGTAGAGCTCCTGATCTTCTCTCAGGCCTACAGCCTGTTCACATCAATCAAGTGCCCATAGAGTGGGCTGTCTCCGCTAAAAACCTTGGCGTGATTTTTAATTCGAATCTCTCTTGGGATACACACATTAATTCTATCATCGGCAAGGTTTATAGTGGGCTTCGTACTTTATGGGCTACTCAACATCTTCTACCAACGAAAACTAAATTAATTTTAGCAAAAACTCTTCTATTACCTACTTTACTTTTCGGATGCGAGATCTTTTGCAAGCCTGACCACAATAGTCTCAGAAAACTTAACATTGTCTTCAACAATATCGCAAGATACATTTTCAACATCCGGCAGCGCGATCATATCTCACACTTTTCTAAACAAATAACTGGTTGCTCCTTCTCTAGCCTACTAAAATACAAATCGCTATGTTTTTTGCATAACCTTATAAAAACTCGAGAGCCAGATTACCTATTTAATAAACTTCAGTTCTTGCAATCGCATAGATCGTTCTCGCTAGTTCAACCAAGATACCATTGTCTTACTTCTGAGCGTCAATTCTTTGTTCAAGTTGTCCGGCTCTGGAACTCTCTTCCTATTGACCTGAGAAGAATGACAAGCACGAATAAATTTAAGTCGTCCTTACTCGCACTACTGGCTACAACCTAATATGCAGAAAATAATATGAACATGTTTTTCAACTCTCTAACTACTTTTTCTGTTTTATAATATTTAATTCTTACTTTATTTACTTATTTTTTTTATTTTTAATATTAACTTTGCCATCTCTCTCTGTAATTTTTTTTTTTCCTTTTTTAATCTAAAGGCTTACAAATTATTGTATAAGATTATTCAGTCTTCCTTTGTAAGTAATATATAAGTTGAATAAATAAATGAAATAAATGAAATGAAAATGACTGCTCTTGAACTAGTTCACATGCACTAATCTGCTTGTCTTAACCTGGTCAATACACTTCTTTGACTGAGCAATCTAAAACTGGTAAATCCTTAAAGTTTTCATTCGAACGAAACAATTTAAAGAATCAAATGTCACCTCCAGAATGCTCGCAAACTAAAACTAACCCTTCACCCAGTGTATAAACTTGCAAGCCCTCTGGCAGCGCTTAATGAACTTTTCAACGAGTATCTAATAGTTTTCAAAGGGAAACCTCAACCTAAAAAATTCCCATACACTCCATCACAACTGCACTAACTAACATGACCACGACCCGGAACCGAAGTCGGAATCCTTATTTGCTCACACTCGACTTGGCGTAGTAATTCCTCTTTGGGCGGGGGGTTGGGGCTATTTTATGATTTAGAGATTTCAGATTTTTATTTCTGGGCCGCAATGGTCCGACTATTGCCAGTTATAAAGTACGACCAGTGTTAAACCTCTAACCAGGGACCATGCACGTTCATTTCAACTAGAACTAACACAGCCAACTGTTTGTCTGTCTGTTTTTTTTTTTTAAATTCGAATCGTTTTCGGAGATGGAATGCCCGAATCCTTTTTTTTTGTAATATTCTTTGTGTGAGGGTCGATGTGGGCTAGGAATAGAAAAGGAAAATCGTTCTGTATTAATGGGAAATTTGTTGTGGGTCAGTTACATATGAAACATTCATATGAATCAACTCATCCGGAAGAAGGGATTTCAATGGAATACAAAGCATGGTAGTGTCTGTTTGCATGAGTGTGACTATACTCGTACCTTCATACAACGCATACAACATATCAACGACCTGAAACGTATGAGAAACTCAGCTCAAGAGTTCAGAGTTGAAAATTGCAGAGTTTCAGATTGCTGGGAGTTGGGGAACGCTAGTTTGAAAGGGTTTCCACATTTGTTATCCTTTTTGTTTTGCATTAATACTTTTGGGCTGTGAATTTGGTGGCGAGCAAAAGTTTTGTCCATAACGTTGAATAGTTAAAACCGTAGGGATTCATTTGAACCAATTAAATATTGTATAGCTTCCTTGGGATGTTCCCTCTTCCTTCATCACATCTCGAGAGATTTAAGATTACTTCCAGTAGACAGATATTCATACACGTAAGGATACGAGTACTTTTCCACATCTTTGCCTGTGAAGGGGTAGTTAAGGAGGTGATGGATTAGAGATGACGAATGGAAGGATACAAATTTTGGGATGATATTGAATATTGAGCGGAACAAGTATCCTAGTAGTGAATACTATTTACGGGTTGAGGTTTCCGACCTACATAAATAAATCTTGATCCTTTATTGTCTAATGAAATTTAATAACTTTAATTAGAGACAGCCAGATGGGGTGGGGATTTTATTAGACGGAATACTTACTCATACCATGATCATGATGATGCTTTGTTATCCCATCGAATTGACACCAAGCAGGGAAACAAACAGGGAAAAGGATTGAGTACAAATTTCAGGCTAAGGGATGAATACTTGATTAGGGGTTCGCTTTTGTTTGACAATTTACATGAAAATTGATTCCACTGATACAGAGTCGCAATATCTAGGCAAGTGGAGCAATATAGATGTCTCAATACCTACTCGTATCAGTGAAGAAAGGATCTATTTCTTTGTATATCTACGAGTATATTGGTTTAGGTTTAGGCTTTGGACTTTTATGGTGTTCGTGTGGGGATACATATTGGTGAGTGTTTTGTGCGTTTAAATGATGTTTGCGTCTAATCATAGGCTGTGAATGAATTCTGTGATGCGAATCCTAAACAGGATTAAGAATTTCAATTCATATCATGGATGTGCTGGAGTTGATTATTAAATTAACACTTTGTTGTTGTTTCTGAGTTTTGATGGGTACTGATGGGTTTTGAACGGAACTTTTTTCTATCACGTTTTGGGTTGTTATTTCTTCTTCTGTAGACTGATCCATTTATCATGACATCCGGAGGCCTACAATCATCTTACTTTGGTTAGGGAACGGACAAACGAGTTTTCAAATTGGATTTGGAAGAATTGGAGTTTCGTGCACCATTGCGGTTTCAACGTCACATCAAACTCGAGGAGGGAACTCGGGCTTTTTATGAGAAAAGTGTGGTGTATGCAGTGTGTCATGTTATGGAAACATCTCATCCTGTGCAATTCAGTTAAAAATAAGGAAAAGGTCGGGGTGTACTTATTTGGCACTTTGGTTTTTAACATTTAACATAGTCTGGAAAGATCCTCTCAACTGAAGGAGGTTTGTTGATGCTCTGTCAATGTCCGGTCACAGTTCTCTTGAGTAAATGGCAGAAAGCCGCACAGTCAGTTTCAGCAGACAGGTCTTATGAAGTTGGTATCAGATATATCACTCATGCTGCAGCTGAAGGTACTCTCGAAATCTTCGTGCAAGGAATAGATGGTTGTCTCCATCTCCATCTCCAATAAGTTAGATGTTGCTCCTTTACTACTGTTGAGCTTAGAGCTAATGGAACCATAGATGAGTTGGAGATTTATACAAATTTGTGTCTTGCTAAATCTCAATTTTGTTAACTTCAATTCCTTCCTGAGCTAGTGTCGCCCGGAGTCTGAATTTATTGCAATTTGATTGACATCGATGCGGTCTGTTGCACTTTGGCAGATCCCTAGTGCTGTCGAAATTTTGTGATTTGGAAGGAATATACCAGCAGCGATACCATTTTTGGACCATCAGTAACCATTAGCTTCCAACAGGTGAACATTAGGTAAGCTAGCTAGTCTATGCCAACATCGAGTTAATGGGTCGGTCATAAGCACGAATACCGCGTTGATCTTTTCTAGCTAAGGAAGATTGTAGCGAATTGTCGAGTGACTTCATTATCCATTGTTCTCTGCTGATCGAATACGAATTACCAGAATGCGTATGGGTTCTTTTTCTAAGTGAAAATGTGCCAAGGTGTGGTGAGGTTGATCAGAGACAGTGAGGGCAACAAAGTGTCTATCTCTGTTAAACACTTCTGGACTTGGTGTTGCAAAGTTTAGGCTATTGTCCTGCGGAAATCGTGATGACGTAGGTTAAATTACGTTACAAGGTAGAGCGTTTAAAAGATTTGAAGGGGTTTTCTAGTGGTTGATAGCGAAGTCACAATCTCTTTTTAAAAGAATCGAGTTCGTATGGGTATCCCTCAGAGGGAGTTGGTAAATTATCTTTCCCAACTTTTGGTCCTCCTTAATTTAAGGTTTTACTTTGAGAGTGCAGATCAGCTAAAATTTTAGTACGTTTGTTCAGTGGATATCTCACTTTTTCTACGAATTTTTAGGTATTCCTCTCACCGTGGTACGCATGGTTT
This sequence comes from Volucella bombylans, assembly GCA_949129095.1. Lineage (NCBI taxonomy): Eukaryota > Metazoa > Arthropoda > Insecta > Diptera > Syrphidae > Volucella > Volucella bombylans. The sequence goes on from OX422141.1 coordinate 14,357,982, forward strand.
GGCCATGTTTTCATTAGATAGAGCTATGTGCTATTTCGACAATGTCTGGAGAGTCATCGAGCTGCATCCATCCTAGCATTTTTTAACTTGTACAATGGCAACAGCCTCGCTGTTTTTGACCTAGCCGTTATCCAACTTCATATTCTGATGCTGCTTCTGAGTTTGGTACATGATGAAGTGAATGCTTAATACTCAGCTCCAAGTGGAGGAGCAGGTGCTAAATATGTAATACTTGCTACTTTGGGACGCCATGTCGGGTGGTGCTACCAAGAGAAAAAAACTTGTTAAATTGTTGGTTTCTCAAGGCTTTTGATGGCAAGTTTCATGTCACCGAAGTGCACGGAGACTATGCATTCCATTTTCACCAACTGGTCCAACAATCTTTCGCCATTGGTTATGACAAGTAATAGAGTGATTTTTTTCTGCAGTTTTTCCAATATTTGGCCGTAGTTAATATTTAAAGATGCCGGATCGCCAACTCTTATTTGCAAAACTCCAAACTTTCATAACGCCAGCCTTACAGTAAAAGCCCTTACCCATGAGGGTACATCTTTAGAGGGATAACTCCGTGAAGAAGGTGCAATTTCAATGGCTACCGCAAAATTCGAGTATAAGCGCATATGGCAGCCTGACAAACGTTAATCAACAGAGTTAATCTCTCCCTAATGAGAGACCGTCATAAGCAGGGTCACTTAAAGAAGGGTCGGTGGCGCTTTCAGCCGAATCGACTCTAGATAAGTAAGACTACGGCCTCGCCACATTGAAAGCGTCGGTTCCCACTAGATCACCGAAATCAAGCAGTGTGGGCGCGCTAAGTACCTAGATGGGGGACCACATGGGAACTCGGTACACCGCGTGCTGTTGACTAGCGCCACATGGGCATAGTACCCCGACGTGAAAATTCCGGACTTTACAAATTCATTTGTAAAGATCCCTCGAAATAATAATAATAATAATAATAAAAGACTACTTTTGTACAGTTTCTTGATCGCCATCCCAGGAATGTTAAAATGGGTGAAGGAGACTGGAAGGCTTAAACCTTTCTGTTTTATTTTAAACACGAACTTTTTTTCCGTAGATACTTACTACTGGATCATTTTGATTTATATCTAATGAGGTGGCAATAAAGAGCTCTGCAAGGCATTCTACAAGTAAGACGTATTGCACATGAAAGAGTTACGGTATTTCAGAGAATGTTTTGTTAGCTCGAACGCGGAGAATGCTATTAGCAATTTCTCCAGGCAAACATCAGCGATGGGAGTCCAGGAATGGGTATGAAAACCAGAGAGTACTGTCGTCAGCAAAGGAAAATATTGGATTAGAAGTAGCAGCAAGAGATAATTAATGAAAACTAAAAAGAGTGTCGGAGGCAGAATGGAACCCTGGGGCACATTTACATTTATTTTGTGGTTTCAAACTGGAAGCAACTCGAGTTGAATATTGTGAAGGGTATGATGGGCCTGATGATTGAAAACCATACTGCCGGTCTTCGTACCACGAAATAAGTCGACAGTTTATCAGTGTGGCCTTGCAAAGAAGGGACATAAGAGCAATTGGTTTGTAAGAAAAGTGAAGAGAAAATTCGTTCTTTTTTAGAGACGGTTTGAACAAATGCTATTTCCTGTGATGAATATTGACATCCTCTCCTCTCCTCTTTTACAGTGTAGATAGAATCCAAGAACATGATATGAAACACTTGTCTTACGAGCCTTAAATATGGACTTGTTGGTTGTTGTCCTTGTCATCTGCTTGGATTGACAAACCAATCCAGATTTGAAGATATTGAGAACTTCTTAACTGAATGTGTAAAGATGCCATGTGATCTTGATTGCAATGGATATGTGCTTAAAGAAAAAAAACAACAACTCACAAAACGTTATAAACTTTATTGGACTGTATGTTTCAATCAGATCAATCGAGTGCAAAGAATCGCTAATTTACCCAAAGTTCTAAGAAAACGTCTGATCAGGTTGGTGGTTGCTACGAAAAAGAAAGATCGAGCATCAACATTTCTTTTACCAACTGCAAGTTTGCACAATAGAAAAAACTGAACAATAGGATGTTCTCCGGAGAAATACAGTAGCGCATCATACGATGGGAACTGGTTTCGATGAATGATAACAACAACTACCACGGATTTATATTTGATAAGTCGAATTCGATTAAAGAGAGCAATTAACTATATCATAGGGTAAATTAGGATTTAGTTGTCTAAGTTACATAAGGTTTAGAAAAATTTAGAAAATAGAAATTTCAAATTTTACACATTTAGTTTAGAATGAATTCAATAAAGATTCTTAAATTCGAATTTACAATTAGTTTGATAAGTATTGTATTTAAGTAACATAATAGCAAAAGAAGAATTCATCATTTTATTAATCTTGTTGCAATCTTTAACACCATGCATTGAAGGATTTTCTGCGAGCAGAAAAGTAGGGAAGAGCATAGGCACACTCTGGAAATGCAGAAATGGCGTTTATCAGAGAATAAAACGTACATGACTACAAGGTCCGAATGAAGTCTGCAATGATAAAGACATGGAAGTACTACTATTATACTTCCACTGGTGATGGTCACAATACCTCTGTCAGACAGAATGAACCATTCACCTCGGAGAAGGCGACGAAACTTCCATCCTCCTGACTTAGACGAAGTTAAGGCAGCAATATCGAAGCTAAAGTCTTGTGAAGCTGCTAGCGAAAATGCACTGCTTGCTGTGCTAATTAAAGCAGCAATTTCGAACAACAATCAGCTCATCTTTAAAATGCAATCAGAGGAATGGATGCCTCTTTGGATCGATCAACAAGAAAGAAGGCCGTTTTGACTGTTCCAAACTACAGACGAATAAGTTGTCTAAAAATCGCCTAAAAGCGTCCGAAACCATTCATAAACAATCTGGCTGGTCCATGGTGTAGTTGGTGTGGCTACGGCAGATCTTCGGAAGGAGCTGAAAGTTTCACTATCTATTTGTCAACTTTAACGCAGCATAGAGCATGCATAAGGAAGCGCGTCTAGTTGTACAGGAGAATTCCCGCAGCTCAATCAGATCTGTAATGAATTGCCCGAAACCTTCCATGTCAAGAAATGTTTTAAAAAAGGCAATGTGCTGTCATGTGACTTTTATAACATCGTTCTAAAAATAATAGCGCAAACCTCATGCCCAACAAAAGGGGCATCATTTTTTTAAGTCCGCAAAATTACTTGCCTATGCATATTGGACAACTGGGCAAACCAGCGAGCCGTCAATAAAGCTTACGGTACGCATATTACCGACGGCTTAGCCAGAACCTCAACAATTACCAAGCACTTTATCGACATTGGCTCTCTAACAATGCAGAATTCATCCTGCCAATCGCTATTTCTTGAGCTTAGAAGCCAAATGAGTGACAGAGCAACCAGGCTTCATACAAGACTCTTATCATCCCGGTTCTTCTCTATGGCTCTCAGGCTTGGACGTTATCGAAAGTGAATTAAGAATCACTTGTTCGTGCCGAGAGTAAGATACGACGTATTGGCGAGGAGGAGATTGAACCGCAGCTGTACAGCGACATTGGCCTAGTCAGGCGTATCAGACAGATCCACAGTCTAAAATTGCTTGGATATGTTGAGCGAATAGACACCACAGCTCTAACGCAAGAAGGCTACTATAATGAAGCCGTAACCAGCTTGGAGTGTAGCACTGAAGGCATCTGCCGAGTGATCGTGTTAACTGGAGATGCTTGTTGGTTGTGACTCAGGTATACACCTGGATTTCAGTACGAGGATATAGGGATACGATTATTTGCATGATACTATACAGACAGAGCATTAAACCCGTTAAAATTCGAGTTGCAAAGCATCAACAAATTACGGCGATGCTAAGCAAAGTTACGATGCGAAAGTTCTTACAATGGCTGAGAGAGTTAAATTGTCGCAGGTGTTATGCCTTCACAACAATAAGAAACAGTGATCTAACAAAATCCGGACACACAACTCGTTCTGGGTCAGTTGCTGCGCTGTCACTCTTTCATTGCTCTACCTGTAAAATCACAGAGTCTGCAGTGATCTACTGCATACATCTTAATGATGCCGTGGTGGGATTCAGAAGGATTTTTTTTTAACTATTGCAGTCGAACGGTCTGAAACTAATTAAATTGTACTGCAGCGTACGATCGCATAGGCCGGTGTCTGGATAGGAACATCTGGCGAACGTCCATAACCAGTTTCCTTTCCATTCTTCAAGTACTGCTGCGTAGATAAAATAACTTATTATTGCTGAAAAAGGCCAGTGGTGTAATTCAGTAATCTGCTAATATCACTCTGTGAAGAGCACCAACGAAATGTCTCGTATCTCACTTTGTTCTACTGCTATTTCTACAACCAGTGCTTCCTAGAAATCGCCTTCAAACTTTCAACTGTAACACTCGTCTCGTTATGAATGCTCATCAGTATACCCTCAAACCCACCTTCGGATTTACTCTGAAATGTCGTGATTCGTTCCTAATCCGAACAACTAGCTTGTAGAATGCCCTGCTGAGGTCTCTATTTCTTAGTCATTATAACCTTCAAACATTTAAAACCAACCTTCATCGGTACCTCTCTTTTTTCTTTCCTCCCTGATTTTCCTTCGTCCGCTCTGTGTGCAAGCATTTTAAGGGTACCTTAACTCCTTGAACGCGCCCTTAGGAAAAAGAAAAATCTATGATTTACAACGGCTTGAGAGTGAGAGATTCTCTGACAGGCAGAAGGTTAAATTTTCGCAGATTTTCCATTACCCTCAGAACTCAGACCCTCTCGCAAAGTAGTGAACAAACTTAATCACTATGCAATGCCACCTTACTTCCCTCTTTATTTTCCCAATATTTACAAAATAACAAAACTAGCAATGCAAATAAGTGGAAAGACTGGGCCATGGTCCACAACGGCCTAGTGAATGGTTTTCTGAAGCAGTAGGACCAAAGGTAGGAATATTGTAGTTTGTGGTAAGGGGTTCACAACTTTAATGTGCTCGGTGCATGCTGATCTTGGTTAGCCCCGAAACCAACAAAATACTATCAAGAAGGCAAACACTTCACCTTTGTCATGCATAGATATGTCCGGGGCTTAAATTTTCAAGTCCATCAGATCGAAAAAAAGTCAAAAGCCACTCCCAGCCAGTATGTTAATTTTCAACGAGTACTTGTTTCCCACAGGTGTGTATATTTATGTCAGCACTAAGGCCAACGCTGATAACAATTTTGTTCTCGTATTCCTGCTTCTACTTGTCCTGATGTAATTTGTCATCGCATTCGTATGGCGCATGGGGACAACTTAAAGGAAAACAACGAAAGATGTCCTCTTCAGAAAAGATCAACACAGACAAAGTGGTACAGTGCTACCTTCCATTTGAAGTCTTGCCATGTCATGAAGATGATGGCAAGATATACTTTTCCCACTAAATGTTCATGCATCCACAATGAGCATCGTATTACTGCACCCATGTTAACCTTTCCATCCCAAAGGATCACCCATCACATGTCCATTCTCAGCAAACTAAACACGTAGGGCACAGAAGCAACCCTTTAATGCTTCTAAATGTCAAATGCATACTCGTCCAAGGGAAAATATCAAAGGAAATACACATTCAGAGAAAAGAAGGAACCAACTATCCTATGATTCCCAGTCCAGCTATCCCAGCTAGAGTTTACTTTTTGACTGCATACAACATTCAAAGAATGGTCGTGTAGTGTGAAACCGCTCCGCAGTTAAAAGTTTTTACCCTCCAGAAGCTGAAATAAGAAACTGCTACGTGCCCTTGTTGGATGTTTTCCTCTTGAAACTTTTACAAATTACTTTCACATACGAGTACGATGCGAGGAGTCCTGGTGTCGCAGTCGTCCGTCGTACAATTTCCTGAGCTGCAACATCTAAACATCGTAACCCAAGGACGTCCTTATACGGGTATACGAGCACTGGTAAATTTAACGAAACTTTATAGTTATGGAATTTTAAAGTCGCAGCAAAGTTTCCATTATCCTCCTTCCTTAATCACCAACCTCACCCCTCCGGCGACCAACACACAACAACAGCACTGGAGTGTCCCAGTGGGAGTGAAAACTTTTCGTAAACAACAAGACGACAGTGGGTGATGAGGTGGCAAATGGGAGACAGATACTCCAAGACTTGTCTGAGAGTTATTAAAGAAGATCGCCGAAATCGGAATTATGTGTCGGATAGGTGTTCTCCACCTAAAGGGTGCAGATAGGCAGATACGAGTACGTTTAAATATGCCAATTCTACGTGAAAACACTTTTTATTAGGTCTCCACTACAACTAAGGCGACTACCGAAATAACGGGAGCACAACAGAATAAAAATCAAATAAAAGAAAATGTGAAACGTCATCCATCGTTCGTGCTTTTAGTGGAGTGCGCCATGGATTGCTGTGAGATCCTTAACCACTTTGCCACTTTGCTCTAAAGTGCCACATGCCAGAACGACTATAGTGAGTATTTGGTGTGTTTTATGTGTGTGTGTGTGTGTGTGTGTTTGATGGGGTTCTGCTGTTTTATGAAGTTCATTTGTTCTCACTTGACTGGGACCGAGAGTCAGAGACAGATCCAGGACCAGAGTCAAAGTCAAATTCACAACGAAACGTCAGAATCCGTCAGCGGATACACACACAGAGAGAGAGAGAGAGTCAGAAAGAAGGGAGTAGGGGCACTAAAGTGAGGTCCTGTGTGTGCGAAATTTGTTTAAGGGGCGGCCGGAAATTTACATTCCTAACAAACTTCTTGTCAAATGCAAATGTGATAGGAATTTTAAAATGTTTCCCTTGGCGACTGAAAGAAAAAGCTGGCGAAATTTTAGATCCTTATTTGGCGCGGTATCTGCCATACATATAACTTTGGGTGTGTGTGTGTATTTTGTCGGTCGCTTTGTGTAAAGGATCTTCCAACCAAACCACCCTCCCCCACCATCGGTCGTGTCATCGTGCTGAAGAGGAAATTAAAGTTTCTTAGAGAAGATTATTTGAATTTAAGAAGAAAAGAATGGAATAGAAGAAAATAGAATTAAAAGTGCTAATTTGGATGTGAGTAATGGTGAATTCATGATTTGATTCCGAGCAGTGTTACTCGCAGATGGGAAACGGGATAGTGGAAAAGTGCTTACGGAAATGGATTGGGGGCTTGAGAACCACTTGTGAAAAGTTTTACAACCATTTGATGAGCAGGATCACAAAATTTGCCAATGAATTCTGAAACAAATTGAAATTAGTCACGTCGCATTAGTCGTGAGTTTTTAGTAATAATGTTAGTAAGCAGAAGTTTGAAAAAAGACCTTTGTAGGCCCCAATATTGGGTGTGCAATTAGCGGACATCGCGTAGATTATTTTTGTAATTTATCATTGGAGAAGCTATCTCAATTTGTGTTGCAAAAGCCGAAAATAAGAGGCCCGCTGACTGATTGTCACATGAGGAGGTACGAGTATACTCTTTGAAGAAGACCATTTGAGTGTCCTTCTTATCGCTTTTCTTCCAGATCACATAATCCTTCTTCTTTTCTACGATAACTCCCATCCCCACTGGCTTTTCGATTTCTGATGCAGACGTCGGACCTTTCTCTTGACTTAGATTATGTGCAGGCCTTCGTCGGTTTCTAGAAACATTCACCTTTCTTCCATTGACGTAGATTTGAAAGTAATGGTCCTCTCTACCTGTTACGGGATACGACCCATCAAAAGCTGGTACCAGGCCGGGTCAATAAGTCCGTGACTTTTGGAATAAAACACAGATTTTTTGATAAAAAAATAATTTTATTTTTCAACGTAGTCTCCCTTGAGCTCTATACACTTTGTCCAACGCTTCTCCAATTTTTTTATCCCTTCCAAAAAAAATTATTTGTCGAGGTCCTCAAAATAGGCCTTTGTTTGCGAGATGACTTCATCATTGGAGTCAAATCTTTTTCCACCAAGCCATTTCTTCAGGTTTGGGAACAAGAAGTAATCGCTCGGAGCCAAATCTGGAGAATAGAGTGGATGAGGGAGCAATTCATAGCCCAATTCATGGATTTTTGCCATGGCAACTGCACATGTGTGCACCCTTGCATTGTCTTGGTGGAAAATAACTTTTTTCTTGGCCAAATGAGGTCGGTTTTTTTTCAAATCGTCATTGAATCGGTCCAATAAGTTGGCATAATATTCCCCATTGATTGTTCTTCCCTTTTGAAGGTAGTCAATGTGGATTATCCCGCGTGCATCCCAAAAAACAGTCGCCATAACTTTATTGGCTGACAAACCCACCTTGGCCTTCTTTGGCGCCGATTCACCCTTAGAAACCCACTGTTTTGACTGTTGTTTGTTCTCTGGTGTGTTGTGATGGATCCATGTTTCGTCTACGGTTACAAAACGTCGCAAAAACTCCTCCATATTGCGATTAAACAACGCCAAACCTTCCTGTGAAGTGAAGCACACGAAATTCACTTTTTTCCATTTTCTCCTCAAATTAGTGAGTAGTCTGATAAAAATAGCTGTCAAACACAAACTAATTGACGCAGCAAGTTTAAATTTTGACAGGAGTCAACTGACAGATGCCTGTTGTCAGGAGCAGTGTTGCTGTTTCAGTAAAGAGGTCAGAAATTCGGACTTATTGACCCGCCCTCGTATTAATGTGTTTCATTATGGACGAAGGCAAGTTTATCCATTTCGTTCCTTAGCCAGACTTAAAAAAAAAAGCAAGGAATCGCTAATGTCAACCCATAACGAAGCTCGGGTTTTGCTTCATTTAGATCCTTGTATGTTGCATAAGCAGTACTTTTAATAGAACATCTGACCGCTGATTGGGCACATGCCACTTGAGCGCAGCTCATTGAAAAATTTGCAGCTACAATCGAAGGTGTTCAACTGTTTACCTACCTAAAGGCCAGTGACCTGTGGTTATAGATGTTACTCCACCAATATCTTGTCTTGATCTGCTTAGTAGTTCTGTTCTTCTTACTCGGACTTTGCTATAACTGGGCTAGATTTGTCTTGACATGGTGCAGCCTTGGTTGGCCACCACGAGGAATATATGCTGCCTCGACTACTCTAAGCGGAGTGTTGGCTGCTTCTGTTAGTGAGTCGTCAAGTGCTAACTCCCGCTAAACCAGTTCATCTGCCGTTTCGTTACTTTCAATGTCTCTGCGTCCTGGAATCTAGACGATGGTAAAGTTTGATTGAGACCTATGGAGTTTCAATAAAAATTGACATTGTCTGGCTACTCTTAAGGATATGGTAGCTGAATTAATAGTTTAATTACAGCTTGGCTATCGGTAAAGATAGCAGTGTTTTGGGTCTGTGGTAGTGAGTTTCTCAGTAAAAGTCAGTCTGCCTGCCAAGAAGACGCTGGGGTATTCTGATAGATGAAAGGTCAACTAGGAGTCCGTAAGTTTTGAGGAGGTCAGCTCCTATTATTGGCTTGTCTACGTCAGCTAAAACGAATACCCATTTAAAAGCGCCCCTAAGCCCTAAGTCAAGTTTCAGCTGTTTTTTTCCGTATGTTTTGACACGAGACGAATTTGCGGCGTAAAGGGAAAAGTTAGGGTCAGCTGGATTTTGTTTTTCGTATTTAGACGCTGGAAGTACCGATACGTCCGCCCCTGTGTCTACGAGGTAGTGCTTGCGACTCGACCCATCATATATAAAAAGTCGGCTCTGATGTGTATTGCAAGAGTCAACGGTTGCCAGCCTTTTGCACTATCTGCAGCTGCTGGCGTATCTCCTGTAAGAAAACACGATTGTCGACGACTTGCAGAATGCTGGTCGACTTGGTTGAAATTGTGAAAGTTTTTGGTAGCTTCGATAATTTTGTCAGCTGTGAGAGCCATGTGCTCTGTATCTTCGGTACTGCCTGCTAGAATAGCTTTTGCCATGTCTGGTAATCTCTGCAACCAAAGTTTTTTGATTATTACAGGGGAAAATTGTGTGCCAGCCAATGCAGTCATGTCACGAAGCAGATGACTGGGTTTTTTGTCTCCTAGATCTAAGCCACTAAGTAATTGTTGTAAACGGGCGTCTTCAGAGTCCATTAACCGTGATAGTACTGCGTTTTTAAGTGCCTCAAATTTTTGTCGGGGCGGAGGGGAAGCGATTACATCCCGTACCCGTTGCACTGTACTAATGTCCATCAGAGAAATTGCGGTATAGAATTTGCGTTCATCCGACATATTTTTTGCCAGGGCGAATTGACCCTCCATTGCAGTAAACCAAAGATCAGGGCAAGTCGGCCGGAATTGTATGGGCTTGTATGTCACTGCGTCGATGGCCGCAGTGTCCGCGCTAGCTTGTAGGCTCGATGAAGTAGCTCCTAATGCGGGGGTTGCTGCAACATTTGTTGGGGCAGTATTTTTCGCGTCGTTAAGGTCAGTCATGTTTTGTTTTATTTTAACTGTAGGTGGAGTGGTGTGTTGCGCGTGAATAGCAGATGTCGGTTCACAATGAATACGATATATAATAAATATAAAATAGAGTACATATATATATAAAATTGTAGGCTTAAAGTATAATTATAATTAACATATGTATATGAATGTAGGAAAAAAAAACAAATGAATTGCGTTCCATTAGCAGGAAAAAATAAAACAAAAAAGAAAGCAAACACCTTTTGTGTGAGATACTTGTATGGCTTTCCTGTGTGAAGGGATCCGTTGTCCGACGATGCGATTCCCCAAGGGGATGCCGTTGTCCCACGGTGTCCACGCGGTACGACCTGCTTATGGCACTGTCGTTTCTGTATTTAAGTTTGTGACTTGGATACAGTCAGCGTCCAATGTAGTCCCACGCTGCGACCTGCTACAGGCACTGTCGCTATCGCTCAGCTTCTTGTTCCCAATGGATATGGGACGAGTTTCTTCAATTTTATTTTCTTAAAACACACGCGGTGGCAGTCGGGGGAAAAAAAATAATAAAAAACGTGGTTACTTTGATAATTGTGAATTGATCACGTCGGGGTCACCAATTTGGGTTGCTTCAAATAAAAGATTTGGTCTTTTGTTTAACCCTATTTATTAATTCACTCTAAGTAATCTTATATTTAATTTTACATTAACGATGTCTTTATAGTTAAGGGATTTCGTATCCCATCCCGACTGCCACTCTACAACGCAACGACTACCATCTTCTCGTCCTGTCAAAAAACCTTTTCCTCCTGTCACACGTTAGTTCGGTTCTGTTTGTTCGTAAGTCTGTTTGTTGGTAAAATTTAGGTTGCGCCCACAGACGCAATTTACCCAAGAAAATTTAAGTTTAGAGCGGGTATAGTATTGTTAGTGGAGAAGCCACCAATTCGCTTGGTAGGGCTTCCATGATCTTGCTGTGTCCGTATGAAAGACTGGTCTAGCAGTCAGATTCTTTTAGTAAGGCTGTACAACACACTGCTGTATATTTTATAAATGGGTCGACATGCACCAGATGTAGGGTTACGGACAAGGCATCAGTTGAGAATGTCCTTATTGCCCGATACTGCATACGATGGTACCTCGCGATGAAATTATTCGATCCTGGGTGGTACATCTTAGTGTCAGATGCTTGGTATCAAATGCAGTTCCAAGTTGTCGACCTTCAACACTTATTCACTTCTTATACTAAGCTCTTGCTAGCATCGCAGCACTGATGTCATGAATAAGTGTTGGTTTAATCCATCTTGACAAGCGGTCAAGGCAGATGGGAATGTAATGAAATTCTTGTCACGACACGGCCATGGACCGATGGTCTTAAAGAATGGACTGAAGAAGATTTCGCTTGCTGATTATATCCAGTCCTTTGCACATTCCTGACGGTCTTTTCGAATTGATGGCCAGACAAAACGATCTGTTGCAAGCTTAAATATGGCTGTCAAATTCTGAATGTCAAAATGGTGTAATGATAGACTGTCGAGCCTTCGATAATGTCACGCAACTGGGATCTGAAAGCACATAACACTGTCTATGCGGCCTTTCGGAAAAAAAATGCTAAATCTTTTCGTCTTTTTCGCAATTTCTCGTATCTCTAGATGAAATATCAGCAATTCGTGAAAGGCTCGGCGTTTTATCCCTTTCTATAAGGCATATATTGGTGGTGAATTAGCTGGAGTAGTCAAGGTGACGAAGCTATTTCACTTGAAAGCAAACGTTAGCAGCTTCTGATCAGTATGAATGCGAAATACTTGGCCTTCTATTACGTATGGGAAGTACTTTATTTGACAAGAAACCATCCAGAAGATCTGCCAGTTTTGTCTTGAAAAAAATGTAGTGGCTCCCATACACCATAGCTTAGTTGAGGCAATGTTCCTTCTACAGCTAAATAGGATGTTTCAACCATGAGTGGGAGTTAGGCATTGGGGTTTAGATACCTCACCAAGATTGCCTTAGCGAAAATAGTTTTAAATTTTTCAAAACTGGATTCGGCTTCAGGGTACCACTGAGTCACTCGGGTATGATTCTTCATTCTTTTTTGTTGGTCATCAAAATAATGTTTTAAGTTTGTACAAATTCAGAAATCGCCTTGCAGAATAGCGTTGACCTTCTCCCTCGGTTTCTTTATTTCCTCATCATTAACAGTACGAACACAACGAACTTGGGATTGGCACTTGCCAGAATTAATTAGCAGTCCATGCTCAATATGAGCATAAACGAACTAGAAACCGCGAATAACGAAATTCAAAAAGCTATGAAAGGTTTGCTTTGCCATTTTGAGACCAAACGTCATAGAAAGGTGCTTGAATGGGCCAAAAAATGTTATTATGTTAGTTCTTGATGTATCCTTTGCATGCCGCAATCCTAATCACTGTTTTGCTTTCTGTTCGGAGGCTTAATGAGATTATTGCAGGTGAAAGGTTTTTATGAACGCGAAGTGTCTATTCGCCCGTCTGTCAAGAACGTATGTCCTAAACAGCACTAACAACTGGCCCTTAAGTTTGACGATTTATTTATACAGGGGTTTGGCAATTGTTTGGCTTTATGACGGATCACGAGAACAAGGTCTACTGGGTCCAGTTGCATAGGCCTGAGAAAATGTAGCCACAATGCGAAGAACCTTTCTCAGAGCGGAAAGGTGGCGCATTTCACAAAGAAGTTGAGGCAACATTCTCAGCTTCTAAAGGGTTTCCCAATAGGGACTTGACAACTTTGAATTTAATTTGTGAACGCACTCTTTCACTAATCATAAAACTGTCACTGTCAATTTATTCAGTAAACTCAACATTTTCATCATGGTAAAGTACACGAACGAGCAACGTCTGCAAATTATAAAAATTTTCTACCGAAATTCGGAGTCGGTGACTGCAACTTTAAGAGCGTTAACTCCAATTCTCGTTCGTAATTCTCGCCCTAGTAGACAGGCAAAAATTTGAGTCTACATATTCGTTGTGTGATGTTGCTGTCTCAGTGAGCCAACGAGTTGGTCGAAGTGTCGAAAATATCGCTGCCGTTCAGGCGTCCGTAGCAAACGATCCAAACCAGTCAATTCCACGGCGTTCTCAAGAATTGGGCATCGCTCAGACCACATTATGGCGTATTTTGCGTAAGGATCTTGGTTTACACCCATACAAGATCAAGCTGACTCAAAAATTGAAGCCGATGGACCATTTGAAGCGACATAAGTTCGCCGATTGGGTTCTGGAGAAAATGCGCCAGGATGATGAATTTCAACGCAAAATCATCTTTAGTGACGAAGCTCATTTTTGGCTCAATGGGTTCGTCAATAAGCAAAATATGCGTTATTGGTCGGGTGAAAATCCGCATGTGATTCATGAATCACCACTTCATCCACAAAAAATAATTTTTTTGTGCGGTTTGCATGCCGGCGGCGTTATTGGGCCATATTTTTTCGTCGATGATAACGATCGTCACGTTACTGTGAATTGTCAGCGTTATCGCGCCATGATCACCGATTATTTTTGACCCAAATTGGAAGATATGGACTTGGACGACATGTGGTTTCAACAGGATGATGCCACAAGCCAAACAGCACACGCTAAAATCGATTTATTGAAGAGTAGTATGGTTAGCGTGTTATCTCAAGAAATGGGCCAGTCGATTGGCCGCCTCGTTCGTGCGATTTAACGCCGCTTAACTATTTTCTGTGGGGCTACGTTAAGTCATTGGTTTATGCCATCACGCCGATGACGTTGGAAGAGCTCAGAGCCAACATTGAACGCGAAATAGCGGCCGTTTCAGCCGAAATGTGTGGTCGAGTCGTTGAAAATTGGGTTGAACGAATCGACCGTTGCAAATGTGCCCGCGGTGGCCATATGAACGAAGTCGAGTTCCATTCGTAAATGTTTTGATTGTACTTCAAGCCGATAATAAAGTTTTTGAAATATCTCAAATGGTTTGCGTTTTATTTAAAAAAAAAATTGTCAAGTCCTTATTGGAAAACCCAGATCTAGCAGTGAAGATATTATCAGCTCTGCTAGGTGCACTTATGTGAATAGAGTGGTTTACACTGGTTGTTCCTTATAGTATGCATCTTGGTAAATAGAGAACAAGGTCGTAGATATTATCTAACAAAGATAGGTGAATCAATTTTCCAGACGGAACTGTGACATGCCATTGGCATGAGCATAAGTGAAATTTTTATTTTGGATGAAAGTGGATTATTATTAATTAAATTTAAACAGTCACCAGATCTACGTCTTGCTTGCTTGAATGTCTTTATTAGAAGAAAGTTTGAAGTATTAGGTTTGATAGATTCAATGTGTCAAGTATACTGTTTACATTATTGTTTTCTTAATTCATTGATTACACTTTAATATTTCAACATTCCCACTTAAACAATGAATTCTAATATTCAAAAATAAATTCAAATAATCTATCTATAAAAAATGTCCAAACTATCAAAAGTATTAAATGAAATGAAATGAAAAATTTACTCTATCAAAAAAAAAATAAAAACTTGTAAATTCATTAACAAACATTATTCAAAAATAATTCCCATTTCTTTGGTACAAAAATAGTGTTTCGCAACTGGAACACCTTTCGTTAAGCTGTCAGCCACCATCAGTTCAGTCCTCACCTTTGAAATTTTGATTGTTTTATTTTCAACTAAGTCTCGGATAAAGTGATGCCTTATGTTGATGTGTTTCGTTTTGGCACTGAAGTTTCCGTTGTCGCATAAGTCCTTCGCTCCTTTGTTGTCGCAGAAAATTTCGATTGGTTTAACCGATTTACCAAGTATTTCCTCTTTCAGCTGTTTTAACCATAATGTTTCTTGGCAAGCGGCTGACAACGCGATGTACTCGGCTTCGGCTGTGCTAAGTGCTACGATTGCCTGTTTTTTACTTTTCCATGATACAGCACCACCTTGCCATAATGTTACGTAACCACTGCATGATTTGTAGTCACAAAAACTTGAGCCCCAATCGGAATCGGAGTAACAGCACAACTCGTCATATTTGCTGTTCCTTGCAAATACCAACATACTTTTTAACGTACCCTTCAAGTAACGTAGAATACGTTTTACTGCTCTCCAATGTGCGGATCCTGGTTGATGGTTGAATTGGCTCACTACAGCAATACCAAATGAAATGTCCGGCCTTGTGCACTGTTGAAGGTACAAAATACTTCCCACTGCTTCTTGATATGGAATGTTTTCCATTTTGCGAAATTCTTCAGCATTTGTGGGTGACATCTCATTCGTCAACCGTTGGTTTGGATCTTTTGGCAATTTAACTGGGTCTGAAAAGAACATGTTAAACCTATGCAGAATTGCCTCTGTGTATCCACGCTGATTCAGTTTGATGATACCATTTCGATGATCGTAGTCGATGTTCATGCCTAACACATTTGATGCGTTGCCCAAATCTTTCATTTTGAAATTCTTTGCAAGGGTTGATTTTAACTGGTCTTTCCATGCATTGTTGTTGAATAAAATCAACAAATCATCGACATACACAGCAACAATCACCATTAAATCTTTCAATCGTCGCACATAAATGCACGCATCACTTTTACAGCTTAAATATCCTGCTCTTATAAGCACCTCGTTCAACTTGATATTCCAGTTCCGACTTGCTTGTTTCAGCCCATAAAGCGATTTCAACAATTTGCACACCCTACCAGTATTATCGTCGTAGTTTTCGGGTTGCTTCATGTAAATTGTCTCTTTTACATCGCCATGAAGAAACGCAGTCACAACATCCATTTGCTCTATTCTTAAAGAGTATTTCACAGCCATTGCCATGAGCAAACGGTGAAACAACAACACTTATTTGTGATACATTTTTGCCCGTCCGGCAGTTTAACGAGTTGCCACGTTTGATTGGTTAACAACGATTGAAATTCCTCATCCATTGCTGCTTTCCATTTTCCATGATCACAAGCTTCCATTGCTTGCTTCACCGTCACTGGTTCGTTGTTGATTGGTGTTTCCTCATATATGGCAAAAGCAAATGCACCCGCTTGAAAACGCTCTGGTTGTCTTGTTTCTCTTGCTGATCGACGACCTTGTTCAACTTCACTGATTTCATGATCGCCAGGTGTGTAAAGGCTATCATCGTCAACAGTACTTTCAAAGTCATCGGAGATATCATGAACAGTAGTATTACCATCAACAACGACATTGTTTGGGCCATGTCGTACGCCCGCCTGATTATCATTTTCTTCATCAGCATTGTTCGGGCCATGCTGAATGCCATTGATGGCGGTACTATTCGGCGGATTTTGCTTGACGATTGCCTTATCAAAGATTTCGTCGTCGGTCGCTTCATCACCATCCGATTCACTAGCAGAATTGTTTGTATCAACTGCCATAGAATCTTTCTCAATTATCGTCACATCTCGACTGACAATTATTTCGTTGCTCCTCCGATCCATGAGCATGTACCCTTTTTGATCTTCACAATAGCCAACGAACATTAGCTCTCTCGATTTAGCGTCAAATTTTTGCCTTTTCTCCTTTGGAACCATCGCAATCGATCCAAAAACTTTGAAGTGGCTCACATCAGGCTTTTTCCCACTCCAAATTTCAATCGGTGTTTTATTCTCCAATACGTGAGAGGTTGTATGATTTTTGATGTAAGCAGCAGTATTCATCGCTTCGGCCCAATACTTCTTTGGCAAATCGGCATTTTGTAACATGCATCTGGCTTTTTCAACCAATGTGCGAATTGTTCGCTCAGTCAAACCGTTTTGTTGAGGGGTGTATGGTATTGACGTTTGATGCTGAATACCATGTCGCTCAAAATAATCACGGAATTTATTCGAACAAAACTCCGTCCCATTATCGCTTCGAAATATTTTAATTCGTTTTTCAGCCTGGGTTTCGACGAATCTCTTAAACGCACAAAATTTATCAAACACTTCGTTCTTGTGTTTAAGCATGTATACAAATGTACGACGGCTAAAATCATCAACAAGCACTAAACAGTGCTTACTGCCGCCAATGGACGTAGTTTCAATTTTTCCAGCCAAATCAGCGTGAATCACTTCTAACAACTGCTTTGCTCTCGAACCGCTATTTCCGAACGGCTTCCTAGATTGTTTGCCCTTACAACATGCAACACATGCATTGATGTTTTTAGTATCGACAAACGAAATTCCAGTTACGGCTCCATTCTTCATTTTCATCAAATCGCTGTGATTTAAATGAGCCAATCGTCTATGCCATAATTCAAGCGACTCATTCGATCTAATTGCAGCAAGCGCCATGCCATACGTACCATCTAATCGGTACAAGCCATCTATCAGAGACGCTGTAGCCAAAACGACCCCTTCTGAATCAGTTATCGCACAACCTGTGGAGGAGAAAGTGACAATTTTTCCTTTCTTTGTCAATTCACTCACCGAGAGTAGATTTGTCAACAGTTTCGGTACACACAGTACATCATGAATTCGGATATTGTTCCTATCATCATCAACTTTTGCACAAAAATCGACTGATCCAACACATTCAACCTCCATCTGCTCGTTGTTCGCCGCTCGAATAGACTCGTGCTTCCTATTTTTCGTTTCCATCACCCAATGTCTGTTCTTCGTCATATGTCTTGTACATCCAGAATCGATATACCAGTCGTTGTCATCGAACTTCCCACTCAAAAACACTGCACTAAATGCAACTTGACCCTTTCCTTTGTCCTTAGCCTTTATATCGGTTTTATTGTCTTTATTGTTACCCGAATTCTTGGATTTCTCGGGGCACTGTGTGGATTTATGACCCTTTTGTCGGCAAGTATAACAAATTAGCGTTCTTTTTCGTTGTGAACGTCCACGGTTTTTAGCCAAAAACGCTTTATCATCCCTTGCCTGTGTATCTATCTCCTGCAACAATTTTGTTTTAACCAGATCACTTGTCAGTTTCGGTACTGAATTTTCTATCGCAACTTTCATAGGATAATATTCATCAGTCAAACCACACAACAAAAACAATGCGAGCCATTCGTCGCCTACCACGAGTCCGATCTCAGACAATTTGTGTGCTGCTTCAATTTTCACACTCACATACATTTCCATGTTTTCGCAATCGTCCAACCGTGTGAGTACCATTTTTTCAACCAAATTTATTTTATGTACGGCTCCTTTATCTTCAAACGTTGATCTTAGATTTTCCCAGATATCCTTGGCATTTTTAGCTGTTTTGATGTGTACATAAATCGTTTTGTCAACACTCAAAACTAAAGCTGCTTTCGCTCTTGTGTTTTTCTTTATATCTGGCTCTTCCCCAGTCAAACACTTTGAGAGATCCTCCAACTCCAAATAATTTTCAATTGAAAATTTCCAACTTGAAAAGTTTTCGCGACCTTTTAGTTTCTCAATTGATGACAAAATTGACGTAGACATCGTGATTGGAATGCTTTCAGCGCTACTCTGAACGACGACGCTTTTTGTTATTTTATTTGATGAGCTGCTTTGTGTTGGCGACGATTTTGGTGTTTTGACCATATATGTATATATATGTACGTACGTATGACAGAAAACTAGGGTTAGACTAACCTCACAAGTTAAACGTGTGAAAATCGGCAAATTTGTCATGAAACGAAAAAATATTTCTTCTAAGCAAGTTTGAAATTATTTATTTGAATTAATACAGGTGACTGGGCCCATAACCTGAAATTTTTATTTTGGATGAAAGTGGATTATTATTAATTAAATTTAAACAGTCACCAGATCTACGTCTTGCTTGCTTGAATGTCTTTATTAGAAGAAAGTTTGAAGTATTAGGTTTGACAGATTCAATGTGTCAAGTATACTGTTTACATTATTGTTTTCTTAATTCATTGATTACACTTTAATATTTCAACAATAAGACTTTCTATGAAGGCGTCTGTGACATCGGTGCATGATTTTCGTTGAGAACAAAATCGAGACACCTGCTTTCTATGTTAGAATTATGCAAGTATTGCTAGTGGCCAACTGCTTCCAACACCCTGTTGTCAACCAAGCACTAACTTATACACGTTTGTACACCTGGCAAAACGGAAAGCATCTTTTTATGTTAGTGGCGGATGCTGAATGCGGCCAATACGCAATACCAGGGATGAACAAGGATTGTGTATAGGGCTCCATGTACTCGTAAGTTGTCAAGAGTTCTATATTCAGTTGTTTAGGGACTTTCCTTTGCTCTTTAGATACACTGAGGACTATTCCTCCCCTGATATTCATACATTCATAGTCCACTGTTCTTTAAGATTTGACCAGTTTTCGCCAGAGTATAAAAAATGTTTTAAATTCACTAAAACTCAAAACATTGCTAACTAAGGGTCGTGTTTTTCAAATTCTATTGACTAATGTCAAAGGACACAAGGACACTGAACAAATGAAATTGAATGAACACACTTTCATCACCAGCAGGTAGATAAGTTTTTTTCAATCTTGGAAATGTTCAAAGATCTGCCACGTGAGTGGTCACTTAAATTACTAAAATACGAGTACCTATCGAATTCGAAAAAAATTCATAAAAAAAAACAAAAATGAAGAACAAGAAACAGAACCTATTCCACTCCACCTTGCCAGCAATAGATAGAAATTCTGAAATTCTCACTTCAAATATCTGCCGCGCTCAGGCTCATTGACCTAGATGGTCATCGTTCCGATTCAATTTCCTTTTGATGTCACTCAAAATATACACACACACACACAAACACACACACGGTTCATCCTTCGTCCATCATACGTCGTCGTCCACTCTTTCATATGCCGATTAGATTTCCATTTCATTTGATACACTTCAACGAATGAGAATCGAAATAAAACGTATCTAATGGATAAAGGAACATTTCGTTTGCTTTATTCCGAGTCCTATTCGAAATTCATGCAATTTAAGTTCAAAGCAAATACAAGGAGAAACACCAAAACCAGAGCAAACACAGGCATAAAGTCCAGCAAAAGAAAAAAACGTCCCCAAAACACTAACATCCCTCAGTTTAACGATGTGAAATTCCATATGCCGCCATAGGTCTGGCTATGGCTACAGCTTCGATTCCAACTCTGTCTCCAGTTTAAGCTTGAATTCAGCTCACCGTTTCGGTTTATGGTCGGCCACCACTCAGCCACCGAATTCATGCCACTCCTATACGTATACCCTGCCATGGAGCTTAAAGGAATATAAATTTCAAGACAGAATCATTATCCGTAAATAAATCTACGAAATCGAAACTCATAAATAAACATGAAGCGAAGGTGGGTATGAATGAGGGTAACTGTCGAGGTAAGATTGCATGTGTATCTGAGTTTGTGTTAGTCGTTGATCGTATCTGCCAACTGAATGCATTACTATTTCCATCCTCCGAAACAATCACCCGTTTCTGGTCAGGCCAACATAACATCGACTCCGAGGGCGACCAAGAAGAGCATAACATAAAAGACGACAGAGCAGAAACTTGGGTTTCCGTTGGAGGATGAATGGGGAAAGTGCATTATCTTCTTATCTGGGGCATATACGAGTACACTGTGGACCAAAAGTTCAACCACATGATAATGTAAACATATCTAACAGAACAAACAGTGAGGGATTGACAAGTAAACATTCCTTAGAATCATCAATCAGTTTCGCATCGCATCTTAGGTAGTTAATGTGATAAACGACAATCGGTTGGTGATATTGGGGGCCAGATAGAGATTACGTGCATATTTACCCTGAGACGACGACGATACATGCAACCTAACTTAGTGGGGCTTTGATATTTGCAGTAGCAGACAAGTCGGCTGATCAAACGACAATTACTATCATACTTTTGGGCTAAGGACTAGAACTTTTAATTACAGCATAAAGTGCAAGGTTCCTTTTTCTTGCTACAGTGCAAAGGAAGCATTGCAGGACGCGATATTTAAGAAAAAGTCGTTAATAGAACTTCTTTCAGAGAGAGCATTTGAACTCAGCAAATGGCAAAGCAAGGAACTTTTGCAGAACCCTCATGCGGACCAAAACGAGTAGTGTGTGCAACGGTGAGCTCTGGATAAAGGGTATTGGAAATCATTTGGCAGACACATTCAGTTTTCGGTTGAATTTAGGAACTCTAGAACGTGTAACAAAACGTCACATTTTAAGGGATATTGCGAGCATATTTGACCGTCTCGGTTTTCTTGGACTTTATTCAAGATTATCTTTCAGGATCTCTGGCACCACAAGAAATTGGATTGGGATGGTGAAGTTCCTCATTCAATTTCAACTCAGTGGCTTAAATATTGATGAGAGCTCTCGGTGCTCCTCGTTACATTTGATTGTCCAATAATTCACTTCCGGGGCATGATTTTTAGGATGTTTCAACAGCAGCATATGCGGCTGTAATTTATTCTCAGCTACCGAATGGCCAGTTCGAGACACAAATTGTAAACAACTTAAACAACTCTGCATTCCTCGCCATAAGTTATGTGCAGCATTTCTACTCGTTCGACTTCTTGAAGCAATACAAAGGTCCTTAAAGGTTAAATTTGGTATATGTACGAGTATGCCTGGACTTACTCAACAGCCGTATTGTCTAGGTTGTCTTCCCCATGTCGTCATTGGAATACCTTTGTTGGCAATCATCACGTTAGATCGATGTCGAACCCTGCGGACTGCGCATCCCGTGGAGTACACCCATTAAGGCTGATCTTATTTGGTGGTCTGGGCCAAATTGACTAAAAGAAACCGAAAACAACTAGCCTGTACCGGGAGAGGACCATGAGTGCTTAAAGGAAGAAAATTCGAAAATCAAGCAATCTCTTCTGGTCGTGACATCTGATCATCAGGAAATTCGAGTGGCGAAACTGAAGCCCATACAATACTTGCAGTCTGACATTTCGGAAAAACAATACATCATTACAAAAGATTTTGTAATTTTCCTAATCCATTTCTAGATAATGACAACATACTTCGGGTTGGAGGACGAATAGGGCAAGCAAACGTAGCCTACAATGCTAATATAATACTGCTCGACGCACATCACAAATAGCACCTTGATCAAAAGGTTCCCGTGTGGCGCTCCCATTGTTCCGCTTTGACTTCTGTTTTTTTTTTTATTAAGTTGGTAAGTCTGTTGTTGACATTCCCTCTAAATCTTAGCGTCATAGCTTGACGAAGCCAAGAGTACATCTAACTCTGTGTGTGTTGGCGATTTAAATTTGCAACAACGAACTTGTATTAAATTTTGCGTAAAAAACGGATTTAATGGTGCGCAAACCTTCGAAATGTTGGAAAAGTGTTTCGGCAACGATTCTCTAAAGAAAACGGTTGTTTACCAGTGGCACGAGCGGTTCAAAAGTGGTCGTGAGTCGATCGAAGATGATGAACGCAGTGGCAGACCACCGACATCGAAAACCGACGAAAACATTGCTGGAATAAAAGAAATGTTGGTTAATAACCGCAAATCAGCCATCAGAGAGATAGCGGAGGACTTGAACATTGCCTATGGATCCGTCCAAGACATTTTGGTTAATGATTTGGGTTTCCGTCGTGTAGCAGCAAAGTTGGTGCCAAAAGATCTCAATTTCATGCAAAAACGAGACCGTGTTGACGTCGCAAAAGAGATGATTTGCGAGGCTGAATCCGATCCCACATTCATCAAACGGATCATTACTGGAGACGTGACGTGGGTTTATGAGTACGACACGCAATCCAGACATCAGGCAAGTGAATGGCGTTCACCAAATGAGCCGAGACCAAAAAAACACGTCGTTTTCAGTCAAAAAAGAAGGCAATGCTCACGGTTTTCATGGATTACAGCGGTGTAGTTCATCATGAATTTTTGCCAGAAGGCCAGACGTTTTCGGGAAGCAATTCGCCGAAAGAAACCAGAATTGTGGGCAGAAAACTCGTGGATTTTGCACCATGATAACGCACGGTCGCACAGTGCCATCATTATTCGTAATTTTTTGACGAAAAATGCAACAAATACCATCCAACAGCCACCGAATTCACCTGATTTGGCTCCCTGTGACTTCTTTCTGTTCAATCGAGTTAAGAAACCACAACGGGGAACGCCTTTCAGCAGCCGAGAGGAAATAATGGAAAAATCACAGGAAACACTGATGGACATACCGAAAAGCGAATATAAAAAATGTTTCGAGGATTGGATCAAGGGCTGGCATAAGTGTGTTGCAGTCGATGGGGATTACTTTGGAGGGGACAATATAGATTTAGATGAATGAACTTGTATTTTTCATTTTCTGAATAGATTCCGGGAAGTTTTTGATCACGGTGGTATCTCCATTCAGGTGTTACTAGGCTCTTTGCAATAATTTGGCAAGAATATTGGATCATTGGCTGCAGAAATTTGTTAAGAAAAATCTCCTATGAATGTATAATTTGTTTAAAACACAGGAAAGTAACAGCAAACCAATTGATGGGAAATTTGCCACCACCAAGGATAAGACAATCCAGACCATTTTCCCATAGTGGATGCGATTACGCTGGTCCGATCGCCATCAAAACTGAAACCAGACGAAAATCGTTTATCAACAGTGATCAACATCTCATTGTTTGTTTGTTCCATGAAGGCCATCCATCTGGAGCTCGTTAGCGTTTTTAGCAGCACTTCGTGCACATGTACAGTGACAGTGCCACTAATTTTCGAGGCGTTGCTCACGAACTATCCGAGATGCATCATCTTCTTCTCTCGGAACATAACAATTCTCCATTGGAGGAAGCTTTGGCCAAAGATGGTACACTTGGCATTTTATACCCCTTCCGCACCATTTCGGAGGACTCCGTAAGGTAATCGGCGAAGATATTTTAACGACTGAACAATGATACAAGACTTTTTTCTCAAAATTCTTGTAACTCCACACACTTCTCCCAGCGATGCTCATATTTCTATAACCCGTCCAAGTAGTACTTGGCGTTTTTCTCTGCAAAATAATTGTTCACGAAGGTGATTGCCTATTCATTTGACGAAAATCTCTATCCTGCGAGCGCAGTTTTTAGATGAGGGAACAAGAAGTCGCTTGGGGCTAGATCTGGTGAATAAGGCGGATGGTGAAGAAGTTTAAACCGTAATTCATGGATTTTCGCCATGGCAACCGCTGAGGTGTGAGACGGCGCGTTATCTTGGTGAAACAGGATTTTCTTTTTCGGCTCGCCCTTTGCAGTCCACTTTTTTGACAGAATTTTTGTTTCGGATGTATAATGGTATATCCAAGTTTCATCTACAGTAATTAATCGGCGCCAAAACTCGGATTTATTGCACCTAAACTGCGCCAACAGAGCGTTGGAAATGTTCATTCGAACACGTTTTTAGTCTAACGTAAGCAAACGCGGCACCCAACGCGCGGACAGCTTTCTCATGCCTAAATCTTGATTTACGAGTAATATGTAACAAACACGTTCTTTGGAAATTTTCATAAACTCTAACATCTCCCTCACTTTAATTCGGCGGTCGTCTAACACCATTTGGTGAACTTTAGCAGTGTTGTCGTCAGTGGTTGCAGTTTTTGGACGTCCCGAACGTTCATCATCTCCCAAGCTCTTACGGCCACGTTTAAATTCAGCTGCCCAAAATTTCACTGTAGTAAATGATGGCGCAGAGTCCCCATACACAGAGTCCAACTCAGTTTTGAGTAGGCGTAGGCGTAGGCGTAGTGCCTTTCAAAAAACACTCACATCGACTCACTCAAACAACTGTCAAAAAGAAGAACTGAGCATGTATCCGAGACCATGAAAACGTCAAGGAGACTTGGTGCATGGCCTTCGATGAAACGAATCGGGCTCTGAGTATTAACAATTTCTAGACCAGATGGGGACACTAAGTCTCTCAAGTGAAATTCTCTAGAATCGTTTTTCAGTAAATCAGCATTGGAATCTCCGCAGATCATTATGTGATCAATGATCATAGGTTGCTGAGAAGGTAGACAAATCAGCGGAGAAAGGGGCAGGAGAGCAGCTTCTGTTATTGCACTATGCGCATGCCGTCATGAACATCCATCATCATTTGCTCAACTCCGGATTCAACCGATTTACATCTGCTTACTTTCATTACGATTCGTTATTACAAACACCACCGAATGTTGTAACTGAACTTATTGTACCCTGCGATGTTAATGCTGAGAATAATTCTTGGAGCAACTGGTTGAACTGGTAGTCAACAATTTTGTACCTCAGCCAGTATTTGCTATGAAAGTAAGGCATCTTGTAATAGACTTAACGCTATCCAACAAGTAAACTAGGAAGACTACCAACTGGAAAGTACTATCAGAGGTCTCCAAGTCAGACCGTAGGTACATCGAATCCAGAATCGGATGCAAAGTCTGGACTCAACTTGTGGAAGATCTATTAATTTCCTCTGAACGGGAAATTAGCCAGAATCACTCAGAAAACCTGATGGCATGTACACCCACTCGAAAAGAGAATTCCTTTGTCTTAAGACTCACCTCATCAGATTCAGTTCACAACTTGGTCCTATCAACGAAGATACAAGTGAGCTGAGTAACGCATTACCTCGTAACTGGTATATAAGACGCTATTCCTTACTTTAATGGCTTCAAGCAATTCAACGATGGCTTATACGCAATTATGCCCCAAAATGGTATAGACGACCTGCTGGTAACTTTCACTAGCACTAGCATACATACCGAAACCCTGGCGAGCAGTGAGAGTAGGATTTATACCGAAATTCGAAAAAGAAGACTACACGCTCGCCAAGAGCTTCAGACCTATAAGTCTGACTTCTTTCATCTTGAAGAGCATGGAGAGAATGTTCGAGATACATGTGCCCAAAACTGTTTTGCGAATGCATCCTCAAATGCTTCAGCCAGACAAAACGGCGTTGATGAAATAATTGTTTTGTGGATAAGAAGAGAAGCTGATGAGCTTCCGGTCCGCCCGATTGCGGATGCTAAGTGCGACCAATGTGGAATGGAGAGGTTACTCAAGACTTGTAACATTTACGCTCAGGCAATTGCAGATGATGATGATGGATCATGCCTAACGACTGTCTGCTATAAAAGGAACGTAGCCCTAGATATGATGGACAATTCCAGTCGCAAACGATGAATCTCCTTCCACTTGATATTCACCTAATGATCTGCACTTTCAAACCCAACTTCGGTTTAAAAAGAAGTGGTCTTTGGTACAGCGTGCTCTGGCGCTTTGACGACATTGCGCGTCGACTGTATTTTGGCAGAATCTGAACCAGGAATGGTATGTAGTCGGCTCTTCACAGGTGCCTCCAAAACCGATCTAGGATCTAGCCCTGGTGTCTTTCTGGAGGACGGCAAGGCTAGATTCTACTCCTTGATATTCCAATCACTTGCGTGTGTCTTCCAAGCAGAGATATACGTAATCCTAATGTCAACGAATTATATTGAGAAGAACGCCCGAGGGAGTGAAGCTTTTGCATGTGTAGCGACTTCCACGGAAGCCTAAATTAATTGAGTCTTATCTGGGTCTGCGTCACAATGATATCACGGGAAACGAAATCGTCTTAAAAAAGTTTTTGTACGCTTTTCCTAGTTCCAAACGTCTCCCTGTCATTGTGCTGATGTTCCGGCTCGCGCTTCAAAATTTAAAAATGTGGCGTTGCTCGCTTTGATAAACCCTCAAGCTCTGATATGAATGATTCCATTCGCTTCAAGATCAGTCCTCCTGTATGCAGATGAAGCTCTCGGTGAAGTAATGTATTCAGTCTTTCCTGAGGAGAAGATAAATTAACTCCGAAAATGAATATGAACATCAGCTTCCATTGCAGACACAGGACGTGCAATATTTTTTAATTTTAACTAAAATTCAAAACAGTACGAGTAGTTAAACGATTTTAAGACTTGCTCCTGTTTTACTTTTGCCACAAACTGTGGACCTACACCAATAGGATACTGAATTTAAATTCATTCCATTTATCTTGTGAGGAGTGACATTTTCACACTCATATCTCTGCTGTTTGTGTTAATGCAAATGCTCTCACCCCAACTTCCATCCGAGGATAGGTGTTGAAGGTGCTTTCCCGGATGCGCACCTCTTATGTGCATACCATTGCCATGCACCTTTGCCTCGGTTTCCCGTAACACAATTACTAAACCAAGGTGTAGCAAAACAAGTGAGTGGCTCCAACGAACTTCGGTGTTATTCCCTCCCAGGGATCCTCGAAAAAAGGAAGACTGCAACCAAAAAAAAAAAAAACATGTTTTTGTGTGTGTAATAGACTGGGTGTACTTCCGGTTCAACGATTGAACAAATCAACATTTCCACACTAATGGAGTTTTTTTTGTTTTTTTTTTTCTTTATGTCTTCGCCTTTCACTTGACCAATTCCTGTTTTTCTATTTCTAATGCTCGTTTGAATTCAATCGGGATAACATTCCGGAGCTGCGAGGATGGGTTGCCAAGTGGATTCCTGAGAGCTTAAAAGTGTCACAGCAATCTCTGACTTGGGACCGATGAAAGCCATGAGGCACTTTCCAGCTGTCATGTAATCACCAATGTCCTTGCAGTTTGTTGAAATCAATTAGAGGGAAGGAAAGACAAAATTCTGACATTTGACTACGTCAGCAGTGGAGCGGATGAAGTTTCCTTTTCATAAACATTTTTCAAGTATTTCCCCCTTCTTCATCGAGCAGGTGTTTTTGACTGACAAATGCTCTACGAATGTTCAACCAAAGTTATGAGAATTAACGATGCAAATAGGAGACGTGGTATACCTTTTACCAACACCCTGTGCTCTGCATTCAAAAAACTGATACCTTTGTGCACTGTGTTTACAGTTTACGAATTCAAAACTCTGGCAGTAAACATTTGTAACAGACATCTGAAGACTTCTAGTACTTCAGGAGAGCGGACAAAAATACGAAACACCGAAAGGAGACGATTCGCAAAAACAGAAGCACTGAGTTGGAATCAAAAAGGGAAATTCCGGCGGCGGATGGTCGGTGGAGGTTCATCATAGAATGGAGCAATTTCCTTGGTGCCACGTGGTGGTCCTCCACGAAATGTCAAATGAAATACGTTTACATTTGTTGCACACACAAATGCGAGCTGCGACAGTGGGGTACGGGGAGCAAGCACCATCCCATTGAACATAATTTAATTTGGCAATTTCGGAAATTGACATTTTCAATTCTTGACAGTGAATAACGAATTTAAAAAGGAGGCAGACAAGCAGAGCGAAATGCTTTTCATGGGCATGGGCATATGCTTTTGTTGAGTTTCCATCTGCGACTGTTGCTGGTTGATGTAAAGAGGATATCCTTGATGAGTGATTAGATATGTACTCGTATATATGTACGGATGGGAACATTCAAGAGAGGAGGCAGGATGTCTAGAAAACAATTCATAAAATGAATGATGGCATTTCTTTGTCACATCGGAGATGTGGTAATGGTCGATGGTCGACTGTTTTCTGATTGCCAAGGAAACGTAGAGCTTTGTTGTTTATCAAATATTAAAAATCTAAGAATTGTTGCTTAAGTGTTCTTGTTGGTGTTGTTGTTCAGATGGAGTTCGATTCGCTACACAAAATGTCACTTTTTTTTTAAGGAAAAACCAATCTACGATGCCGGAACCTTAATACATACATACAAGGTCCTTAGGGTCTTTGGGGAAACCTTAAATTGAATTTGACAAAAAGTTGTATAGATGAATCTATATTTGAATACTTTTGTATACAGCAAACGACAATCCAATGAGAAATAAATGTTCTCAACCATCATAGACATATGGCAATATGTTTACACCAAACGAACCACTTTCTCGAGCCACTCAACGGATCGACTACGAAAAACAGTCCTTAAAACCCTTAAAAGCCGAGGTTGGCTAGTATCTTGTCCGTGCCTTCCGTTTTTACGAGTAGTTCGCTTTTTAAAGGCAAATCGGCGCTGCAAAAAAAAACCCAGTCGAGCCGTCGAACAAAGCGCTACAGATGTTTTCAATGACTGCAAACTACTTTCAACCACAATTACAAATCATTCCAAAATGAAGTGCTCTGTTTGGTCGGAGAAAATTGAAAGAAATTGCACCACTAAAATATCCTGCAACGATGGCTTAATCTATTTCCATATTTCCTGCGTGAATCTGGCTGAAGAAGATGCAGATTACTTTCAAACAAGTGGAAAACTATGCGAATGACCGAACCTTTACTAAACAGCAACAACAAGCAATGGAATCTAAAACAAAAAGCAACAACATTAGGAAAAACAAAGTGATGAGGGCGAATATACTCTCCAAATGATATATTTAAGGCCTTCACATTTGGAAGAAACTAATGAGCGCTTTCTAGCTACAATCAACGAGCTGAATACTGAAAACATACAGCTAAAGGCAAAAGTTTATTGGAGAATAGACTAAATAATTGGCAACAACAAAAACTTCTCAGCAATTGCATAGAAATTATTGGAGTCCCAAATGTCACAGACGAAAATGCAACAGAGAAAGTTAAACAAATCTTTCAAAATGCCTTTCAAATTGACATCCCGACGGCAAAATCGAAAAATGCTTAGTGAAGAAAGTGCGAAACAAAGAAGAAAATAGTACCTCCTCGTCTTCACGCAATAACATCATCTGTGTCAGATTCGCTGACCATTCTATCAAGGAGCGAATAATGACCGAAAAGAAGAAAAATAAAAACACCCTCAATTCAAACATGTTTGGAAGCGGTAGCGGTAACAACAGGTGTGATGACAGTAGCAGCAATCCTAGCAAGATCACCAGCATTTTTATAAATGAGGCACTTACGAACTACATACGGGCTCTCTACATTCAAACAAAATAAGTCAGAAAGCAGAAAAACTATAAATTTGCGTGGTTTAAAGATAATCAGATTCCTGATAGGAAGGTCGAGGGTGGAAAGGTAATTTCTATTAGTAGTAGTAATTACATAATTCGTTTGGAACTCAGCTTACACAGAGATACGATAACAGATTATCTTACTACTGAGAAATGCATTAAATATAAATTGAGCGTTTATTAATGTGAAGCTTTCAAAGGAAAACAATGAGAAAAAACTTCATTAAAAAAAAAAAAAAAACAAAAAAAAAACTTGAAAGTATTGTATGGTAAATAAGTAAAAAGAATTAATAAATAAATAAACAATTGACCAGAAATTGGTATTCAATTAAATAGGCAGTAATAATAAATCAGTACCAAACGAGCTTTCAATCGTCACACACGAGTGGACAGACGCGGTAATTATTTTTGCTAATACATCAGTTTCGGCCACTTTTTCTTTTTGTTTGTTAAAGTAATATACAGCGAAGTTAGTTACTCTCTTTAAGCAATAAGGCATATCAATTCATTAAACATTTTTATAAATCCCTTTATTTCCTTTTATTCAAGTATTTAATTCAGTTTCCCTCCGCAAACAAAAAAAAAAAAACTCGCATAAACAGTCATTAAAAGCACCCGCCGCTATGGCGGCAAAAAAAAACAAACTGGTTTAGTGACCTTAACCCAGATGACACAATGCAAGACGATAACTTAGCCAAAAGAAAAAAAACCAATAGAGGCACACATGTTTCAAATGAACAGTGGCCAATGCTAAACTCTCCAAAGAAAATGGTATTTGATTTTACTCGTTTTCTTGTAATTACAAACTCTCCCACCGATTGCTAACCGCCACCCAATCGTGATAGGCAAGGGCATTGACGCAATTTCATCTCAATACAAAGATATCAAAGCCCTCCGAAATGGTGATCTTCTAATACAAACAAACAACAAAGACATTGCAGACAGATTTATAAAGTGTAAGTCGCTCGGTCTGTACCAGTTGACATCAAATACCACCAATAACTCAATTCCTGTCAAGGGCGTATATACTCGCCTAATATTGCCCACCTTGAGGAAGGCGACATCCTAGACTCGCTCAAAAGATTCAAAGTAACACATGTAAAGAAATTGCTTAGAAACGATGGACAAGCTCTCAAGGCAACAGGAGCAGCCATTTTAACGTTCGATGCTCCCGCACCCCCAAATGATATCAAATTAGGTTGGCAGATTTTGGAGTTGGATCCATATTATCCAAATCCAATGTCTTGCAGAATATGTCAAAAAATCGGACATACCAAAAACCATTGTAATGAGCCATCTCCTCTCTGTGCAACTTGCGCCGAAGTTTCCCCACATACAGGTGAATGTAAGAAAAAGTACTGCGTAAATTGTAAGGCCGATGATCACACATCGAACGATCGCAACTGCCCTACATTTGTACGAGAAAAAACAATCATGAAACAAGAAGTCTGGAAAGAAACCAAAAAATCATTCGTGGAAATAATAAGAGAAAGAATATCTTCGACGACCCCGCCAGCCACCTCCATCTCCGCAGATAAGAAACAGGTAATTGTCAATAGCACAAACCCCACCATAAAAGTCACAACAAAAAACACATCTACTCTCTTAACAACAAAAACCAATACACCCACAGTATATGATAAAACAACACTCAATATTAAAAGAACCCAACTAACTACCGCTATTACTCAACAACAATACCCCACTCACTCAATCATTACTCAAACTAACACTAACAACACACAAGCAAACAGCTCGGAGACCATGGACACAGATCAGCTGTGCTCCACCTTAAAACAATACATTTCTACTGACGCACCTGCCAGTGCTCCCATGCCTTCACCTGACAAATTATTGCCCGAATTATGTAAACCAACCGCTTACTCTAACAACAATATAACAAAGTCCATTAATATACTTTCACCATAATCCACGCTCATTCCAAATCAAACAAAATATAAACAGCCAAAACCACAATTATCTATATTTATTTTAATTAAATTATGGATATACAAAATATAAAAAAATAGTATAATAATCCTCCAATGGAATATCTAAGGGTTTTTTTAACAATCTCTCCAATCTGGATATTCTCATCCAAAAATACTCACCCACTATCATTGCATTACAAGAAACAAAAATACTTGTAGCTAAAGCACCCACCAAATACAAAAACTACGTGGCATATTTTAACAATAAGCCCCACACTCGCAGCAAAGATGGCACAGCTATCCTCATAAAATCAGGAAATCCGCACTCATACACTTTCTCACCTTCTGGGTTTCTTGTCCAAACGCTCCAAATAAAACTGGCGCAACCGATTACTCTGCAGAATATTTACAGACAGTCTCATGAGACTGTGCCCCAGCAGGATTACATCAATTTGGCTGCAAATCATCTCTCGCACAGTATAGTGATGGGTGATTTCAATGCCAACAACCCCCTCTGGGGCTCCTCCCTTATAAGCAGTGCAGGATCGTTCGTTGCAGACTGGCTGCAACATTCTGATCTTGTACTGCTGAATGATGGATCCCCTACCCATTTCTCAACAAAAAACACATTCACTGCAATAGATCTAACGCTCGCCTCACCGGCTATAGCAGCTGGTGCTAGCTGGAAAGTACATGATTCTCTTCTAGGCAGCGATCCTTCCCCATAATTATTGAAACCTCGGAACCGTACACCTTCTGCCAAATTTTCCGCTCCCGCTTTGTCGAATCCAAGGCTAACTGGACCAAATTCGCATTAACTGCCGAGGAGGCTTCTACTGCAACCTCCATCTCCCAAAATGTCAACAAAGAAGCTGCCAACTTGAGAAAAATTCTAAGAAAAGCAGCAGCAATCTCTATTCCTTCTTCCCATCCACCATACAATCCTCCGCAACCCATCTGGTTTAACTCCAATCTGAAAAAGCTAGCAATCGACACGAGAAAGGCGTGGTCTATCCTTAAGAGACATCCAAATACCCAAAACGCCATTGCATATAGACGTATAGCAGCAACC
The DNA here is from genome assembly GCA_949129095.1 of Volucella bombylans. NCBI lineage: Eukaryota > Metazoa > Arthropoda > Insecta > Diptera > Syrphidae > Volucella > Volucella bombylans. The sequence goes on from OX422141.1 coordinate 14,391,077, forward strand.
ATGAAACGTGAGGTCCGCACAGCCAAAGCCGAAGCTTGGTCGAATTTCCTAGCTTCTCTCAACCCCACTCTCGACTCTAGTTCCCTTTGGAATCGAGTAAGAGCGATCAATAGCAATCGTTGTCATCGTGGCATTGTGGCCATTAAACACTATTCGACCATTATCGACCCCACCGAAATAGCTCAACTCTCTGCAAACAAATGGTCTGGATATTGCTCCGATGAAAATGTTGCCCCCTATGTCCTTCAACGTAAAAATACCTTTCAGGCTAACCCAGAATTTCAAAGTACCCACCCGTCCGATGACAAGATCCCACCAATTACTCTCCCAGAGCTCTTAGAATCGCTTAAAGCCACCAAAGGCTCGACGCCGGGCTCAGACAAAATAAGTTTTAAAATGATTAAACACTCACCAACAGTAACAATACTTAGAATAGTCGCCCTATATAACAACGTTCTCGAAAATGGGGTTTTCCCACATGAGTGGAAAAAAGCCCATCTAATTCCGATCCCTAAACCACATGCTGAGCATCACTCCATTGATGGATTTCGCCCAATCGCTCTTCTTTCTGTCCTGTCCAAATTATTTGACAAAATAATCGGGAACAGACTAAAATGGACGCTGGAAAAACATCTTAGTAATGACCAACATGGCTTCAGACCATGTAGAGGCACGGATTCTCTGCTGAATATGCTTGATCAAGCAGTGCATACAGAGTTAGCTTCTCGAAAACAATCAGTTCTCCTTTCCATGGACTTGGAGAAAGCGTTCGAAAGAGTAACTTGTTTCGGAGTAGTAGAACAACTCCAGAAATGGGGCATTAACAAGCAGCTCCTGCGCATCGTATACTCTTTCTTGCTCAACCGAGTAATAATAGTCAAGGTGAAGGGGCACTATTCTCCAGTCACTCCCATCGTCAATGGGGTTCCCCAAGGCTCTCCGATTTCGACAATTCTGTATAATGTTTATGTGGACTCACTTCTAACGGACATTAAACTGGACAACCAACACATAAAAGCACGTTTAACGTACGCTGATAACCTCTTTGTACTAGCGTCAGGGCAACCAGAAGAAGTACAGAAAGCGCTTAACGAAACCCTTTCAAAAGCTTTAACGTGGTGCCACAAATCAGGAGCCAAATTACCAGCCTGCAAAATGGAAGCTTTGCATATATGCCGCAAACACAGATGTCCAGCCACCTCGGGGATATCCATATATATATATAGCCATATTTAATATCGGGGATATCAGGTTCCCCCTCCTGGAAAAAATGAGGGTCCTCGGTCTAATATGTATTAAAACGTGGAAATGGCACGCTCATGCCAAAACTGTATCGGAAAAATTATCCAGAAATTCGCTGTGTTTTAAACCCAAAATCGCGAGAATGATTCTGGACAAAATGTAGAGTTGCCATAGGTACTGGGTTCTGTTACCCTAAGATCAGCAAGAGATTTTGTTTCTTTGGTATCTCAGTAAGGCGCCAGGGGCAATAGCAAGGCGCTCCCATGGATGTATGGGCAACCCGTAAACTTAAGTATTGACACTATCCCGAACAAGGCAAGTGGAAGAACATTTTTTTCACTCTGTAGTTCCAGTGGACAGACATAGGATCAAGCGGCTAAAAACATCAAACATAAGGCAGGTGCTGCAAACAACAATAGTCGTAGTTTTCCTCAACGCAAATCAAATGCAGTCAAATCTACCCACTTATGGTGTGAAACAACTTTGTGCGCAAGATACAGCTGAAACCACTGCTGCAACTAGTAAAAGTTACAATACAGGGGTATCAGTAAGTACACTGCGGGAGCCAGCTAAAGCAGAGAAATTGTTCATTGAAGCATAGGTAGGTGCTATGGAAAACGGTGCTCTTAGAGCAAAGTGCAGAAAACTCTTGAATGGCAAGCAAGTCTGCGCAATTCTGCAAATACGAACGCTCAGAATACTTTTTTGGGCAGTAGCAAATGCAAAATGAGATCCAAGTCTGACCTTACAAAGTATGGTAAGGAGATTACCTTCTGGAAAGTACTGTTGGAGGTTCCCATTTCCGACTTCGAGGTTCATCGAATTCAAAATCGGATGCGAGATCTCGACTTTGTTGGAGAAGAGGAATCCGCGGAAAATCAAGTAGACACGATTTAAGGAGGATCTCGACAATTCGGCGAGTTCACCCCCCAAAACAAAAACTAGACAAAGCTGCTTAGAACCTGAACAGTCTTTACGGATCGTAGCAAAAAGAATATAAGAATCTAATTTAGATTTTGAACAATGCTTCTTATAAAGACTTTTGCGAAAATATCGAAAATATTGGTGAAACCAAAAGGCTAGTCAAAATCCTCCAAAGCGGATAATCACTCAGACAATCTGATGGCACACTTCCCAGGCAACCTAATCAGAACTAGCTTACAACCATCCCTATAGCCGAAGGTGGTAGTGAGTTGAATAACACAGCATGCCGTAACTCATATCTAACCGGTTGTGATGACGAATTGGCTTTGATGACTTCAAGTCGCCTGGCACTGGTGGTATATTACAAAAAGGTATACACTAGCTGCTGGTGCATTTCTGCATTGATATACATTTCGAACATACCGTACTCTGGCGAACAGTGAGAGTAGCCTTTATACCGAAAATCATAAAAGCGGACTACAGGCTCACCAAGAGCTTCAGACCTACAAGTTTGACTTCCTTCATGTTGAAGAGCATGGAAAGAACGTCAAAGCAAAACTGCTTTGTAAATGAATTTTCTATTCAAAACACAACACTCCAAAGTCTGGTGGGGGGAATTGAAAGCGGCAAGAAGGAGTACACGAGCAGTCAACCATCGTAGATAAATCGCCACAGGGGTTGCCTGTAAGACAGTGTCACATCTCACGAAAATACGTCACTGCTGCTTGAAGAGACTCCAAAGTACAGTCTGTGTCACCTAAATGGAGCTTTAGCTAGCATCACTTGCTCTTTTATATACTCACTAATGTATGTCCTCCCTTGGTCTTATAGGCATACCAACTTATTCAATGACAACAGAGCTCCTGAGCCAGAAGAAAAAAGACTTTATAGACGCCCTCAAGACCAATCTAGGGGTTGGCGCTGTTATATTCGTAGAGAATGACAACTTTAAATTTCATTCCTCTTTGGAAACCCTTATGTTTTGAAGCGGCGATATACGCATTCCTGGTAATGAACTTTCCAGCTGGTCTTAGATGGCAAGACTTTCTTGAACGCATACGAAAGGCTAAATTCACTGAATCTTTCTTGGGTGTCAGGTTAGAATGGTAATGCGGGAATCGAAATCGCTCATGAATTTGCTAGGCAAGGCATCTGAGGAAGCTAACCAGCGTAAAAGCTGCCTGTTTCCCCGTTTAGAACTTCCACTGAGAGTTGGGTTTCATGTGAGTTTTACTTTAGGATGCCGTGAGACTCAACGAATGCTATCTGACATCTCTAATAGTTTTTTCACTCTACATTTTGCTATGTTTGTCAGTGTGCTGGGCATGACGACAACACAGGGGGCACTACCTTCGTGAGGATCCGGCCTGAACTTGCATCATTTATCACTGAAGCGGATACACAGCTCGAGCACTAATTACATTCCGTAGATGTTCGTGCTTAGAAAAATGAGGAAATAAGTACGAACTCAGCGACATAAATGTTTTCCGAAGAGCACTCCTTGCCTTGCATATGTCAAATAATTGAATTGCATTGCTCCCTTGTATCTTAGTCATTAGGTTCTAAACCACCTATAAGACCGAGTGTCTGTGTTGGGAAAATCAAACATAGATACATGCATCGAGTGCTTGATGAGGAATATGCTTGGAACCGAATTGGATAGACGACGTGACTGTTAGATACTTAAGGAAACATTTACAAAGAATTTATTTAACTTGCAGCACAGCAATTGAACTACATTGTTTGCATTTAGGAAAGCTTCCAAGTTCCAAACGTTTTCAAATTTCCATAAAAACTAAACAAGCAAGCTTCGTTCAAGAGCAATCAAAAAATTTCCAATTATCCTGAGAAACTTGAACGAATCCGTAAGAATAAACTTATTCCAGAACACCAATGTTGTTGCACTTGTCTGGCCAACAATATCGATGTTGAGCGTTTTATTCTTGCCCCGCACTTCACTTCAATCGGTGAATTGCAAAGTTTTGCGCAGTTTTTTTTGCTGTTATTGTTGAGCTCTGTAATATGTGTTGAGCTATGTACAATGTACATACATCGACCTCTCCATGAGTGTGTTTTTGTTTTTCCTTTTAAATCCCACGGCGAGGAAAGAAGTTGTTGGAAAAGTTTTCCATTTCACTCGAAATTAATTTATTTTTTTTTCACGGAATGAGAACGTAGTCAAATAACTATCCAGAACGCAAAAGCCGAAAACATCCTAAAAGACCATAGTCGTTGGGGTGCAACTCACATTGACCTGAAGTCATCTGGGTAGGACAATGATTGATTACCTTACACAATGACCAAAATGGCTTTTCTGTTTAACGAATCAAAATTCAACGGAAATAGTCCTGCAAAATAAACAAAAACAAACAAGTCCAAACAAACGATGACAGTACGATTTGCTTACACATTCAAACAACAGAGAGACGTCGGTCGTCCTTTGTTTTTATAGCGCGATGGCCTTCAAAGAATGGGTTCAGCTTGTTTGCGATTTTTTTTGTTTGCCCCGAAAGTACAAACAACGGAAAAGGACTGAACGGTGGTAGTAGTACCCTCGTACCGGATGTAATCAAAAATTTCCCGGATTCTGCAATTTTTTTTTTTATCGCGAAAAAATACGGCAAGGTCTTAGTGTAATCAATGGTGTAAGGGATCCTGTGAATCAACACTCAACAAGGACGAGAGAAGAACTGAATTAAAATTAACAAGTTTTTCTTGTTGCTGTTTCGATGGAACGTGTACTTACTCGTACATACAGAGTCTATGTACCAAGTGGAGGATGTATTTACGTTGGAAAATATTTGTTTTCTTTTTAAATTATGGTAAATAGAAAGGAGGCAAACGAAATACGAATTCGTGGGAAGGCCGTGAATGGAAACATTTAAAATCTTTCCACAAACCTGAAATAATTATTATCAGTCGTTTGAAAGCGGAAGACTACAACAAATTATGTGTACACATACCGCCAGTGGAGCCGTGAATCCAAATCATGTGTTCTGCCATTTCGTCAGGGTATACACGTCAACTTAAGCTGCACATGGCAACATGGATTTAGTAAACTTGTCCTAATCCTCACACAAATAGCGTTTCACAATAACGAACGCAATGATATTTGTACAAACAGACGGCCGGCTCAACTATTATGTACCCCACCACGAGGGATAAGCACATCCTCACAATCACGTCGGAGGAACTGTTCAGAGCATGCAGGAAAATATAAGGCAGTTAAGGCGAAGGTGAGGCTGCTTAGAATATTTCCCGCATTATGGAAACTCTAAAATTTAGTTCTGCTACCAAAAGCCAAAAATCCATCTGGAGAACCAATATGCCTGATTCATACTCTAGGAATACTTCTGCAACGAATTTTTTTATGCCAGGTTGCTTGCTGTGGCGGAGGGAAATGGAGCTCTCCTAGACCATCAGTACTGTTTCAGGAAATCGTGTTCTAATGTCGATGCCATAGAATCGGTAGCAATGCAGGGGAGAAATGAAGATGGAAGGAAACGAAGCAGTAATTATTTATTTATTTATTTATTTATTTATTTATACATCTACAAGTCACTTAAGTGCTAACAGATACTAGAAAACAAAATATAACATATATACATAAATTAAATTTAAAAAATGTATAAAGTTTTGACTATATTTTTAAATTGATCTCTATTTAAACAAATGTCTAAGAGGTTACTGACTTCGTTGAAGGCTTTGACAGTACGAGTAAGCGGTTCGTTAGTACCATAATTCGTTCTGTGGTATTCAACAAAAAGAAGATGCCGTGTTCTCAATGACCGTATAGGGACATGAAGTCCTATTTTTGATAATAGAATAGGGCATCTTATATGATAACCGAGAAGGTCTCTAACAAACATTATATCATGTATAGTACGTCTAGACTTTAGCGATTTTAAGCCAAGGAGTAAACATCTAGCTTTATAATTGGGGCAAAAGTTCCAATGCATTCTATAGAAAATGAATCTTGTAAAACGCTTTTGAACACGTTCAATTCGGTTGGAGTCAGTAGAGAGATTGGGATTCCAAATCACAACTGCGTATTCCAGATAAGGTCTAACAAGGGCGGAGTACAATGACAGGAGAGAGAATGGGTCAGAAAAGCTTTTGCAATTTCTCTTGATGAAACCTATTGCCGAATAAGCTTTGGATAAAGTACGATTCAAATGTACTTTAAAAGAAAAAGTAGAATCCAACATAACTCCCAAATCTTTGACTTCACTAATTCGGGAGAGGGGTATGGAAACAATCGAGTATTCAAATTGAATTATAGACGATGATTTGGAGAATGAAATGAAATTACACTTGCTTGTGTTTAACGTTAGGGCATTGATTTTGCACCATTCCGTGATGCTGTTTAAATCTTGTTGCAGTAAAGAGCGATCCTCAATGTTTTTAACAGCTCTAAATAATTTTAGATCGTCGGCAAACAATAAACACTGTCCATATTTAATATTTATCGCGATATCACGAATGAAGATGATGAAGAGAAGCGGGCCCAAATGGCTCCCTTGTGGAACACCAGAGCTACATTTAATCTCTTTTGATACAAGGTTACCGATTTTAACCTGTTGGGTTCGACCGAGAAGATAGGAAGACAACCAACGAAGTAATTGCGAATGAAATCCAAAAGATTCAAGTTTATAGATTAGCCTATCATGATTGACTGAGTCAAAGGCTTTGCTGAAATCTGTATATATGGTGTCCACTTGGTTCCCCTTCTCAATTTGTTTCAGAACAAAGGACGAAAATAATGTAAGGTTTGTTGTAGTGGATCTACCAGCGACAAAACCATGCTGTTCATCCGGCAGATACTCTTTTATAAGGAATTCAATTTTAGTTTTAATAATGCTTTCGAATAACTTTGGGATTGCCGAAAGTTTACAAATTCCTCTGTAATTCTCAATTACACCTGACATTAGAAATGCCTTTAACCTGGTGAGCTGGTCGTAAATGAGGAAATCCTTGGTCAGAATGGATCCATCAGAAGGCTAGAATAACACATTGACGACGGCACTAAATACTACAGGGGATTTCGCTGACGATTCCACGAGATAGAGTCTGTTACGAAGATAAGAGATTGGTAAAAGTTCGTCGGTCTGGAACTAGCGAATTACAGACCGAGGCTGTTGCTAATAACCAGCCATAACCATAAAATATATGAACCAAACATTCAGGCCAAAGGAGTCCCTAAAATATCTTACGATGACCCTCGATAACAGGCTGCGTTATAAGATCCACTTCAAGGATACCAGTAAAAAGGCTTCGATATGCCAGCCGAATCTTACAGTCCAGAGTAGTCTGTTCGATCATTTTTTATGCTGCTCAGGTATGAGGGGATTATGAGCGGCCTTCGAACAATCTCAGACGAAACAGCCCATGGTAGTAGGAATTATAGCCGTCGACATCCTTGCTAATGAGGTATAGTGGGTGGACTTTAAGGTGAACCTCGAATCAGCAGGAGTCCATAATAGTGAAAGGGGAAGTCACACAATCAATTTTCTCTCATTAAACCATACACAACGAGGGCACAGTTCCTGTCCGGGCACGGTGGCTATCGGAAATATCTTTATAGATTTTGGCACGATTGTTCACTGTAGCTTTGCCCATCAATGACGTTGTCTAATAAAAAGCGGGGACAGAGCAATAGTATTGGTCTTATCGCAGTCTTGAGCAGTTACAACCGGCCGGTCATAGGTCTTGTTGGCGGCATGACCACCACTAGTCCCAGTCAGGAGCCATTGCGGTCCGGGCCTAACTTGTTGAGGTAGGCCCCCTTGTGGGAGCGTCATGGTGGCTGTGGTTTAAACCCAAATCGCGAGAAGGTTTTTCGGCACAGTGTAGAGTTGCAAAAAGTACTAGGTGTTGGGACACTAAGATCAGCAAGATGTTTTAGATCGGCTTCGACTCATACTTGTGTCTGCAACACAGTTTCGAATTGGTACTCAGGAAGGCAGCAAGCGATGGCAAGGCGTATCCTTGCTCCCATGGATGTATGGGCATCCCGTGAAATTAAGTCTTGCAGACAGGAGTTCACATTAAACCCATGACTTGTTGTAGACGCTGCGCTGAAGACAGAATAAACCTGGATGACCTCGTGAGTTATAGAGAATGACCGGATTGAAATCTGCTCATTTATAGTGTGGTTTCAGAACCAGATGCACCGAGTCTTAGTTTTTAGAATGCAAAATGCAGCATAATTGCTAAAGAGTCCAACGAAGTAAGATATATCAGTGGTCCCATGGGGAGAGTGGTTTCCTATGCAGAGGTGTGGTTTAGCACGAGGTCCAAGTTATGATTACTCGCGAATCGTGCATGCCAGTAGTAGGGGAGCTGGAAGAATTACGAACGGTTAGCTCTCTTTGCTGCGACTAGATCTGGAGATGCCGTAGGCGCAGGAGACGGTATTGATGGCAATAAGACAATTGTAGTAGTGATTTCCTTGCGTGTTGCCCAAACAAAAACTGCTCAGTTTCTTCAGAACACTGTAGTACGCTGACTTCTCAGTCGTTACAATCGGCACACGACTGCGTAGCTGATCCTCGTGAGCTCGAAATGAATGGTTGGTTTTAAATGTTTGAAGGTTATAATGAGTAGGAAATAGAGAGCTAGGCGGGGCATTCTTTAGGCCAATCGTACTGCTTAGGAACAAATCACGATATTTTAGAGTACGTCCGAAAATGGGATTGAGGGTATACTAATGAGCATTCATAGTGAGACGGGTGTTACGCTTAAAAGTTTGAAGGGGCGGAAAACTACTGACGATTTCTATGGAAATAGCGGTGTAAATAGCGATAAAGCATCTGCTTTTATTGTGTCGAAGTACGAGTATCATATGTTCTGGGTCCGTAGGTTTGGCAGCAGCACAAATATATCGTTATATGGCCTAACTTCTTCAGATAGTCCTTTTAGTGCTTTATATTATGTGCTTAACCATTTGTACCCGGATAAATCGGGGCAGAGTGTCCAATTAGTAGTTTTCCGCGAAGACCTTACAATGACTAGAAGCAAACTCTGAACCGTTGCTTGATACCAGTTTGCCAGGAAGCTCAGGGGTGGCGAAATTACTCAAAGGGGGCAGCTACTGATATTGAGATGATCACAGTGTAGCTCAAGCCACTTTGGACTAAACCAAGTGTAACTTTTTGGCTTGGAATAGTCCGGCGAAGTCGACATGCATTCAGGCCATTTAACTGACTCTCGATGGTGTGTTGCAGTTTTTGGTGTCTCATTACTATACGATGAGCTGGATTTTGGACAGCAAACATAGCTGTGTTCAAATGCCTTCATTTTGCCGATACCAGACTGTGGTGTATGGAGGGCGATTAATATTGCATTAGGAGGGATGACAGCTTGAATGGTCCATTTTGGTACTTAGCTGCACTTTAACACCCAGCTTAAGTGCTGTAGATTCTCCAAGGTTTGTGACGCTGCTTCTCTGTAGTTAGGCAGTTAGTTCTGTTTAGTCTTAGAGGGTATTCGTGAGTAGAATCCAATGGTTTTTTCAGGTGCATCCCAGCTTAGGTGTCGCATATTAGTGGTAATGGTAGCCTCTCATCGAAATGAACTTTCACGTCGTTTGATGCGATGATCTTCTAAAGAGAAATGAAAGACTTTTCGCTTCAAGACTAGTGTCCATTTTTGTGGAAGAGACGGTCTAGTGGTTCCGATACAGTGCATGTTGAGAATTTATTTCGTCCAGAACTGTCTCTAATTGGTTCTTGTTGGTGCGTTGTGGGCCCTTATCAACTAACGTCGTCGATTTAAAGTCAAACAACTTCACAGCTATGTTAACACTTTCCAAAATGAGACAACTTAGCAAGACTCCTCGAATGATTTGTGGGATGTTTGCGACGAAATGAAACCTGGTTTTACGAAAACACCTTAGTGGGTAGATATTCGGACCTCCACGTGTTCGTTATGGAGGTTAAGGTGCTACGACGACAACGACCCGCTGTAACGTCATAGATAAATGCATTGTGTTGGTGCTCGCTGTGGGGTGTGATTCGCTAGGGTGTCTCTGAGTATTGATCGGTGAAACCTGTCACTGATCGCAAAGCAGCGCTCCAGTCAACATGAGGAAATCCGCTTTTTTCCCTTTGAAACGCTCCATATACGAATTCCATTTGTTTGGATGACCCAAATCGAAGGGTTGCATTCTAGCAACTCCAGCCATAATAACTCGTTATTACTTTCGAAATCAATGATACGTTTCCATCTTATTCACACCTACGCGTGGGTGTCGTATGTCAAGCGTGGTTGTCATAGCTTAACCCCATCTATATAATCAACTACCAGCCCCAGTCCAACCCCCGAATCAACACCCTTGTAATTACGTATTTAAGCTCTGATTTACACGCCAAATAACTTACATACCCGAAAAGTTTCCTCGCTTCGTCTCCCATAACATATTCATCAGTGTACACTTATTTTGACATTCTTCTTCCCCTGCCACTATGGAGCAAACAATTTATTTCTAATGTCAGCCAGCGTAAGCAATCTAATTTCCTTATTCATCATCACTTGTTGTTGTTTTTGTTGTTCTTATTCTTGATATCCTGGCTGATGCTAGATGGTTGGAGTAAGTCTTAAACTTCTTTTGCTTCCCCTTCTTTCTATTTTAGCTGGAAACTTTCCCAGGCACACCAGACTTCTTGGGAGTCATTGGCAAGCCCTTTAGGAGTTTCGTCTGAAAAATACTCGTACTACTGTATGTAAGAATAAATTTTTCAGTTTTCCTTGAACTGTGAAAGTTATCCCTTCGAACGATGGCATCCTGGAAAAAAAACCGAAAACAGAGACGCAAAGTTTTATTTCAAAATTGCACGAGTACGATGTTAATGTTGCAGAGGCGGGTGAGACTGGAATAGCAAGACGGTTGACTTGTATCTTTTTTTAGTGTCGCTATCGGATACATCAGCTCATTCACCTTAAACTTTTGTGTCTGAAACAAATTGAAAAGTTTTTATTTGCGCGATATTCGACGGGGGTGGCAGGAGGATGGAACGAGTATAAGGCGGGATGGTTGTCCTTTTTCGTGACAAATTAAATTGCCCATTTGGCTTGAATAGGACTAGGGATTGAAATGAAGGGATATGATAAGCGAAACAGTTGAAGTAGGTCGATACTTGTTACCCACTTCATCAAGTGCTTAATTGCCTTTAATGAATGAGGTTTTATGTGGAGATACGCCCACAGGGAGAGACTTGTTATGCCGAAAAGAAGACAGATTTGATGTTTTTAATTAAAATATCCACTAACAATCGCTGAGGGAAAATTTTTACAAAACGATTCTCATCTTTATTACAAATTTCTGACATTCAAAACCAACCAGGCTAGGTGCCTTCCGATACTGTCACGTCGGTATTATTGCAAAGTCAATATTACTTTATTTGAACTGATTTTAAGTAAATCTATTTACAACAACCCAGCTTTCGGAACTGTATAGAGATTAAAAAGAAACACTTATACAAATCGGGCAGACGAAAGGAAGTGAACCTAACATAGAACCCTGAGGGAGGCCCTTAAGCGGCACACTGGACAGTGACAGAATAAGCGTCACGACTGCGAAGCTTTGTCTCTCCCCCTTGCTATGGTTGGGTGCTGTAAAAATAGGGTAGGCACTGAGAGGTGTCAACCTGCCGATAGCCAATAGCAGCACTATAAACGGGACAGCAAATGTGTTGGTAAATTGGAATCAACGGTGAAGTAAAATCGCGGAGCAAACCAAAAAAAACCTTATATGGGCTACTCCGACAGCTCAAATCAGGACGGTAGGGATTTCCAAGACAAACTCAGGATCTTGAGAAGGAGATGGAGGCGGATAAACCCTCAATGGACCAATGGCAGAGCCCACATCTCCGAACGGGTTGCTGGCTTCGGTCAAACCGACCACTTCTACTTTCATTTTTTTCATAACTCTTCATTCCAGTCCACTCCCCCCACAACTCTCTCATCCCACGACTTTCATAAAGCAAACTTTCACAAAATCAGTGAATATCTCAGCAGATCCCTCTTTAAATTTCACAACCTAAGTATAAATGATGCCTTATCCATTTTTTATAAAGAAATATTTAATTCATTTCCCCTTTACGTTCCGTTTTCGCTCCTTAAAACATCATCTACTAGTCCTCCCTGGTATAATCGCAAACTTCGTTCCTTTCGAAATCAGAGAAATAAGTTATGGGCTGTTTTCCTGCGTACCAGATCCTTTACCGACTACTCCAGCTACTCGTATCTTGGTGCCTATCTTCATTTCACCGAACTTTATGATTCCCTTTACCAGCGCTACCTTAACAATGCGCAAGTCAACCTTATAAACCACCTTAAGTCCTTTTCCAATTTGTTAACTACAAAAGAAAGTCCGATGGTTACCCTCTTTCCCTCTCTCTCAACAACAGGTAATTAACCGATCCACTCACCATTGCCAACCTATTTGCCACCTTTTTTAAACAATCCTTCACCACCGACTCCTTTGTACCAGATCCATCCTATTTTAGTTACCTACTGAACTTCTCCAATGGTCCACTTCTCTCTCATATTTTGGACCCGTCTTATATCGAATATAAATTACACCAACTTAATGACGAATTCACACCCGGCCCAGATGGCCTCCCTGCTATATTTCTTAAAAAATGTTCTTCCTCTCTTTCCCTTCCCCTTTCTAATCTCTTCCGTCTATCCCTTTCACAAGGAGAATTTCCTCAGGCTTGGAAATCCTCCCTCATAACCCCGATCCACAAGAAAGGATCAAAGAATGAAACAACCAACTATCGTCCCATCGCTAAACTCTCCCATACACCCAAACTCTTCGAAAGTATTTTGTATGAAGCTCTAAGCTTCCAATGCAAATCACTTATTTCCCCTAGACAACATGGCTTCTTAAAGGGTAGGTCAACCACCACAAATCTCGTTGAATTCGTATCCTTTGCCCTCTCTGCCCTAGAGAATGGCAATGAAGTCGATGTAGTTGCAACCGATTTTATCAAAGCCTTCGATAAAATCTCTCATCGGTTAATCATCTTTAAATTGTCTGCCCTCGGCTTTGAACCCATACTGTTAAAATGGATATCCTCTTACCTCGAAAACCGTTTTTACAGTGTTCGTTTTAGGTCAGCCCACTCCGCTCCATTTTTGGCCACCTCTGGAGTTCCACAAGGCAGCCATCTCGGTCCCCTTCTTTTTATATTAACCATAAATGATCTCGATATGATCATCAAACACTCGTCTGTCTCCCTTTACGCCGACGATACCAAATTTTTCAAAACCATTTCCTCTCCCCATGACTCTTTCCTCCTTCAACAAGATCTTGATAGTTTTTCGATCTGGTGCCTCAAAAATTCTTTGGAACTTAACATTGCCAAATGCCAATCCATCACCTTCTTACATAAGCGGAACCAATCTCCTCCCCGACTCTATCTTCTCCATAACCAACCTATCTCCTCCGTACACTCTCTTCGTGACCGCGGCATTTTGTATGATAGCGAGCTCAACTTCCGTTTACATATGGATGAGATAATCCTCAAAGCACTCTGGTTTTGTAAAACGGTGGTCCAAAGAATTCACCAACCTTTGTTCGCCCCCTCCTAGAGTACGCCAGTTAAGTATGGTCCCCATATCATCGTGTTCATATCTCGAGAATTGAAGGCATTCAGCGCCGTTTTCTTCGATTTGCTCTTCGAGGTATGCCCTGGGACGATCCTTTTAATCTCCCCCCCTATCAAAACCGTCTCAACCTTATCAACTTAAACACCCTTGAAGATCGCAGAGATGCAGCAGACTTTCTCTTCATTCATCGACTCCTTTCAGGTCACGTTGAATGCGCGTCCCTTCACAACTCCATTTTCCTCACAACTAACCCTCGTAATCTACGTACCCCTCGACTCTTCTATCTACCAACCCACCACACCTCCTATGGCGCGAACGAACCAATCTCCCGTATGCTACGTCAAATCAACTCAAACCCTACCGTCTTTGACTACCACCGCAGCACTCCCTACCACAAATCCGTTCTCATTCACCACTCCAACCAACCTTAGTTTTAAGTTTTAGTTTAAGTTTAATTTGTAAGTTATAGCTTGTATTAAGCCAAATAAATGGGGGTTCGCCCCTACCAAAACTATGTTAGGGCTATTTATAATGGAACTGGCTCTCCAGGTTTGGGGTTATGCCGCCGGGATAACGACCCGGCAATAGAAAATAAAATCCATTCACGAGGCAACAACAAGCATGGATATGGACAATCTACTATTCACAAGTTGGCGCAAAATTAATCATCCAATTTTGTTTTTGAATTACTTTTTTACTAAATATCCTTTACTTTTATGATATCCGCCAAGTGGCTGCCGCCAGTGTTGATTTCCATGACTTTCCGCCAGATTTCGGGTGATAACTGTTCGTATTCCTCTTGAATATTCTCCTTAAGAGCTGTAATTGTCTGAGGCTTGTTGACATAAACCAGCGACTTCAAATAGGCTCAAAGAAAGAAGTCTGGGATGGTTAAATCGGGCGACCTTGCCGGTCAAATCTCCAAAACGGGAGCGTTGGAAACGCTTCCTTCATTGTGGCTCGTGCTATGAGTGCGGTTGCACCGTCTTCCAATTCCGGCAGTAAGAAGTCGTTTATCAAGGCCCTGTAGCATTCGCCAGTAACAGTGGCCGTATTGCCGATGGCGTCCTAAAAAAAATACGGTCCAATCACTCCTCCCGCGTGAAGGCCGCACCATATGGTAGCTTTGTGTGGATGTAAGGGCTCTTCGTGGAAATGCGCCTCGTCACTCATGATGATTTTCGACACAAAATCGTGCTCTTCGTTGTTGAGATTGAGGATGGCTTTACAGTAATTCACACGCGACTGACAGTCAGGAGGCCATAACTGATGCACTGTTTGCACTTTGTATGGAAACATGTGTAAATCTTTCACTAGAATTCGCTGTAGGGTCCGTCTGGTGATGCCCAATTGCGTGGCCAATCATCTGGTTGATGTTTCTTCATTCTCAGCGACATCGGCAGCCACAGCCGCGATATTCTCTGTCGAATGACCAGACCGGTGGCAGCCACGCCCTGCATGGTCTACTGTGGTTGCACTCTTTCGAGTCGAGCAGTTAAGCGCCGGAATGTTTGCCCAGTTTGCGCGACACGATTAGTAAATCGGCATCGAAATTCACTCTGCGCTAACACCACCGACCGATTATTGGTCAAAAACGGAGTAAAGCGCTCCATTGCTTGTCTGTTCGTATACTGCAGCTGTCTAGTTCACAAATATCAAATATGATTGAAATACGACGCCTTGCAAAAATTATACCATCTTCCGATAGGGCGATTAATTTTGCGCCACCTTGTACAACCCGGGAAACGAAGCAAAGATAACGAATTTCGGATCCTATCGAGGACTATTAAGAGACCTAACATTCCACGTGCAGCCGAACAACAAGCAGAGGCCCTGGACTGCTGCAAAGCAGATATTACCAACATCCAAGAAATGTGATGGGATCGGCTGGACAAAAAGAGGATAAAAAGCTTATTATCGACGGCAAAAGCACCACCTATTTGGATGCGGATTTGTTGCTAAAGGCAGACTTAGACAATATGATTCCGTCATATTAACGAGCGCCTCGTAATAATTCCTTTTATGGCCAATGTTAGCCTTATATGTACACACGCTCGCACAGAGGACGAAGATCTCTTGGACCAGATCCAGGAGCAGTGTATGACATTAAAATTCTCCTAGGCGACTTTAAAGCAAACCTTGCAAGAGAGGATGTTTTTGGTAGTGTTGTCGGAAACAATTGCCTGCACAACACCACCAACGAAAAAGGATTTAGGTTAATAGACTTTGCGGCGGGGCAAAATATTGTCGTAGCTAGCACGCTGTTTCCGCCTCTCGATATTCACAAGGCGACTTAGAGAACTCCTGATGCCAGATTGATCACATTGCAATCGACGTAAGACACTCCTCCAGTATTATTGACGTCCGAACGTTCCGAGTAGCCAACATCGACCCGAACCTTGTTGTAGCCAGAATACGGTTGGGGATATCCCGAACAAGACAAATTCAAGTTAATACTGTGAAGAAGTTTGACGTTGAACGACTACAATCGGAAGAGATCGCCAAATCCCTTTTCGATCGAGCCTCCTGTATTTTCTTAAGAGGTCCTATGCCGTCAGCATCAGGTATCGAAGACCAGTGCTGTTGATGGTGGTGATGTCCTAGTCTGACGACGAGTGCCGGCAAGTACCTGCAGCTTAGTAAAAAGCATACAAAGTCGCGCTGCATAGAAGGACTAGAGGTGCTCACGAGCTCTACGAGCAGGGTGATGATACTCCAGAAATGAGATTTGGAAGTTTTAGCAAAAAGTAAAAAAAACTTATCACAGACACAATCCCCGAACCGAAGCTTATAGAGACAGACAAGGGAGCACCGCAGTAGAGTTGCAGTTGAAGCAAATTCCGCTGTCAGTCAGAGTGAACCATTCAATATGGACGATGTAGACCAACAATTTCGTCCACCCAACCTGGAGGAAGTGAAGACAGTCATATCTAAGCTTAAGTCCAACAAAGCTGCTGGTGGGGACCACCTGACTGCCGTGCTCTTCAAAGCGGCAGACGATGATTTAGTAAGGAAAATACACCAACTCATCTGTAAAATGTGGTCGGACGAAAGTATGCCCGATGAATGGGAATCCCAGCATAGTTTGTCCGATTCTCAGGACAGGAAACCGCCTGAAAGTTGCTGCAAATACAGAGGCATACGTCTTCTTAACATCGCCTACAAGATCCACTCTGCCATATTGTGTGAACACCTGAAGCCTTTCGTCAACAATCTGATTGGTCCATATCAGTGTGGTTTTATCCAAAAAAGTCCAACAAATTTTCACCTTGCGACAGATCTTGGAAAGATACACACCACCTATTCAAGGATTTTAAGGCCGCGTAGAGGAATATCTAGTTTTGGCATCTTTGCTATGCGGTTTGTGCAGAATGACAAGATCGGAGAAGGTCGAAGAATTTGCCGAGATCAAAAAAGGATCTAGATAAGGTGATGCACTGTCAAGCGATGCAAAACTCACGTGCCAACACAAAAGGCACTATCTTTCAAAAATTCGTCCAATTGCTTGCATATGCCGATGATAGCAGAAGAAAGCAGCATTATGCAAGCGGTACTTTCGCGCGTATTGAGGCCGAAGCGGTGAAGATGGCAAGACCAAGTATATGCTGTCAACAAGTAAGTACCCCCAACATCGACGTCTCGGACACAACGTCACCTTCGACTTTGTCTAGCTAGGCTCGGCTCCATTCAAATAACGTCACTCGCACTGGTATCAAACGAATAATAAGTCCTGCCAATCGCTGCTTCATTTAGGTTAAGAAGGCAAATGACTAGCAAAGCCCTCTCCCGAACAACAAAAGTGACCCTATACAAGACCCAATAATCCCAGTCCTGCTCCATGCGGCAGAGGATCACTGCTGCTTTGAAAAGAAAATTCTTCGGACGATTTCCGGTCTCGTCTGTATAGCCGGTGGGTGGAGAAAGAGATACAACGACGAACTGTACGGGCGGTATAGCGACATCGACTTAGCCAGAAGAGTGAAGATCCAATGACTAATATGGTTGGGTCATGTAGAGCGTATGGACACCATTACTCCGGTCCGGAAAATCTTCGAATCAGCTTCCGAAGGACAGCGCAGTAGCGGAAGTCTGCGACTCTGGTGGCGCATGCTCCTCAACCAACTTAGCGTGCGAAACCGGAGGCAGCTAGCTAAAGATTGAGCTGGTTGGAGAAGCTTGTTGGTTTAGGCCCAGGTAAAGTACTCGTAAAATCAGGGATGGAAGAAGAGTTTTGAATATTCGCAGGGCTCGCCAGGGAATTCTATAAGCGAGTTGAGTGGATCAGGAAAGAATGACGATATTTAGGAGTGTATCCGAAAGTGAGCTTGAGGCTATTCTTAGCTAGACGGGTGTTACGGTTGAAGGATTGAAGTGACTATGACTGCGAGAAATTGGCATCACTCGAGAGTTGCATTACATGACCTTCAACCCCGTCTAGCAAGTGGAGAGAGCTCTAAGAAGCACCTGGCCAGATGTGGGCACTATATTACAATTTATAGCAAAGAGTATGTCTATATTCCGGCCAGATCAGAGCTGCTTCCTATCTTCAAGAGAGTTAGCTTTGTTACGATACTTGGCAACTTGCGATACTAGCAGAAACGTACGTAATATTTTTTTAGTTTCCTTACAAATCACCAGCCTGTATCCTTATTCGCATAAATTAATCACTCCTCAAATGTAGTGCAATGGAAACGAAGGAAAAAAGGTACAGCACACCTAAGAACAAATGAACTTGTCTGATAAGAAAATATGCCAAACGATACGGTAGACAGTTTCCACCATGAGACGCGTAATCCTGATCCCGATCGTTGGAACTCGTTTTCTCCTCTGTCTCCCAGCCAAGTTATTTCGTTTTCATTCCTCTAAGCAATTTCCGTTTTCCTCGTGATTTTTTCTTCTCGCATATCTCCATCTTAAGATTGTTGTAAGTGTATAGACTCTGTCTACTCTCAGAATGTTAAACAAAAAAAAAATCAACTAAATCTGGAATGACGAACACGCGAATTGAACGAAGAGCAAAGAATCATTTTCGTCTCCTGCACCGTCTTCATCTTCACCACGAAGATGCCAATTTTCATGAAAAACATCCTTGCACTCAATAACGCTTCGGAAGAACCAACTTCGGAAAGATAACGCGATTCTAAATGGATTGAAGAAACTGTGGAATTCTTAGAGAGCGGGTGGAAAAGCAGGAAAAAAGGAAAACTTTGAGAAAGGCATCCATTCTGCATTGGCACAATCTTTATTTAAAATCCTTCTTCATAGCTCCACAAGGGGGCCCTGCGATGTTCCGTGTCTCGCAATAGGGTATCTGGCGAGGAAATAATTTCATTCTTTGAGATAATCGTGAAGGTAGGGACGAACTGGATGGGTTAAGAAAGAGAGAAAGAAAAATTCCACTCACTGTGTGTCCTTTGGGAATATACAGAGACATATTAAAAATCACTTGACGGGTTGTTTCATGAAGCAAAGACGCAGTTGGAAAACTTTATAGAGGAGGTTAGAGTCAGTATCTGATTTTTTTTTTTGTTTAAAGAAAGTGGATAAGGGAGGACGGTTGAAGTTAATTTAACAATACTAACCAACCACTGTGAACGCCAGAAGGCGAAGAAAGACCAAATGAATGGAGATGGCTGACACATGCGGCATCCAGTGTTATACTTTGAAAGCAGAGACTCAGTGACGAAGTACATTTTTTTGGTTAACAACTTCCTGCGTTTAGTGAAGCGAACAACAGGAGATGATTCAACAGCAGCTATTGTATACGAACAAATTGATGATGGCGATAGTGATTCGGTAAGTAAATATTGCCACCAGATAACTAGAGAAATGAAGCCGAGCCATAACCACTCTGATCCGAAGATGTTCAACAAATATATGTACGTGTGAAGGGATGTCAATACTTAAAGTTGATCAATTGGAGCTGCGGTTGAATGAGGTGAATACAGACGCAATATCCAGTTCATCGTTAAAAATCCCAGCATCAGATAGAGTAGCAGTTAAACACCTAAGAAAGGGCTTCCATAATTTTATGGAACTGTCGCCAATTTCATCACGTTTTTAAGTAACTTATCAACGAACAGCTAATTTCAAATGCTCAGAGGTTATATTTTCCAAGAGCCAAAGTAGCAAGAAGTACTATAAGCGGCGTGCAACATAATTCAGCATCATCAGTCCACTAACGAAAACTAGGAAATAGAAAATGTTGGTTGGATGCTATGACAACAAGTCTTTTATTATCTCCGCAATTGAACGGATTGTTAGGATTTCCTTCTGCGCAGGAACCGCATCAGCCGTTGAAAAGCTTCATGACACAATCAAGGAATCCATGAAAACAATGAGAATTTTGGTTGTGCAAGGGAGATTTGGAATTCACCGAATCAAGCAGTCAAAAGATGAAGTTTTACCAAATGGTAAAAAGAACGTGTCAGGGTAATAAGACCCGAACGGAAAGACAACACAAATTGCGATTGCAAGTCAAAAATTCCGTCCACCCGACCAAAATGAAGTGAAGATAGCAACATCTAAACTGAAGTCGAACAAAGTTGCTGGGTCGGACGGCCTACCCGCCGAACTATTTAAGGTAGCAGGAGATGATTTGATAGAGAGAATGAACAAACTTATTTCCAAAATTTGGTAAGCCTAGTGAATGGTACCCTCTAAACTGCGCCATCTATTGAGGTATCAGCATCCTAAATATAGCATAAAAGATCTTGTCTGCCCCGTATTGTGCGAGTTCCAAAAACCATATGTCAACGACCTGATTGGATCCTATCAGTGCGGTTTTAGGCCCGGTAAGTCCACAATTGACCAAATATTCAAACTACGGCAGATCCCGAAGAAAAGCCAAAAAGTGCAGATCGATACTCACAGAGACGAGCTATACAGACCCGTGTATAGTTTTGGCATCCCTGCAAAACTTGCCCGCTTCTGCAGTATGACGATGGTAACAATCTAATCGAGTCTTTTGACGTCAAAAAAGGATTTAGACAAGGTGACGCGCTGTCACGCGACTTCTTTAACATTATACTTGAAAGAACTGTGCAAAACTCACAAGTCAACACACGAGGTACGATCTTTCAAAAGTCTGTTCGATTGCTTGCATACCCCGACGATATTGATATTATTGGGAGAACACAGCGAGCTGTCACTGGTGTGTTTGCGAGTATAAGAACAGAAGTGGCAAAAATGGGTCTAGTGGTAAACAAGGGCAAGACAAAGTATATGCTGTCAACTAGAAGAGAGAGCCAAGATCGACGAATCGGCCAGAATGTCACAATCGACAACTATAACTTTGAGGTAGTAATGGACTTTGTCTACCACGGTCCAGCTATTACTTCGACATCTTTTCAGAAATCAAACGAAGAATAACACTTGCCAATATCTGTTTCTTTGGGCTGAGAAGACAACTGTGTAGTAAGGCCCTCTCCCGAACAACCAAGGAAACTCTATATAAGACCCTTATAATCCCAGTCCTGCTCTATGGTTCCGTAGTATGGATCCTTTCTCAAGCGGATGAAGATATCCTTGGTCGTTTTGAGAGAACAATTTTTCATCAGATATTTGGTCCCCTATGTGTTGGCGAGTTCTGGAGGAGACGATTCAACGATGAACTCTACGAGCTGTGAGCGACATCGGGCTGGTCAAAAAACTGCGCATTGGGTATTTGAGATGACTGGGACATGCAAAGCGAATGAATGCCAACGCTCCAGCCCGCATAATCTTCAACTCTAATTCGAAGGGTTAGGTGGCGCTCGAACAAGTTGAAGGGGACCTCAATCAACTTGGAGTGCCCAACTGTAGGCAGTTACCCAAAGAACGCGCTAATTGGAGAGGCTTCTTGGTTCCGGCCCAAGTCCACCCCGAACTGTAGCTCCGCCTAAGAAGAAGACAATAGATGAAACCCGAGGTATCCCAACTTTGGACCAGTTCCTGGAATTTTCGGAAATGAGGCTTCACATCCTAGAGGACATCGATGACGGGAAAAAACCAGTCGCTGTGGTTGCAACAAATAAAGACAGCTGCCTGATGCGCAGCTTAGGTAGTCATAAAATTAGTGATTGTGAGGTGAAGCGTTTTCGGATGGGACGCAATTATTTCAAACATTTTCGAACATCCATCCGTCCAACATGGACAGGTAACTTAACCAATCTGCAATAGCAAGTCCACAAATAACCAACCACAGCAGCTAAGTCAATGGAATGGGAGTCACTCCGTCAATGCAGCAGTGGGTTTCAGGTCAAAACCGTGGCAGATCTATTACATCTGGAACATGGATTCCTTGCCGTGTGTTGCTAAACTCAGGATCTCCGTTTAGCAACCGTAGCACTTGGGCAGACACTCGGTATTTCAAGGTATCGCTTTGATACACAAATAAGTGGAATAGGAGGACATTATTAGATGAATATACAATCCAGTGCTTTAAATCGCAATACAGAGCTCCAACCAAGTGGCAAATTTGATACGGAGAACTGAGACATACCAGTCTTGTTCCAATTGACCGACAGTGAGTTCTTATTGAATAAAAGAATTGAATAAAAGAATTTTCGAGGATCTTTTGGCAGAAGAATTGAAAATGGAAGCTCATTTGCTTACACTTCGAAGCAAAAAATTAGGATGGATAGTCGCAGGTGGTATTCAAATTAGAAGTAAGCATGCCGTTCTCATTATCACAATCACCGTTATACAATTTTTTTATTAATTTTTGGGAGCCAGAAAGACATGATATACCCGTCAAGCAGGACAAACACAAACTTCTCGAATTTTCGACGTTCAAGAAAAAGTTTGCATGTTGCTTAGGCGATTCTCGGGAAAGAGAGCTTGCAAACTCAATACTTTCATGTATGGATCAGACTTTTTGCCTTATTTAGCAACAAGATGCCTCATACGGCTAGCAGACAATATTCAAGAAGGACACGAAAATGCATCGGAAGTTATAACGAATCAAAGTTTATACAGACGATCTCCTAGCGGTGGCATATACGCTAAGGTTCCGCAAGGTTCTATATTTGAACTTATATTGTTCACGTTATTCGTAAACAATGTATCATATATAATTCAAGTTGTAAAAACTGTTACCAATCTTGGTTATGTCTACTCCATTATCCGTTGATGGAAGTGGGACTGAAAATTACCCGAAAAGCTTTTTCCCGAAACGCGCGAGAGCATTTTCATCCGCTTTATGCGTCATAAGACAGGATCGCGTTGATCAGTGACTCGTATAAGATATATTTTGTTCCCCTAAAGAGGGTTTTAGTACTCAATTGCTTTCTAAGCCCGAAGAAGCAGTGATTAGCAGGAGTGATTTTGCTACAATTTCCGTGCTGATGTCATTTTCCGCGTTATTAGTGAGCCGAAGTATGTACGAGTAGATAAAATCCTTTACTAGATCAAAGTTTAAGCCGCCTATCGTGACGTTTTGTAATAGGCATTGATGTTGTTTGTTTTGGCTGACAGAATATAATTTTTTTTTTGCCTTAGTTGACCGCTTAACTCATCTTTGCCGCTTCTGCTTCGATGGTTGCTAAGCTCACTGTGAATTTTTAATGACTCGGTCCAATATGTGCGGCGTTATTCCGGCAATAGCGTGTCGAATGTTGGCCTCGAGCCCGTCCAAAGTGGTTTGCTTGTTAGCGTATACTAAGGACTTTACGTAGCCCCAGAGAAAATAATCGAGTAGCGCCGTCTTGTTGGACATCAGATCGGATATATCGATGTTGTCGAGCTCTGATCACAGAATTGCTCTAGACCTGAGACCATTGATGATAATGGTGTCTCCTTCCTCATTTCGAAAGAAATAAGGTCCGATGATGCAGCCATGCTATAAACCGCACCAAATAGTCAATCTTTGTAGATACATTGATGCTTTGCCGAACACGTGTGGATTGTGTTCACTCCAATAATGGCAATTTTACTTGTTGACGTAGCCGCTGAGCCAAAAATGGGCCTAGTCTGAGAAGGAATCGACATTTATGGGCCTTCTTTGATACTGGCCCTTACGGCAGCTATGTTTTCTTCATTTCGAACCAATCCCTGTCTGGTTTTCCGAACTTTTACGTTTTTGAAGCTCATTTGAATCGAAATGAGCTAAAGAAACATTTATTGTTGTAAAAGCTGTCGACGCTATTTTTTATATCTTTTTTTGAATCATCTGTTATGGCCATATGTCACAGATGAACTGTGTCATCTGGAGCTCTTTCTGTTCGACGAGTTTCAAAAGAATTGTAAAGAAAAATCTATACGAACTATTGCAGCACTCAGCGAACATTGTGCAGGATCTTTTTATACTGTTCACTGTTCACTGGATTGGTATACATTAAGAGTAACTAATCGCTTAAATGGAGCATTCTAAGAAATCTAGTTGGCATGTGTCGTGGTGTACAGCATCCACTATCTATTACAGTGCACTCGCAATAGGTACGCACTGATGTTGTGGTCGCTTATGATGAGAATGAAGGAAATGTCTTCGATGGTATAGAGTTTGTTCTTTTGAACTTTGCTGAGATGCATGAGCTATGCCTTGGAACGAACTTGGTGCGATTGCCGCAGTTAGAATCAGCTTCATTAGAAACGTATCAACGGCTTATTTTGTCGAGATGCGATCGCCCATTCAAGTATTTGCCGGAGAGTATCATTTGCAGACACTGGACCCGTTTCTGAAGGCATGTGCCCAACTCATGACGGGTGTTAATGTGAATAATATAATTATATCGTTCATTGGAAGACTGGCTGAATATAATCAAAGGAATGCTAAGCGAACTGAAGCTGGCATAGTGAATCCTCCCGAAGTTGAATTATTTGACATTTTCAGTGTCCAAGTGACAAATATTGTTCAGACTCGAACTGACATGCCTCTAGAAGACACAATATCCTTGCAATTCGCTTTATTAAGTCTCGCTCAAAAGGTCTATCAGGACCGTGTTGATTATGGCTACTAAGTGCTGGAATCAGCAATTCAAATCCTCGAAGGAATGAATATTTTAATATTTCTCACTTGTTGTCGGTGAATCAGGAGCTATCACGTCTTCTACGCATCTTTATCGATTTCTACAAGAACGTCTACTAATCGAGACTTCTCGCAAATCGCTAGCTTTGCACCTTATAATGAATATTTTGGAAAACAAAACGCTTGCACCGACTGCTGATGAAGCAGATAAAGTCCTAACAATGATTGCACCTCTGAACAATTAGGAGTAAGGTGCTATAAAATCGGATAAATTTAAGTCCACTGGCTCAATAAACGATAAAAGTACACCCGTACGTCGATGGAATACAAGATCTGCCGAAAACATTGCCGCTGTCCGTGACAATGTGTAGGAGAATCCGAAGCAACCGATTTCGTTTCGCTCACAAGAATTCGGTTTTTCGCAGAAGACAGCTTGGCGAATTTTGCATCGTGACTTGGGCCTGCACCCGTACAAAATTCAACTGACCCATGAGCTGAAGGTAAGCGACCATAGTCAACGACGTGTGTTCCCTGAATGGGCTCTGGAGCAGTTTGAAACTGACTCTAATTTTCAACGAAAAATTATCTTCAGCGATGAGGTCCATTTCTGAAAGAATGGCTACGTCAGCAAACAAAATTGTCGAATTTGTAATGATACCAATCCACATGAGAGAAAAGAGCCTCCAACGCATCCCGAAAAAGTCACTGTCTGGTGTGGAATTTAGGCTAGTGGCGTCATCGGTCCATATATCTTTGAGAACGATGTTGGCCAGGCCACCACCAACAACAGCGTGCGCTATAGGTTGAAGTTTACCAACTGTTTTTGGCCTGAATTGGATGATATGAACACCAACGACATGTGGTTTCAACAGGACGGCGCTATGTGCCACACACCTCACGCTACATTGGAAATTCTGCACGAGCGATTCGAAGGCATGGTCATCTCACGTGGAGGTGATGTGAACTGGTCACCGAGATCGTGCGATTTGACCCCGTTAGACTTTTTCTTGTGGAGTTTTCTGAAGTCGCAGGTCTATGCGAATAAACAACAAACCACAACGGTCTTCAAAGCGAACATAACCCATGCCATCGGTCAAATTCAGCCTGATTTATGCGTCAGAGTCATGGAAAATTGGACATTTTGGATGCGCGCCACCCAGAGAAACCACGCCCAACATTTGAACGATGTTATATTCCATACATAATGGCATCGATAAGTCTTTCAAACGAATAAATCATTTCGATAATATCTCATACACACTTTCTTCTATTTAAATTTTAAGATAGGAAACGTCTGTAATGCACAAAGTTAAAATTGTTATAAATTTAGCAGTTACAGTCGCAATTTCTCGGGACCTTCAACACGCAACTAAAGTGGCATTGCCGATTTAAAAATAGTTCAAGTAATGTTGCCGCATTTAGAATCATATACGAGCACAACGACCGTCTATCAAAGCTTTTAGTCGTATTTACGGAAATCCATTCATCGAAGGTATTATCTGTTTCCCCATATCTTTCAATTGCAGAGATGTATTTATACAGCCCTGGGGATAAGGGTGACTTACGTATATTGTAACCTATTAAAAGTAAACCATGTAATGAATATTACTTCATCCTATAATTAAAAAACACAACATCGCGCTGTCATCGTTTGCATGCTGACTGCACATTTGGGACCGATTTTCCCACCGTCGCGACGTCAGTGCTACTATAATTTTTTTTCCAATTAGCAAATGCAAAGTAAATTATTAATTTATTCAATACACAATGAAATGTCCTTTATGGTTAAAATTTGTTATTTCTTCTTTTTACTTTCCTTTTTAATTAGTATTTGATCCATAACCCTGTCTGTGTTACATACGTGGACTGGGTAGATTGGAAACATATTGCAGAACAGCAGTGACAACAAAATCAGCATAAATGTATTTACTCGTACTCGTCCTCGTCCTCTGATCATCAGCAGTTTTTTCGTTTTTTCGTGTCCATTATGTCAAACTGGATGTCCATAAAAATCTCTCTTAATTAATGTAATAATGTAACATCCTGTTTTATCCCTGACAGGCTGCTGCTCCTCATAAACATTATTGTGTTCTAAAAATGCCCATACTTGATTGGCAGGTGAACTTTGGCATGTGAGTTCAAACGATAGGCAACCCACAGGAATTCAAATATTCATGTATTCCCAAAAAAAAACAAAAATACGGATAACATAAATAAAGCGCTAATAGTAAACAAACCATTAATATGTTATAAAGGGAATTAATTAAAAATCAAACAATTCGTTCGTAATTAGTTTTGGAAAATCAAGTGTGGCGTAAAAATTGATCTCTTTCCGAGTACCGACGCAGTGGGAGTTAATTATAGTTTCTCAGAAGCTGTTGTTGATCTGCGTTGTGCATGTTTATGATATGAGATCAGCCGCCAGCTGATTTATTGAGTGAATAGCAATCAGTATTTCGCAAATGAAAAGAATATAATTAATTAAAAAGTTTGAATGAGTAATTTATTGAGAAAGGACTTTCAGCTGTCAGTCGGTGTTGCTCATCCCGACTAATTAAATACTCAACTGTTGGTAATATGGAATTCCGGAAATGTACGTTCACACTGCAGCAGATACAAGTAATGGATCTTCTCAGGGTTATCGAGCAATTCAAAGGGGTTTTAGGCCTCTGATAGTGAGAGACTCATAACCTCTGTTATTCTGTGTTTTTTGGACTACATATTCGACCTTACTTCATTTTATTTCATACAAGGCGTCTAGCGGCAATATACTTAAACTTAAGCTAAACTTGCTTCACTGACCGATGATTAGAGTTCACACTTAATTACGAGTAATCAGCAAGCTTCCTTTCAGCGGAAATTTTATACCTGAAAAAGAAGAGCCTCCTATGTACGAGTATTTATATTCTTCCATGGACTATGCTGATACCAATTATTTAGATCAAGAACTACAATAAAAATTCATTCGTTTTTAAAAATTCATTGAGAGCAGATTCTAAACAACATAGCGTGGTTTAACTTCAAATTCAAGCTAAGGTTGGTACTTTCGGCTATAGTAATTCTTTAAAAAAAAAAAAACGCCATCTATACGTCAGGTTGGCCCTTGTAGCTCGATTTCCAAGTAAACAGATTTGGTATTGTTGAACTTGAATCATTCATCCGATTCAGATAACTGTGTCGTTTATAGGATCATCTTCTTTCTAACCTAGACCGCCTTCATCCCCCCTTGTCAATTATATATTCATATGAAAATGGCAACACATGTGTCGATTCGGAAAATTCATTCTCATTTGACTTCCGTAGAACCGACTTTAACAAACTTAAAAACCTCATCAGCAACATTAACTTTGACTTTATTGCTGAGACAACTAACATTGATCTTGCCCTATCGACGTTCTATTCGTTAATTTTCTCCTGCTTTGCCCAATCGGTTCCGTATACCTTCCGAAAGGACTGCATATCTGCTCCTCCCTGGTACAACAATGAGTTGCGCTCTCTCCGTAATAACAGAAACAACTTGTGGCACAAATTCTTAAGAACTCGATCTGATTCCAACTACAGTAATTATCGATCGGTATATAATCGTTTTTCTGAACTTTGTGAGTCTCCTTACCTTGAGTACCTCTACCGCATGCAATTTAGCTTAGTCTCGGACCCTAAACGCTTCTACCAGTTTATTAATACCAAAAGAAAGTCAGACGGCTACCCATCTACTCTTAAATTTCTTAGTGAATCTTCTGCCGACCCAAAAACCATTGCAAATTTCTTTGCCTCTCATTTTAACAAATCCTTTTCTAAGAAAACAGCTGAACCCGATCCTAGCTATTTTAGCTATATGAGAAACTATCCTGAGACGTCAGCCATTTCACTAAATATAACAACAACTTTGGTATCTGAAAACATTACCAAACTTAAAGATGATTTCTCGTCCGGCCCTGATGGAATTCCGGCTATTGTAATAAAAGAGTGTGTTACCCATCTCGGTCCTCCTCTTGCTGCTCTATTTAACTTGTCTGTCTCAATAGGTACTTTCCCTTTCCTATGGAAGGAAACTTACATTATCCCTATTCATAAAAAAGGAAGTAAGGCCGAAGTCGATAATTATAGGCCCATAGCAAAACTCTCTTGCATACCCAAACTTTTTGAAAGCATAGTCTATCAACAACTGCTTCCGTACTGTAGGCCAACTATCTGCACAAATCAGCACGACTTCATGAAAGGTAAATCAACGACCACTAACCTAACAGAGTTCGTCTCTAGGACTCTTCATGCTTTAGAAGACGGTGATGAAGTCGATTCAATTTCCACAGATTTCAGCAAGGCATTCGATAAAATTTCTCACCAACTCATCATCTTTAAACTAAAAAAACTTGGCTTTTCCCCTCATTTTGTGGCATGGACCAAATCCTATTTAGAAGACCGAGAATACAGGGTCATCTTCAGATCTTCAATATCCGAACCCATTAAAGCAACATCTGGTGTCCCTCAGGGTAGTCACCTTGGTCCAATCATCTTTATCCTCACAATTAATGATATAAGTTTCATTTTAACGAACTCTAATCTTTCTATTTTCGCTGATGACATGAGAATTTCCAAAGTCATCTCATTGCCTTCTGACTCCCATTGCCTGCAAGATGACTTGAATAAGTTTTCGGTATGGTGCAAGCGAAACTTTTTGGAGCTTAATGTCAGCAAATGCCAAGCGATAACCTATTCCCGTAAACGTCTACCTCCACCTCCAAGAAACTACTTCATCTGCGATGAGCCTATTCCTTCCACTACCCAAGTACGAGATCTAGGTACGAGTATAATTTGTGATAGAGAATTGAATTTCGACTCACATATTGACAGCATTATAAATAAAGCTAACTCTTCACTCGGCTTTATCAAACGCTGGTCAAAAGAATTTTCCAACCCTTACGTTACAAAGTCCCTGTACATTACTTTTGTAAGGCCTCTTCTCGAATATTGCAGCCAAGTTTGGTCACCCTATAAACTAACCCACATTCAAAGAATAGAAGCAGTCCAACACAGGTTTATCCGTTTTGCACTTCGTGGTCTACCTTGGGCCGATCCATATGGATTACCCCTAATTAGCATGCATACCCTAAAAAAAACGTCGTGAAGTCGCTGATATACTTTTTATCCACCAGTTACTGACTGGAAATATCGACTGCTCGACAATAACGCAAAATATTGCATTCACTCCCAATCCCCGTAATCTAAGATCTGTCCCACTCTTCCTGATCCGAACTCACCGCACCAACTACGATCACTTTGAACCCATATCCAGAATGTTGCGTATAACGAACAACTACGCCGAAGTCTTTGACCTAAATAGCAGCAAACAAGAAATAAAAACAGCGCTGCTCAATATGCCACTCCCTTAACATCTCCCCCGTCCACCATTTCTCCTCGCCCCATTAGGTTAAGTATATCTTTGTTAGTTTTTAAGTCTAGTTTTAAGTTTGGCTTGTTAATAAGCTTAATAAAGTTGTCCAGGGTAGACCCGGGCCAATAATTAATTAAAACAAAAAACAAAAACCTACTACTAATGTAGTTGACGTGTGAAAGCCTTCTGCCTTAAAAACACATTTTAATCCCGAGAATGGCGCTTGTGATTATACGTTTCCCTCTGTTCGGTTTCCTCGTAAAGAGGTTCAAATATTCAACAATTGATTTTGCGAGTTGTAGGTACTTACGTAGGTGGCGCTTTCTTTTTCGAAAATATATATTAAGTTAAGTTTCACTTATTTTTCAAAGTACAAGTACTATTGGCTTATAAGCAATTCGAAGGAATCATAATTAAAATAATTTCACTCCTCGGTGCGTTTAATACTGAGCAACATACATTTTAAGATTTCTTATGCTCTCTTCGTTTCGAAGGACATTTTTGTGACAGACGAGAATAATGTGTGTAAACACGTAGCAGTAAAAGAAGAAAATAAGTTGTTGTTGCTGCTTAAGTGCAAGTAAACGGATTGGGCAACAAAAAGGACATTTTGGGAATTTCATTTACAATGTAAGGACTTAGGCAAAATTTTGTTTTTCGTTTTTTAAAAGTTTAACTACTATTTAACAATATGTATAAACAACAAAGGCTTGAGGTGGTTTAGTCTTCCAGATTCCTGAAGGCTTGTTGTAAGTCCTCGTAAAGTTGATCGAAATCGGTCTTGATCTTGGCTTCACCATCCTTGACGGGGTCCTTGAATTTCATAGAAGACAGTTGGTACATAATGTTGCCCATGGCCTCCCTGATCACGTTCCACGTGGTCTTGTTATCGGACTGAGCGGTGGATTCAACTGAATGATGGGCCATATCGTAGAAGGCAATAATGTTTCTCAGCATACCGATTGTCTTGTAGAATGTTCAAAAACGATCGTATGAAGAGTAGGAGTTATGTTGTAGGAAATCGTCCTTGAGCAGCTTGGCAACCTCGAGAGTGAACTTATCGGTCTCAGCCAATGAAGCCTTACCGACGAGTTGTACAATTTCTGAAAGATCTTCTTCCTCTTGTCGGATTTCCTTGATTTGGTCCTAAGTGGCACAAATTCGGCAAAGTTCTTGTCGTAGAAATCATCTAGGGCACGCATGTATTTACTGTACGAAATGAGCCAGTTGATGGAGGGGAAATGTTTACGTTGGGCCAGTTTCTTATCCAAACCCCAGAACACCTGTACAATACCAAGTGTAGCAGAAGTGACTGATCTGCGAAATCACCACCAGGAGGTGATACAGCACCGACAATGGAAACGGAACCTTCACGTTCTGGGTTACCCAAACACTTGACACGACCGGCACTTTCGTAGAAGGAGGCCAAACGGGCACCCAAGTACGCTGGGTAACCGGAATCGGCAGGCATTTCAGTGAGATGACCTGAAATTTCACGAAGAACCTCAACCCAACGAGACATAGAATCAGCCATCATGGATACGTTGTAACCCATATCACGGAAGTATTCGGACAAAGTGATACCAGTGTAGATGGAAGCTTCACGAGCAGCGACAGGCATGTTAGATGTGTTGGCAACAAGAGCGGTACGTTTCATGATCGATTCGGTGACACCATCGATTTCAACTGACAACTCGGGGAAATCACGAAGTACGTCAGACATTTCGTTACCACGCTCTCCGCAACCGGCATAGACGATGACATCCGAATTGGAGTACTTGGATAAGGCTTGCGAGATGACAGTTTTACCACAACCGAAAGCTCCGGGAATGGCAGTGGTACCACCTTGTACACAAGGGAACAACGAATCCAATATACGTTGACCGGTCAGAAGTGGATGATTAGCTGGCAACTTCTCAGTAACTGGACGTGGTTGACGTACAGGCCATACTTGCAACATACTGTGTTTGCTGATCTCTCCATCGAATTCGGTTTCCAAAACAACATCCTCGACATGGTAGTTGCCAGCTGGTGCGATATAACGAATTGTACCCTTGGCGCGAGGTCCAACGATCATCTTGTGCCTGACTAGAGTGTTTTCATGTACCAAACCGTACAAGTCACCTCCGGTAATGTGTGATCCAACTTTTACGTTGAGTGGATTGAATTCCCATGCAATGGAACGGGATAGAGCGGGCACATTAACACCCTTTGGAATGTAAATGGAGCTGGTCAGCTCGCTAATGTTTTTCTATGGACGTTGGATACCGTCGAAAATGCTGCCCATAATACCGGGACCTTACGCAACAGTGGATCTCCGACAGTGACGCCAGATGTTTTTTCGTATACCTGATTGGTAGCCATGTCACCTTCGAGACGAATGATTTCACCCACTAGCTCGAAGTAGCCGACACGCACCAACTCGTACATAGCTGATCCAGACATGCATTCGGCTGTTACGACGGGACCGGATACGGCAAAGACACGTCCATAGATAGACTCCTTCTCCTCATCATCGAAGCACTTCAAATTAGACATTGTGGTATTGGTTTAGCGTTATTTGTTAGTGAATCCGCTAAGTTGAATTTTAATTTTTTTCTTTTGATTTGGAGAAAGGGAGTTTTCTTCTCTTTTTTTGAGTCTACACTTGAAACGAGAAAAAGTTGCGTTTGACCAACAGAACAAATACGCTACTGCCCACGATGAATTTGAACCTCAATCAACAAGCTAGTTCTATGCCGCTGCCTCCACTGACGCACTCCAAGCTGGTTGAGGTCCTTTCCACTTGAACGTGTCACTTTTGATGCGGTTGGCCCCTTCTAAGCCGTCCCTAGGAGTAAGACTCGAAGACTATTTTGACCGTAGCTGTGTTATGAAGTCCCTAAATACAGGCTAGCTGTTTTGGGACTTAGTGAAACACAGTATCTCAGATCACTCAGATCTGCAGCTACCTGGCTACGAACTATTGCCATTCTTTCACAGCGGCCTTGCAACGCAATCCTTGTTCCAATCCGGAATTCAATTTCATATGGCTGAGATTCCATCTCCGTTAGCAAATTGTCCACTACTGTTTAATTTACAGAAGCCCCAAACACGTTTGGTGCGCTATCTGACTCCGGTTAAAGAAGTGCTCGTCGGACTACTATGTCATATTAACAAACTTCTTCTACGAGTACACTAATCACAAAGTTGGAGAAAGTATTCCTAAACAAAACTCACGAAACTATGAGAAAGCCACTTGGGGCGGACTTGAGAGGTTCCTTAGGAATTTTAACCGGTCGTTATGTTTCCTCGTTAACGATGTGGATATAGCAAATACTTTTCTCTTTGTACTAAGATCCTTCATCCCCCATCGGATTATGAGTATCAAAGCAAAAGAAAAGCCGTAGTACACCTCGACCTGTAAAGAAGCCGTGAGGAGTAGTTTTTTCGGTCTGAGAAGACCGAACCGACAGAGGAAAATCGAAAAAGATTCAACCGAGCTAGAAATGACTGCAACGTCTTTCTCAAACGTGTGAAATTTGAATACGACGGAAAACTGAGGCAAAAAATACTACTACGTCCCAGAGGTTCGTCAAAAACATTAAAAGCTCTACCTTATCCTCCATCCCAATGCTAACTTATAATGACATTACAGCTGTCAGCTCTGTGGACAAGGCCAGTCTGCTCACTGCGCACTTCGTAGCTAGCTCAACACTTCCAGATTGTGTCATGCCTATGTTATATGTGAGTACGTCGAGTATTATTATAGGACAAATCTACTTTCGCACTCATGTAGTAGCAAGAGTACCTAGAGGAATAACCATACACAAATCCGCCGTTCCAGATGGTACAACTCCTCTTCTTCTGAACAGGTGTTCTTCCACATTGGCAAAATGATTGCGTAAGCTTTTACATCAATCCTACTCTTTAGGACTCTTCCCGAGCAGATGGAAAACAGCATTTGTCCAGCCCGTCCCTAAAAATGGCGAACCATCTTCTCTTCTCCCTCCTACTACAGCCCTAATGCACTTGAGTCCCCTTTCGAAGGTCATGGAAACACTGATAAACCGTCAGCTCATGAAATATTTCGGAACACGAAAATTTCTCAATGACCGGTAGTACGGTTTTCATTGCAACAGATCCACTGGTGATTTGATGGCATGTCTCTCCGAAGAGTGGAACGAAAGCGTACATCAATCTGGCGAAAGCAAAATATTTTCACTTGATATTTCTAAGGCATTTGACAGAAAATGCGTGCATTTGGGATCCACTAATCTCTTCTTCAATGGATTATAGAATACATTTCGGAACTTCCGATTCCAGTTTTCTTGGATCGTTCCAAGCCTGATATCCACAAAATGAATGCTGGTGTGCCCCAGGGCTCTGTTCTGTCTCCGACACTCTTTATCATTTTCATCAACGATTTCTTGCCTGCTACTTTTAATCGAACATACTCCTCTGCTGACTTTCCATATTTGCTAAACTTACGTCCCTGGTCTTCGGCTGTAGAACGGGAACGGCAGCGTAGGTTAAGATCACTAAATTCTGATATTAACGGCTTAACCAACTGGGGAACTATCAACAGGGTGGAATTAAATGCTTCTAAAATACAATGCTGTCTTCCGTCGTTATTGATGTCCAAATTGATACACTCAGCCAATATCTTCAAAACTTTCCATTCTTGGTATGCGTACCAATGACAACTTGAGTTGGATTGACCACATGATCGATGTCATCAAAAATATTGCGAAATATCTAGGTTTCTTGAAACGACCTCTGATCCTTATATGGCACTGATCCACCCAAAATTGGATCACAATGCCCACATCCATTCGGATGTGATACTAATCTCAGTGATACTAATATTAGTCACTCAGTCGATCACCGATGTAATGTATCCTCTCTCGTCTTGTTCTATCGCTATATTTTTTATCAGTGCTCCATTGAAATTGCCACTAGCATTCTGCCCATTCAAACCTTTAAGCCTGGAACCCATCTCGCTATGAATGCTCATCAGTATTCCTTTAAGCCCACTTTTGGACGTACTCTAAAATATCGTGATTTTTAAAAAATCCCCATGCGGAGCTTTTTATTTCCTAGTCATTGTAACCTTCAAACATTTAAAACCAATGCACAGCGGTACCTCTTTTTCTTTCCTCAAAAGCCCTTGAGCAAAAAAGAAAAAAATCATTTTGCTCAACATGGACCAGTCATCTCAGACGTTGGGACCGTAGACGCCTAACTAGACCGATGAAGCTGTATATCCTGTGGCCTTTTATAACGCCAGATTGGTCTTACAAAAAAGGGCTTTGTTCACCTATTTCCTCCTGCGTCCAAAGAAACTGTAATTGACAAGATTAATTCTGCGTCTGATTCCAGTGCTGATGTCGTTCCTGCTTGTAACTTTGGAGCCAATCTAGACGATGTCCTTAACTACTTCGAAATTATAACTGCCAATGCTGTCGTCCGGTAGTGTGTGTTTTTCTCTCACGAAAGCATGTACTTTGTTTTTCCTCGTTTACTTCCCGGTCTATTTTGTCCCCCTCAATACTGTTGAATGCTTCATTGATAGTGCCTTGTGTGGATCGTGTCTCTTTGGATGGCTTCTGAGTTTTGCACGATTCTTTTTGGGGCGATGTTAAAAAGCCATATGACACCTAGCCGCCTTGTCTTAAGCCTTTCTTGATATTGAAGGTCTCGGTTTATTCATTATAGACCTTGATGGAGCTGTAAAAATCCTCCATATTCATCCTGCACAACGTGAAGTGTTTGGCAGCGATGTCAATACTAGCCAAAGCGCTGTATTGTTTGTCCCTGTGCATGCTATCTATGCGGCTTGTTAGTCGACTTATAGATGGCCAGTATCAATTTGACATTCCAGGGTCTTTTCCAAGATCTGTCGTAGTGTGAATATCCAATCGAAGGTAGACCTTCATGTCCCGAAAGCACATTGTTATCATTATGAACCAATAAGGTTGTTCATGAATGGTTTCATATGCTCACATAATACTGTGGAGAATATCTTTTGGACGACTCTTCTTTTGTTGGCGGTGTCAAAAGGGTCTCTGTTTTGTAGATTGGAGAAACGTTGCTGCGATTCCATGCTTGAGTCCACTGACCATATACTACAATGCTTGCTTCAATAATGCTAGCTTAAGGTCATCTAAATGGGATTTCATCAGTCATTTTCGTTCAGGATGAAGGGTTCATTCTACCTGAAAGCGCCCTTTTGACAATCATCGCCGTTATACATTCTGAAAGACTGTTTTGAGCGCCGACTACTACTCGGCTACTGGTTGTCCATGTTCATCTTTCCATCATTTCCATTCTGGCTTTGCAGCACTGGCATGTTCATTTATTTTTTGATAAAACTTTCAAAGATCTCTCTATTTGCACCATAGCGTGTTACTCGTGCTCCTTCTTTTTCTCCCCGAGAAACCTGTGCTCTTCCTGTCTGTTCTGCTCGTTGAGCACAGACCTCGTCTTTTCGGTGCAACGCAGCTTTGCGTTTGGCTGCATGTACGAGTATCCGTCTACATTTACCACCAAACCAGACTCTTCTTTTTGGCAGCGCTTTGAGATGAATCACATCAGAAACAGCTTCTCTGGAGGCTCGTTGAAAGCGTTGTCATGCATCCAAGTGTAGTAAAAACTTCTATTTTAGGTTAGCACATTCCGAGGGACCGATGATGTCGAAGTCGTCCGCGTGTGCCAACAGATAGAAGGACTTTTCCCGTAAAATAGTCACTTTTCTGTTTGCTTTCAGTCAATCGGGAACATACTTGAAAGCGAGGTTTTCCTAAACCGCTATGCTAAGATGATGCTACAAAACGGAATGCACCTTTGCATCAAAAACTTTGGCATTTGGTCAACTGTCTTCGCGTTAGTATTAATTCGCTGTACATGCTCTTCTAATCATCTACTTCTCATTGGTCAACGTGTTTTGGATTCGTAGTTTCCTTGTTTTCAAGTTGATGCCACTGCTATTCCCGGCGCTTGCGATTGTAGTAAAACCGTCACAAACCTTTTCCACCTTCAACTCCGATGTCATCATCTACGTCGGACGCGGAGTACATGCCTACGATAAGGCAGTTGAAATGTATAATCTCTTGTTGCCAACTATCCAATATTCGAGTCGCTGCTCGTAAACCTTCCATCCACACTGGTATATGGGTTACAACACGTCCACGATGACTGATTCTACCTGGGCGAGGCTCTTCGTGAAATTTCAGGTCATCTCATTGAAATGCCTGCCGCTTCTGTTTACTCATTCTATTTGTTTGTCCGTTTGGACTCCCTCCGTTCGTGTCAAGTGTTTAGATATCTATATCGGTATCGGAACCGATGGTGCCACTTCCTCATTAATACTTGTCTTTTCGTTGGATTATTTTGAAAGTGGCAACACTGATTTAGATTTAAGCAAAACCTTGCACAGGCTTTGAGTTACCGGTAATCCTTTGCCCCGATGCTGATTAAATAGCACAAAAGGTAATTCAATTTCATGGCTGGCAACAAATTCGCCTGTCCATCTGGAGCCGCCTAAAATTGAATAGAAAACCCGGTAGACAATTACTGCCAATTTTCAATTGCAAACAACATTTGGCTGCGTCGCGAATCTGGCTTCCGACTCACAGTCGATTTCATGGAATGCAAATTGTGACTGTCCCGGGAGTATGCCACCCACGATTGAATGGCCCTGTTTATGTTTGGCTGTTTTTCTTGTTCCTAAAATCGGCTGAATTGGATCTAGCTGGGGCGCCAGACAATTTTCAATTGATGGGTAATATGGTGTCAACGGAGTGCAATGAAAACCAACAATAGCAACGGGATGCAATCAAATCGAATGTGGATGTTGTCGTTTTGCCCTTCGACGCAGGAAGGACACTTTATTTTTATTGCCTGTCCCGAGAGAATGGCAATTTCGACGCATTAGATGGCATACAGTTCAAAATCTGTTGATGGCATGAAGATGAGTGCAGTGTGTAGATGGGTATCGGTAAAAGTGTTGCTTTAACGTTTAGGGGCAGTTTCGGGTTTTTATAGCATTTTGCGATATAAAAGAGAATCAAATGATAATTTAACTGCTTTAAGAGGCAGGTTAAGAAAATTTGATAAAGTCGTTAAAAATGATCCGACGTATGTTTGTGCATGTATATAGCTTCTTACAAATGTCATTGTAAGGTACCATCACCACCCTTGGCTGTCAGGCCTTTATCCTCCTGGATAAGGTATAAAAGGCCAAGGACCAAGCAAATTCAACCTTTTCAGCCCTAATGTCATTTTTATTCTTTCGATTAAGGTAGCTTTACGAAGGTTGTGCTTTTAATGTCAGATGATTGATAAAAGATAGATGGTTCGGGAGATTTTTCCATTGGCAATTTAAGGTATACGAGTATCCTTAAAATCCTTAAAGTTGACTGAGAAACTCGCTGGCAAAGGCGTTTTATTAAGTGACACGCCAGGAAAATATCCTGCTGATTGTATGTTGCATGGTGAAATAAAGATTTAGAGCGGCTTCGTAAAGAAATCAA
The DNA here is from genome assembly GCA_949129095.1 of Volucella bombylans. NCBI lineage: Eukaryota > Metazoa > Arthropoda > Insecta > Diptera > Syrphidae > Volucella > Volucella bombylans. The sequence continues at coordinate 14,429,709 of OX422141.1, forward strand.
AAACCTTCTCAACGGGACGTTGGAGGTTGACTTATGTTCTCGCAGATGAAATCATAAAGAAAATCAATTCAGACTTCGGGGTAACCAGCATGCTTGTCAAGGTCTTCGGAAGGGATAAATCAGCCCATACCTGGAAACACTCAGACAGTCTGATGGTACCTATACAAGAACTGAGCTGAAAACGAATATTACACACGTCCAAGGCAACCAGATCCGTTCCGGTTCACAACAAGCTACTATTGCCACAGTTGGTAACTCCACTCGGTTGCGGGTATGGTACGTATATGCGTCTATCCAAGAGGACCAAAGGACAAGAGAACAGAGGATGCACTGACGAGCAGTGCGTAAAACTGCTCATGTGTCCTCATGAGCGTAAAACAAGAGGACCAGTGGACAAGAGGACAGAGGATGCATTGCCTAACAACGTGGATCCCCAAAACTGGTCTTTGAAATCCGGTGGCTAGAATTGAAGGCGCACTCGACAAGATTGAGACACGTAGGTATTTTCATCGACATTGAGGTTGCTTTCAATAGCGCAACTGCGAAAAATATGTGATAGCGCGGGTTAGCAAGGAGTTGTGTTGACCTGCCGTGCCGGTTCTAATGTGACCACTGTCTCATGAGCATGCCACGTAATGCAATGGGAACGGAATACGAAGTCCATTGGATCTTTATCCGCAAGCGGCTTCACCCAGAATTCGACCGCAGGATGATAACATTAGAGATCACTGGTTTTCTCTCTCTCTTCCAAGGCTGACTACGGCCTCTGTTAAGACTTCCATTGATGCTTGAGTGTGTTATGAGCACAATCAAAACTGGCATAACTCTACGTATTATTGAGAGACCAAACGAATGCTTTCGGACTCTAAAAAGCCAGCAGTTTGTTCCCTGTTCCTATGCCGGAAAATGCTCTAGATTGTTTCACTGAGTCGGTTTGCACTAGTCTACTTCCTTTGGGCCTAAACCAGTCTGCTACGGATGAATATATCTCCAAGCAGTTTTTTTTTTTTATAATTTACGCGCTCCTTAAAGGGTTAGATACCCTTTTACTGTTGCAAGGGCGCTGGCGGAAAGGTAGAAAGGAGGAGAAAGGAAAATTGTTTGTAGTGGTTTGAAACTCAGGTGTGTTTGGTTTCGGTATTCGCTCTCCAGGGGGTGGGAGTCCGAATAGGACGGAGAGTTTTTTCTTCACTCAGAGTGGAAGGTTATAATTCGCAGTAATTTTTTGTGCTTGAAACTCTACAATAGCCAAATCTATGTGTCAGTGTTATGCCTTCATACGCAGAATTTTTCTGTCTGAGTTCCGATTACACAACTGAAAAACTTGAAAGACTTGTTCATGGGCAGGATTCGAACCTTGACCCCTCCGAGTGAGAAGCGATTGCTAGTACTACTACACCACGGCCACCCCCAGTGATCAACTGCAGCCTGAGAGTACTAGATGTACAGGGTTAGATTTATTAGCCGGTCTCATCTCGAAGAAGCAAAATTTGCTTTGCAGCTAACTAATGTTATGGGATGCGTCGGACAAAAATGGGATGAAAAACTGAGACATCTACTACTATGACTGCTTCAAAAAAGGAAGCCGACGCATATTTGGATGCAGATTTGCTATTCCAAGGAGACAACTCATGCAAAAAGTCTGAATCTTTCGTCTTGTAAACGGATGCCTCATAACAATCGGGTAATGTACGAGTAAGCCTGATTTGCGTCCATGCCCCTTCAGCGGATAAGTATGACAACATAGAAGACGAATACTATGACCTCCTAGTCCGAACTTATATTCAATGCCGGAAATAAGACCCCAGAATTGTGCTAGGAGATCTTAACGAACGGCTGGGCAAGGGAGTTGTCAGAAAACATAGCTTCGGACATGTCCGAAAGTGGAATTTGTAACGGCGAGTAACTTTTAAGTAGTCAGCACGGAGTTCCCCACAAAATTGCTCACATTACGATCGCACCCAGACACTTTTTCAACATGCTGCATGTGCGTACTTTCCGACGAGCCAAAACTGATGCGGATCATTACCTTGTTCTAGCCAGGGTACGAAATCGTATACCACAGGCACAACGGAGTCGCATTTCCCTATTCTTTCCCTGTATCTCAAAATCCTTGCCCACAACCACAAGCCGTAGAGCTCGAAATCTTAGTCAGCGAGCCATCAAAGAAGCTTCTTCTGCTCCTCTTACTTTAAAGAGCGCAACCACAAAGAAACCTCTGGTTTGACCATGAATATAAACAGGTACATGCTGCCGGATAAGAAGCGTATAAATCTGCGCTGCATCGAAGGACCGGAGGTGCTCATGAACTCCATGGTCAAAACAGACGGGAAGGGGTAGTAGAAAAAGAAAAAGAACGAGGAAATGGACTGATGTTACTGCAGAAATGATAAAATGCCAGGGCTACAAAATCACAATGGAAAGCTGCAACTATGGACATAGGCAACTAGCAGTAGAGTAGCAATCGTTGCTGAGAATATAGAAAGGCAACTTCTGCAGACTGTATAAATACGAGGATGGTCAAAATACAGAGAATGAGCCATTCATCCGGAATGAAGATAACAGACAATTCCGTCCCTCTAAGTTAGACGAAGTTAAGGCAACAATATTGAAGCTTAAACCTAATAAAGCTACTGGCGCAGACGGAGTTCCTATTCGTATAATCAAATCAGCTGAAGTTGGGAACAAGCACTAGAGGAATAAGTCACCCAAACATCAACCAACTCAGTGGGGTGTTAAGCCAGGAAATTTCACCATAAATCAGATAGTCACTCAACATCCATTCATCGCTTTTTTAAGCCGCATATGACACCGTGCATGGGGACGGGCTTTACAACGTCATTTCTAGATTCGACATCCCTGCCAAATGCTGATATCAAACGCAGAATTGCTCCTGCTATTCGCGTTTTTTTTAGTCTAAGAGGCAATTGAGTAACAGAGTCCTTTATCGTAAGGCCCAACTGACTTTATATAAGACCCGTCTCGTCCTGCTCTATGGCGCAAGGGTTTGAGCCTTGTCGAAATCGAATGAAGCAGCACTTTGTCGTTTCGAAGGAAAGATACTCGTCCAGTTTGTATTGATATGGGTTGGAAGAGAAAGTTTATCCACGAACTGAACAGGCTGTACAGCGATTTAAAGTTTGAGATGGCTGGGCAACGTTGAGCCAATGAACGTCACAGCTCCGGCCCAAAAAGTCGCCGAGTGTAACCCCGACGAACGGCGCATGTAAGTGAAAGAGGATCTCAACCAACTTGAAGTGCGGCACTGGAAGCAACTGGCGGAAGACAGTTCTAGCTGGAAATGCTTGTTCGTTCAGGCCCAGGCTCACCCCGAATCATAGCGCCGCCTAAGTACTCGTAAGCAACTAACGCTTTTGATATAAAGGTCAGATGAAAATAGGAGGTTGAGCTGCTTTTGCAGAACTGAATCACTTCCCCTACTAGAGGAACGAATATCTTAGCCTGATGCAAAATGGTGAAAGACATACTTTATCCATTTGTCATTTGCTTACTAGCTTATTGTGGCTGCAACTAATTCATGATCACGAAAACGGATCAATATAGGGGCTGAACCAGATGTTGATGTGCTAACTCAGACAGGATGCTTAACATAGAAAACGCAGGGATCTTAAAAGTTGTAGCTGCTTAACTGATTCGCCAGAAATATTTATCACATTTGCCATACCCATGCTGCCTGTCAGGCAGATGGTGAACCACAAATCTCCACCCGTTCAGTGCTTGAAGGATGGTCCTTTTACCAAAACAATTTATTTTTCCGACTGACGTCATTCATTTTTCCCAAATCAGAACGACCATGAAGTTCATTTCGATTGCAAATGCATCCCAAGTGTTTCTACCATTCCACCCCGTCGTTTGCCTCATTGGTAATCTATGCAATTTAATTTGGTTAAAGTGAAATTGTCAGTATACCCATCTATATGTATCTGAATATGCGACTAAATTGAAACATTTTGTGCAGTTTTAGAGCTACAGATACATACTCAATGCCAAAAGTGTTCGATTCATTGAAATGCCAGGATTCCGCTGTTAATACCCTTGAACTTAGTTCCATTCCACTGACGCAAATAGTTTCTTGTTTTTGTATCCTTATTGTTTCGACCTACGAGTGTGTATATTTCAATCGAAAACGAAGCAATTTCCAAATTACGATTAATTAATGAGATCCACTACGTAGAACGGTTGGATTTAGATACGAATAGTATCCGCTGTTCACATTTTGAATGTGCACACTCGTAAATGCTAGAGACTGCAGTTTTAAGGTGAAAAGATACAGCTATGGTGGAGTACAGAGGCAATACCTTGCGCGAAGAACTCATGTATTTTTAAATAGGACTATCGATCTCTTGAGCCGAAAATGGAATAAGAATTAAGTTGAAAGCATTTCGGATTGACTTGCTCGCCTCATGATTCAGCTGTGGATTTGAAAACGTATTTTAGTGGATTAAATGGTTTTTAGCTCGATTGAAAAACTGCTTGTTTAGTGCATTTACTTATTAATCACCTTAAAGCCCATTTAAACAAGAATTGCCAGTTTGGTGTACTTAGTGCAGTAGATCTTCATACATGGAGGGAGTAGAGGAAACATTATCCTGGCTTGTATCAAACTATGAGATGGAATAACGAATGAAGTGTCATCCAGCACAACGTTCAACGTCATTCGGGTTTCTCATGAATGACACTTGGAATGGCATAACTATCCAAGCTATCCAAGGCTTCCAAATGGCTTTAAAAGATCTGCTATATGCTTGCAGAAAAAAAAAAATTAGATTGCCTTAGTAGAGGACCAAAGCGGCACTGTAACTATAACTTGGGAATGTAGTCATGGCAGCTCTTTAAAACGACATCTAGACTGATAGAGCATTTCGAAAAATTTCTGAATCTCGGCAGGAAGGAAAGATGCCATCTGTTCTAGCCAACTTACAGGGATCGAAGCAATGGATGGCTCCTTTAATTGTGTGGATTGAAGATGAAAGTAAACCTCTACATCAAAGTCAATACTCCTACAGGAAAGAACGCTCTACGGAGGGCGCAATCTACTATCACTAATAAAAGACGCCTACCGACGAAACAGGGTCTTGTTTACATATTGATGGAGCTTTCGATAACACTAGACGATTACACAAATGTCATGGAACTCAGAGGTAGTGACCACTCTACCTACAGATGGCCGAGCGCGATACGCGAATGGCGTACAATACCCACTACTTCCTGCGAAATATCCATCACTATCTCACCAGCCATAGGCTGTCCACGACGACGACTTACGACTTACAAGTCACACTAGAAAATGTTGGCTACAAAGCGATTCGTAAAAGGTAAGCATCCAGAGGAAACTTGAAACAAAATGTCCTTAAAGTAGTTTCTAACTGGTGCATTAAAGAAAATCCTCCACTCAAGACCAGAAAGGCTGTAGTAGCTCCCTTTAGTCGTAGAAGAAAGGTACATAAGTCTTAACCGGATTAAAGCTACCGAAAACATAGGATAGCAGACTCATGTTTAGTAAAACCTCAGAAATATCCCGGAAGGTTACATTGGGTCTATACAGTGAAGTTAGAGTGATCATCTCATACTCCTCAGTAATACGGTGGAGGAAGACAAATTAACCCTCTAATGCACCAAACTTGTACAGAACAATTAGATTTTTTTTAATTGTTGTGTCTCACTATATAGTCTTCAAATAACACAAAAAACTTAGTTTTTTTAAATTCGGTTACTTCCACTAGTTTTAAAAAGATGTTGTACACATACAATATGGCGCATCAACGGAGTAAAAAAGGCACCTTTTTTGCGAAAGAAAGCAAAACATAGTTTTATTTAGAAAACAATAATAGCTGTTGAAAATTATCCACCAGCCTGCACACAGACAAAACTACAAACATAAGTTATTGTAAAGAATTTAAACAGACCCATTGATACACATACATACACACTTATTTCTTATACACTTTGTACTAAATCAGTATTTTGTTCTAAAATTAATAATATCATGAAGTCAGTTACAAATAAAGTTTCGTTCAATACACACGTAGTCTTGGTCTTTCTCTTCTCAAAGTTCGCCGGTTTTATCCAACATTTTCCATATGGTGCCGAAACCCGGGAGAAAGACGTACAAAGACTTTTAAATTTGTGACTCTATAGAATAATAAAGTTATTTAAAGTAGAAAAGAAAATTTAAAGTTCTTCTAAAACAAACCAAAAGAATGGAACTCTCCGCGCGGGCTGCCTACCGAGGCCAAGTAACTAAAATTTGCAAAGCTGCCTCAGAGTTTCTCTCATCTGATAAATATCAAATAAAGAACGAACAAATGTTGGATGAAATCGAAGAAGAATTAACTTCCTTCATTCAGCGTTTAACAGCAGCGCATGAGAGCTTAATGGTAACAAACAAATAGGTCCAAACCAAGGGTTTAGTCAAGGCTGATGATCTGGATAAGGAGATGGAAGGAATAGCAGAATATGAAGATACCGTCCTGAACGTTCTATCTAAACTTAAAACAAGACTTGACATTCTTCACCGAAAGCGTGTTCCAATTGTGGATACAATCCCCAACAACAACACCTTGTCAGCTTCCTCTGCAGTGAATTGTTCAATCAAACTACCAAGATTGCAATTAAAGAAATTTGATGGCAATTTTCAAGAATGGTTACCCTTTTGGGAACAATTCCGCACGGCTGTAAAGGAAACGCGAGTTTGACATCATCCGATAAGTACAGTTACCTAGAAACAGTATTGGTGGGAAGCGGAAAAAAGGTAATTGCAGGATTTACAGCTTCAGAGGCCTGTTGCGATGCAGCTGTTTCCCTCCTACAAGAGCAATACGGAGATACAGAGCGATTGGTAGACAAGCATATGCAACAGCTTATATCTCTGCGCCCTACATATTCAAGATCAGACGTTGTGGGTTTACGCAATTTGTATAATGCAGTAACAGCTTGCAGTCGTTCTCTTACTGCGTTGCAAATACCTTCTCACCAATACTACGTTATGTTAAAATCTATTTTACTGCGACCGCACGGAAGAAGGAGACAACGATTTTGTTGACACCAGCAACTCTGCAACTGGAAGTACTTCAACCCTTTCTCACATCGGTGACAAGCAAGTGCAAGGTATAATGCGCTTTCTCAAGCGAGAAGTAGAGTCGTTGGAGAAAAGCAAAGCCGTATCCGTCACTCCAATTGCGAAATCATCCTATGCCTATCCATCGACCGCAACAAGTTTGACTTCTTTCGTTGACAATGCTGCTTGTATATTTTGTTCGACACACGAACACAGTACAAAAGAATGTAACAACAATATGTCAATTGCCGAAAAGAGAGATCTATTGCGGAGAGATAACCGGTGTTTTCGTTGCGCGAAGCGTGGTCACTCATCAAAAAAGTGTCGAAGTGCAAAGTGGCTATCGTGCAAAAAGTGCAAAGGTAAACATATTACTCCTATGTGCGATCCGGTACACCGACAACAGAAAAGCAGTCGCCTCAAAAAACATTAAATCTGTGACGTTAAACGTCCTTTTAAAGACTGCTCGGTGCATTGCCGTAGCGCCGAGCAAACAAAAGCAAGTTCTAATTCGTTTTATTATTGACGGCGGCAGTCAGCGCTCTTTTGTTCGCGAAAGTTTAGTGAGGAAGCTTAACCTTGTGTTTACCGGTGAGGTGAAAGTATCCGTTATTCCCTTTGGAAGCAAGCACAAAACTCCCTATCGAAAACTAAAAAAAAGTGAACTTGGAAATAAAAAGTCAATTTAACAATAAACTAATTATCATAGAAGCATTAGTGGTGCCAGAGATTTGCATCGATGTCCTACAAGTGCCTGACAGGTCATGTTCTTCGTTTAACAACCTTCAACTTGCTGATTCCTGTCATGTTTCAATTGAAGCGGAAAGTGGCTTGAGTGTACTTGTGGGATCAGATTACTACTGGGTTATTGTAACTGGCCAGCAGCGGCGTATTACACCAACGTTAAGAGCGGTGAAGACCAAAAATGAACACTACAAGGAACCCTCGGTAAGATCTGTGAGCCAAACAATAACTTTTCTTTTTCTTTCTCCTTACTGAGCACCAACTTGCATCTGCCTGTTTTGACTGAAGATGACTTAAAATCATTTTGGTCACTTGAAGCGATTGGCATCCAAAGTGAAGAAACCGAAAAACACCAACAAGCTGAAAGTCTTATTGCCAAATGTATCTCAAGAAACGGTTCACGGTACGAAGCAGCGCTTCCATGGAAAAATCTGGACACAAAACTTAAGTAATAAGATAATACATGTCCTAAGCAAACATTGTTGCACGAAATATACCGTGAGATAAGAACAATATGCTCTAAAAGTGAGGTTTTGTATACAAACAACAAATGCACGAAAGGGTTAAGAACCACCATAACACAGCTGGAATGTCTTCAGAGGCTTACATGCATAGGTATCTCTTGAACTATGTTAACCTGCTCGACAGCGGTCACTGCAGCTCTTATTGGACTCATACCACTTCCACTACCATAGAAGAGGAGATGAAACTCACAGTACAATCGGGCCTTTCAAGTTAAACGTATGATATTCAATATGAGCTACGCAGTAAATGACCTCATACCACAAATTTTACAAATTTTATGCCTTGACAGGACTTTCGGCATAACTTAAAAGCAGCAAATGGTTTTCAGATAGATTCGAAATAGACATCGGATTAGCTGTAGGTATCCATGGCCCAAAATAAAACATAGTAATGCCAAAGGGAAAGTCTTTTAAGATGAGATTCATGCTATCCAGGAATGTGCCAATATCATCCCATTCGTATACTCATGGACAGACTAGCAGTAAAGAAGGCATTGAGCTCAGACTACATAGTTTGACTCCAAACCAGTGTTGCACTGCTTCAATTCTTCTCAAGATCTGTCCAGAAGAAACAAAGTCAAACTCCGGTGGGTACTAGGGTATTTAAGAAATTTAAGGAAATGAAAAAGCTGATGAAGTAGCTACAAAAGATTCAGTTGATCTGCTCAATAGTCCATGCACCATAAGGAGACTTTACTTCTTCGGAGAAATCTTAGTGACTGAGGAACTGCAAAGTATCTCCACCAGAATGATTCCCAAATTTGTTAAATAAGTTGAGGCTCATATGACTTCTGACATTCTTACACAATAGGTCTTCAGGGTCGCAGTAGCGAAGTTCGTTAAGTGTAGTTGGTATAATGACCTTATATCTTTTCCTACCATACCCGTTCCAGAATCTCGGAATTGTATAATGCTATTGTTGTCTTCTCCTAGTGTTGAATGTCTGTTGAGTTGGGATCAGGCAAGTATTGCCATTATGGAAGTGTCTTAATATTTCCAGTTTATGCAGCTGTGCGATGTTCAGTGTTCTCATATCGGTGTTGTCTTGCATTATTGTATCCTATTCGTATTTACAGCTTCTGAAGAGGTTATATTTACGCCATTCATCCCCATCCCTGTATCCCGTATCTAAGATGGCATTCATCCAATCCGAAATAGGGCTGCCGAAGTTCAGTGGGAACCGATGAAATACCGAACATTGTGCTTCGACATCTCCCTCTAGAAGTGGTGAACATTTATACCACCCTGTTTAATAATGCAATGAATAATGCACATTATCCAGCGCATTGGAAAACGGCGGTGGTACATCCCATCCCCAAACGGGATAAAGACACTTCCAATCCGGCGAATCTCCGATCGATCAGTCTTCTTCCAAACATCAGTAAGGTGTTCGAGAAGGTGATCAATAGAGTCCTGACTAAGTGGGTTGAGGACAAACATATAGTTCCGGATAATCAATTCGGTTTCAAAGCGGGGCATGATATCATTCATGCTGCGTCGAAACTGGTTTCTGATATCCAATGGAACAAAGGCAAGAACCAGTGCACTGGTGCCTGCCTGATTGACTTGGAGAAGGCCTTCGATACCGTATGGTTAGAAGGACTCTTTTTCAAGCTGGACAGGTTGGGCATTAGTAAACCACTGCTGTATATTCTTTTCGATATGCTCTCCAGTAGACAGTTCATCGTGAAGAATGGCGATGTGATTTCTGCTGGAACATTTAACATTAAAAACGGTCTGCAACAAGGTGCGGTAAATTCGCCGATCCTATTCAACATTTACACAAGTGTTCTGATAGGTTCACTTCACCATGCCATAGCGTACGCAGACGACATAATCGCGTACAGATCAGGTCCAAAGATTGAGGTCATTAATATGCTTTTGCAGCGTGACTTCGACAAAATTAAGCGATATTGCGATGACTGGAAGTTGAAAATCAACTTTCAGAAGTCGGAAACCATTCTGTTTAGGACGCCTTTGTCTGGGGCCTCTAGGGATACCAGAAAGAATTGGCGAAAGTTCTCGATCGTGGGACAGCAAGGGCAGCCACTTGCCTGTCGAAATGTAGTCAGATACCTTGGGATCTGGCTAGATCAATTTCTGTATTTTAACAAACATATAGATGTTGCTCTGGCCAGAGCCAAAGGTGCTTTTGCCGTTACAAAGAGACTGTTTTACAACAGCCAACTCGATGCGGGGGTGAAGGTAATCTGCTACATGGCCCTTATTAGGCCCATGCTTGTATTTGGATGTCCCGTGTGGTTCAACGTGAGAGCAAGTTTATTGGAAAAGATTCGGGTGTTTGAGAGGGCTTGTCTTAGGACTTGTCTTCGCTTATACAGAACACCAGAATCTCAGTACATAAAATTCTATCCCAATGAGGTCTTATACAATAGGGCGAATCTAATAAGAGTGGACAATTTCGTCATTAAGTTGACTCGAAGGCACGTTGCAAGAGCAATGGCCTCATCGAACAACCTGATCTCCGGGGCTTACTACCCCAATTATATGTATCACGAGAGAGTTCGCTTTGACGGCTTTATTCCTCCAGAAGCGTTCCTCTATTTAGATAGCAAAGGTCTGATCTAGGACAGATTGGCGGTGCCGCTAATCTTCCACGTCGCTCGAACAGCTGCGGACAGGCGACTCAACTACGACAGAGACGTCGCACAGGGCAGTGCGGAGCGTCTCCGGTTCAGTAGGGCGGTAGGGAGTCGCGACATGAGGGATGTTGCTCGACAGCACCAACACTTTTGGTGGCTTGTTGAAGGGGAGGATGCTTCGTCGTCGAACTCCTCCGGTGATATTTAGCTTCATGTGAAGCGAGGTGGGCCAGCCTAATTTGTTTTTGCCCATGGCCGGCTTACATAGTTTTTAGGTAGATTTAAGTTAGATTTTAAGGAAAAAAAAAAATATATAAAATGAAAAAAAAACAATATATATATATATATACATATATTTGTATATTAAGTATATATATATTATGTATATATATATATATGCATGTAGATGTAAGTAGGTTAAGTAGATTAAGATTTAGTTTTAGGTAGTATGTAGGCTTTTAGTTTTAAGTTTTATAATATAATAAAATTAAAATATTCCGTATACTAAGTTTTTAAACATGTTTTCTTAGTTTAAGCTGTAGTTAAGTCACTGTAGAATAAGAATAAAATCCGTCATAAACGTCGAAAGACATAGTATTTAAGTATTATGTATAACTTAGAGTGCCTGCATAGGGCCAGTAAGTTAGTTTAAGATAAATTTAAGTTATTTAAGCTAATTTTTAAGCGTTTTTTTGTCTAGCATGTAAGAGTAAATTAAGTAATATAAATAAAAATGCATATAAACTAAGGGCTGCCGAAGTACTGATGGTGAACAGAGATTCCTCAAATGGGCGATAGAATATGTTGCTGCAACTTCTTTTTAAGCTCCTCTGTATGGTAGCTCCACGGTTACCTCAAGGTGTTTGTACATTTTCAATATACTGCGGACAGTTATCTTCGTCTCTTATCAGCTAGTGACTTCCACCTCTGTGTAAACAGGGCACATTGTGAAACTTAATTCTAAGTTTGTAAGGTGTGTAGTCAACCACGGCGGTAGGAGTGGAAGAGAGTGGCACTCTCGCTATTATTCGGCTCTAGCTCGTCGGATTGGGTTGATTCTTGTCACTATCAGCATGGATGCCTCCGTAGCAGACTACGCTCCTCACAATGGCGCTTAACGTATATGAATAGTCCGCCAGTTTTTTTTCATTTTTAGCATTTTACTTTCCTACCTAACTTTAAAATCCTCAAAATCGCATTCTGGTCATACTTTTGGTTTCTGAGCAGATCAACGGTTTCTGACTAGTCTCCAGGCTTTGTGAAGTAACTTGAAATCTGTAAAGGGTCCAAAAGCGGACTAGAAAGGAGAGATCCATAAGCTGATTGCTGTCCGATAAAGTTAGCCATGGGTTGACATTTCGTGAGGTGTGGACTTGGGATCACAAACTTCTAATCGTGTTGAGGTATAACCTGGACATTCCCTGCCATCCTGGGATTTGGTTCAGTCATATTCCCGGTGTGGAGTGAAGATAAGGGTAATGCTTGATCACTCGTTATGTTACTGAAATACTAGTCTCTACTATACACGACTCGACGTTACATAACGAACCAGATTGAGACCGACTTTAGTACTCATCGAGAAAATCGAAAAATGACTGGAAAATCGGTTCCAAATTCCACACACCAAAGCGATTTATGAATCAATAAATCACCGACAATCACATAAGAGTTCCTTGCCTTCTCATACAATTTCACGTGTTTCAACCCAGACAGTCATAATCGAAGACCGCTGGCTGAAACGCCAGAGCCAACGACTAGCAAAACGAGTCCCGCTTTAACAGGGATGCCGGAAATCTCCTGTGAAGAATCTGACTTCTGGACTTCGAGCATGAGCAAGCACGAGCATCGATAAGTAAACGAGCCCCAATTAAACGACAAGACGCATACGATGAACATTGCAAAAGCCGACCAGGGGATAGGCACTGAATAAAGGACAAACACGAAAACTATAACATACCTGGACATAAACAATCAGAGGATAGTCAAAGGACATACGAACCACAAGCTGAAGAAGTCAGAGGATAGTAGTCGTATGTGTTTGGTTCGAGAGAGTGGGTGCGTACAGCCTTTTTTTGCTTGTGGATATTTTTTTAATTTTAATTTTATAAAAGTTATAAAATTTTAATTAAAAAAAAATAAATAAATTAATAAATTATTTTTGCAACGGTCGTCAGGAGAATTTTCCAATTTTAATGCCGACTACCAGTGCAGTGGCCTGTATAAAAAAAAATATTTTTTTTTAAATACCTAGACGTGTGATAAAACCGGAGGAACAAAATAAGCCTGATGGGCGTTTAAAAAAAAAAAGATTCTTCTCTTGAATTTAGATTTGAAGGATTCTTCGAAGCGCTGGTGCCAGGATGACGAGGTATCTGGAGATACCGGTAAGTTCTAGATATAAGTTTTATTTTGTCGCCACGTCTAACAGTGTAATAGGTTCGATAAAACAAACTTCAAAGCTCAAAATTAGTTAGTAAGTTCTTATTTGTAAAGTTTTTATTTTTTTTAATAAATTTATTATGAATGTGTGGATGGGCGGACCGACCGTCCTTCGATGGACCCAATTGCAATAGGACGTGACGTACAAAAAGTGATGACATGACGGGAAATAACATGACGGACTTCCAGACGGAACTTCGTGTAGGCGCTACCATTCACACATCTGGCCAGAATGATAGCAATTGGTCGCATTTAGATGCAATAAGGGTGAGTTGGCCATCAGCAGACGACAACATCTGCCTTATTTATGGACGTGCCTTCGTCACTGTGTGATACTGGGACAATTTTATTTGGTGTAGGATACATAGCGTTAAGTTAGCTTTAGGTTTAATAGGAATAGGTATGCAGGGATTAGGTTAGCATAGGTTTAGTCAGTTTTAAGTGCGTAAGTCCCGGTCCTGCACAGTGATAATGGCACAGATGTGATCTTCCGGTTTCTTTTCCCCTTTTTCGATTGCCTTTGAGATGCACGAAGTTGTGGCAAGTATCAATCCAATCCGACGAGTTAGAGCCAAGTAACCGCGAGTGTGCGACTGCCATTTGCTCCTGAATCATGGTTATCTCCGTGCCATACTACACTCTATTCGAGCTCTATATGCATAGGGCGGACGTGCAAGGTCTTTATTTATTGTGTATTGATGACTAAGCCATGGTCGTGACACCAGGCTGTTACTGAATTAAATTATTTTTGCGTTATGCCTATAGAATCTTCCACAATTTTGAGCCTGTCGATGACGGCTGCATCGTCCCGCGTAAGCGTAACCGGTACAATATGTAAATTATGAAAAGAAGGGGCCCCAATATTGATTCTTGCGGAACACCATACCAATAGTCTCTTCGTTGCTAGTCTGTTCAGTATTTTTACCTTAAAGTTCCTGTTCTTAAGGTAGCTTTCAAGCAATAATATGACCGCGTACATCTCTTTTCTGCAGCTGTCTAAGAGGAAAATAGAGTTGCGAAGGGACGTGCATTCAAAGTAACCTGAAAGGGGTCAATGAATGAAGAGAAATTCAGCTGCATTTCTGTGTTCCTCAAGGGTGTTTAAGTTAATAAGGGTGAAACGGTTTTGATAGGGAGGCAGAACAAAAGGATCGTCCCATGGCATACCTCGAAGAGTAAATTGAAGAAAACAGCGCTGGATACTTCTGATTCTAGAGATATGAACACGAAGATATGGGGACAACACTTGACTGGCGTACTCCTGATCACCTATGGGTTGGTGATTTCTTTGGACCACCGTTTTACAAAATTTAATACAGAGTTGAATTTAAGGATTATCTCATCCATATGTACACGGAAGTTGAGCTCTCTGCTATACAAAATGCTGCGATCGCGAAGAGATTGAACGGAGGAGATAGGTTGGTTGTGGAGAAGGTAGAGTCGGGAAGAAGACTGGTGCAGCTTGCGTGAAAAGGTGATGGATTGGCATTTGGCGAAATTATGTTTCAAAACATTTTTTTTTTTATAATTTACGCTCGCCTAAGGGGTTGATACCATTTTACTGTTGCCAGTGCGCGGGCGGAAAGTTAGAAGGATGAGAAAGGAAAATTGGAACTTTGAAACTCAGGTGTGTTTGGTTTCGATATTTGCTCTCCAGGGGTGGCAGTCCGAATAGGACGGAGAGTTTTTTCTTCACTCAGAGTGATTCGAGGCTATAATTCACAGTATTTTTTTGTGCTTGAAACTCTACAACAGCCAAATCTACGTGTCAGTGTTATGCCTTCACACGCAGAATTTTTCTGACTAAGTTCCAATTACACAAATGAAAAACTTGAGAAACTTGTCAATGGGTGGGATTCGAACCTTGACCCTCCGGGTGAGAAACGATTGCTAGTACCACTACACCACGGCCAACGCTGTAAGGCACCAGATCGAAGCACTATCAAATGGTCTTGAAAATTTTCTTATCGTCGGTGTAAAGAGAGACAGACGAGTGTTTGATGATCCTTCCGAAATCATTTGTGGTTAATATAAAAAGAATGATACCAAAATGGCTACCTTGTGGAACCCCAGAGGTGGCCAAAAATAGAGCCGAGCGGGCTGACCTAAAACGGACACTGTAAAAACTGTTTTCGAGGTAAGAAAATATCCATTTTAACAGTATGGGTTCAAAACCAATGGCAAACAATTTGAAGAGTATTAATCGATGAGAGATTTTATCGAAGGCCTTACTAAAATCGGTTGCAACTATATTGACCTCATTACCATTCTCTAGGGCTGAGAGGGGAAAGCATACAAGACCTACCCTTCATGTTGTCTAAGAGAATTAAGTGATTTGCATTGGAAGCTAAGAGATTCGTACAAAGTACGTTCGAACAGTTTGGATATATGGGAGAGCTTAGCAATGGGACAATAGTTGATTATTTCATTATTTGACGCTTTTTTGTGGATTGGGGTTATAAAGGAGGTTTTCCAAGCCTGACAATCTACCTATGAAAGGGATAGACGAAAGAGATTAGGACAGGCAAGGGAAAGAGAGGAGAAATTTTTTTTAAGGAATATGGCAGGGAGATCATATGGGCGGGGTGTGAATTCGTCATTCAATTGGTGTAGCTTATATTCGATAAAAGATGGGTCCAAGCTGTGAGATAGAAGTGGGCCATTGCCAAAGTTCAGTAGGTACCGAAAGCCTTCTTCAAATCGATGAATAAAACACTTAAATTATGGTATTACCACTTTTAAAATGCCGAAGCACGCATTAAGTATTTTGAAAAATTGGATAGAGAGAGAGAGAGAAAGATGTTTTTTTTGGGCTCAGTGGTTATTTAGGTCCATGGGTGGCATCCAGCATTTAATGGGGAGACTAAATTGTTAGTGTAAGTTGACTTTTTGTTGTATTTAGGCAACCACTCATCTCACGAGATTTTAGTTGCCTGAAAGAAAGAATGCGTTTCGGGCACGGCTGGTATTGAACCCCGAACAAACCGATTGGGAAGCCAATACTCTACCATTTGAGCCACGGCCACCCACTAGTATAGAGTCGAAATTTGAAACCGAAATTCAAACTTGTTACTACTCGTATTTTAAATACATGCACATGTTTCTAGATAATTTTATAGTCTCTATGTTATGACTTCTTCAAGGATCTTCTCAACTGCTGAGCGAATGGATATCAGACTGTAATTTGCTATGTAATTGTGATTTCCAGTTTTGTGTATTGGTCGTGCAATAGATGTTTTCAGAAGTTTTAGAGCCGAGGTCTGTTCAATGCTCATATTGATGAGCCTGGGCCATGGTTTCTGAGTGGAATTTTGAATCTCTGGGCCTTATTCCATCTATTCCCGCTAACTTAAGAACTAAAGTGACTTAAGAATCTTCCTGACTTCCGCTACGGAAGTGTGCCTTTGCGAATTTTTTAGCGAAGTCAGTCGGGTTAAGGTCACTTGGAAAATTTCTCTTAAAGTCGTCAGCAAGATTGCTTGATCTCTTTCACAAGATTGAATTTACCAGCTTCCAGGTTTATCTTGGATTATTTCTTGAATCTTGGAATTCTTGTTCAGAATAAGTAACTTTGGTATCTGAGATTTTTTTTATCTTATTTCTAAATACTTTGAATTTGTTGTTATAATCTTCGTGTCGTCTGGTATTTTTGTATCTGTGGAATAAACTGTCTCCTTCTTTACGTCAACTGTGTTCCAGCTTTTTGAAGAGAGATTTCTTAATTGCCTGGCTGAATTTATTTCTATTTTGCACCAATTTACGACTTTGTAATTAAAAAGGATTTATTTCTTAGAAAAGCGGTGCAAATTTCTATTTTAAGTCATAACCTTGGGCTGAGTTAACTTTAACATTAACTTGGTCTACAAGTATTTACGTTTCTTCCTCCTTCGTAGAAATGTTGTTATTTCAGAGCTCAATTGCTGTTATCTGTAGTATTCGTGGTGGTAGATCCTCGTCTACGTCATGCCATATCGTGCTCATCCAATCGTTCTTAACCCACTTAGTGTTGTTCACAATCGAATACGCTTCCAAAAAATCTCCGTCAGTACGATTGTACTTGAGGTACGAGTATGTACAAATGTATGACAAAAAGATTCATTTTGTTAACTTTGTCTATTTTTAAACACGACTTTGTTGCCAAACCACTGACAAGTGTCCGTTAAAAGATGGTGTGTATATTTCCGTTTTCCCTTTTCACTTTTCCAATTTCCGCTGACAGGTTTTTTTCTATCAATCAGCTGCACATAACAGTGTTGCGTGTGGCACGATGTTATTGTGCGTACAACTCAAATTCAGTGCTATTTTCACACCGCTATACTCGTACCGAATGCTGTCATTGGCAGCCTAACACAAGTCTAATGTAAAGGGCATCAGCAGTGAATATCGGGCTTTAAAATCTCAAACCCGCTTCAATGCCTTATCATTTCGAATTCTTTTTTTTTTCCTGTCGTCCCATTTGGAGAGAATACATACCTCATTCGTCTCTCCGGCGGCTCATTCAAAAGAAGTTATTCCATTCCATTTCGTCAACACGGAATAAGGCGCACAATGAATCCTTTGCGTCCTCGTGGCGTTGAGCTACACATTTTTTGGGCGATGATATGAATAGGTCGCTTGTGGAATTTATTTCGGTTTGCCAGGTTTTCATCATGACGTTGATGTTGAATTTTTATCGCATTCCTGATGTGGTATTTCGAAACTCGTATTTCGTATTTCTTATTTCCTATTTCGGTTTGCTTGTATTCTGAATTTGTTGTTCTTCGAGTGGTGCGTTGTGTGGTGGCAAGCGAGGCGTAAAAGTAGAGGTCGGATGATGATAGAATTCTGAGAAAATATTAGATTTTCTTGGCGCAAAAATAACACACGCATCTTGGGTCTCTTTATGTTCGGTTTTTTATTTTTTTTTTCAATTCTTATCCTTTCAGGAGGTATTACAGGGATTTTATTAACATGCGCGTAAAATGTTTGGAGTTTAAGAAAAGACATGGTTACGGTACTTAATATGGTGTTTCTAAGGGTGTAGGGAACTTTCTACACTCAATCATGATCTTGGTCATGTTTGTTTTTTTTTTTAATTTCGACATGGGATTACGTATGAGAATCCTTGTTCGAGCTGGAGTACATACTCTTTTGTCGATATTGCGATAAAGGAAGAGCAAAATAAGGTGTTTTTTTTCCTTCACAAAACACGTGTAATGGTTAAATGCTTATGAAATTAGAATCTTTTTCATGTAGAGTTTGAGACTCTTTTGAGCCTGAATTTTTAATTTACCAGTGCATCGCCCTCCAAAACAGTGATTCTATTCCAATGTTTCCAGAAAAATATTTGAATATTAGTTCGAAACGAACTGGCGACTCGAAGCTCAGAAAGTGTGCATCTGAAGCCCTGTATGAATTACTAAAGTATTACAGGTTAGGTTAGGTTAAGTTAAACAGGGATTTAATGGGTATGCCATCACATAGACACCAGGAACCAAAACGGGGCCATCGCGATCCCAGTTGAATTTGTATTCAAATGGCAAAAACCTAAACAATTGCCCTGGTGATACATCCAAATTTTTGCCAAAGCCAAGTTCGTGCCATCTATTTCCATCAGATTTTCGCAAACGTATTTGCCTAAAAATTTTGTTCGACTACACGATCTTGCCTCGTATTCACACAGTATGTGTGTTATGTCCTCAATAGTCAATATACAGACATCCGAACCTGACAATTCGAGTCCCTTTGCGTGTTGCCGCAGAAGACAGTGTCCTGTCAGGATTCCTATTACCATCCTAAGCTTATACCTGTTTCATTTTATTAACTTCCTAGATTTTTTGCCGTCAAAAAGCGGCCGAAGAGTATTGGATACCCTGTGTCCTTCAAGACTTGACCGCCTTAGGTGGTTTTTGATAGTGCCCCGCACTAGGCAAAGGCGTGTTTGATGTTGGCAGCCTCACTATTGTCGACTAGCCCTCCTTTTCTTGCAAGCTCGTCCGTTTGATTACTTCCTTTAATAGCGCAGTGTCCTGGCACCCAGCACAAAGTTGGTTGATTCCATTGCCTTGAGTGCGACCTGGCTATCGATGTAGATAACGATATCTCTTTCGGACAGCGATCTCATCTGCATTACCTCAGGACAGCCAGGGTAGTCTTATAGACACTCTTAGTTCAGAGAAGATATCAGAATCTGTTCCTTCCTCTGTGTTTGAGCCATCTGTGAAAATTGCAATTTCATTTGACCTAATTATTGCACCTTTTCCCAGTTCTGCCACTTCGGATATATTTCAACGGAATTTCATCCGTTAGAATTGGATTGCCTGGCAGTAGTCACAATCGTGCCATATCTGAAACTACTGCTTTTGAAGTAACCCAGATTAGTGAGCCGTATCGCACTGTAGCCAGCAAGTTTTTTGATCTGTAAATCAAGCGGTGTTAGGTGCAAAAAGGTGTCCGTTACTGCCTTAGGGGTGGTATGGAGCGCACCTGTAATGGCTATGGAAGCCGTTCTTTGAACCGCCGCTATTTTTCCGTAAATTGTTTTATTTTGTTTGTTGCTTTCCACGATACTAGTGCGCCGTGTGCAAGTATGGGTCTTACCACCACCGTATACAGCCAGTACACCGTAGCAGGTTTTACGTTCGAAATTTGTCCTGCTGTTCTTTTGCAGATAAAAAGAGCATTATATGCCTTTTTGTTCTTTCCGCTACATTAAGATTCCAATTCAACTTTTTGTCCAGAATCACACACAGATACTTCGCGCTGTCGGAAAGGGATAGTTCCACTCTGTTGAGTTTTGGGAGTTTGAATTGCGGTATCTTGTATCTTCTGGTAAAAAGAACCCATTCCGTTTTGGATGGGTTGGAACCCACAGCTTTTTGCCCAAGTCGCTTAAAATATTTAAGTATTTTGTTGCACTATTATCACCACATCATCTGCGTATGCCGTGGCACTTATACCCATTGCACTAAGCTTTTTGAGGATGTCATTGATAACCAGCACCCACAAGAGTGGAGATTGACTTTACTTTGAGAGGTTCACCTGATTACGGACATTCTGACCGAGCTTTGCTGAATGTTACAGTTTATTTTCCTGCTTGCAAGCATGTTGCAAACCCAGATTGCAATACCCGATTCAATATTAGAGTCTAGTAGAGTATTTTTAATGACGGTGCACTCCACGTTATTGAAAGCTCCTTCAATATTGAGGAAGCCCGCCATCGCAAACTCTCCCAAGTAAGCCCATACTGCATCTATTCCTAATGTGGATCTCCAATAATCGTTCCAGGGTTTTAAGCATAAATGATGACAGACTTATTGGTCTGAAATCTTTTGCTGTTATAGGCCCCTGTCTGCCAGATTTAGGTATAAAGGCCATCTTAACTTCTTTTCAAGATATTGGTATGTACCCTATTTTTAGACTGTGTCTAAGAATTTACATAATTTAGATTGCTACCTCCGGTGCTTTCTGTAGCATAATCGGTAGAATACCATCCAGACTGGGAGATTTGTACGGCTTAAAGGACTGAATTGCCCACCGTAATTTTTACCTATTAATAAGAACACCTATTTGGGTAGGAGTTTCTAAAGTGCGTTGTGCGGTAAGCGGGAGCTTGAACAATATGGCGGTTAATTCGACGTAAGTTGCGTGTATCAGATATAGGACTCTCTAGGGACTCTAAAATAAAATAAGTGCCTTAATGGCAGTATTTTCAAGAATAACAATACCATAGAATTGGATAGGCGGTGAGCGTTACAAATCCTACGTAAAGCGCATTTCTGCAAAACAAGAAGCGGCTTTAGATTGGTGGTGTAAGCACCTCCCGAACAACTAATTCCATATTGCAGTTTTGAGTGGAAAATTCCGTGATAAACAAGTTTTAGAAATCTACTTGAACAAAACTTTCGAAGACGATAAAAACACCGAATAGAAGAATGCAAGTATCGTTTCAAGTCATGTTTTGGTCAATTGTTGTGCCAAGGTACTTGAAGTTCTTAACAATTTCAACCTGAAAACACTTCGAGTTGCATAAGGAATTTGCATGGAAAGTTGGTTCGGACGGCCCAGTAGTACAAACACAAGTAACAAGGGTAAAGCGCGGGCAATCGCAGGAATGGAATTTGATATCAATTTCTTCTGGCACAAGCGAACCTAAGCTGAAAATCATTAGTTTGGTTTTGCTAATTGCCACTAACCTGTGAGCAGCAAACCATACCTTTATCAAATGGATATCATTATTTATATCTGCTATTAAATTAAGAGGCCCAGTTGAACCATAAGCGATGGTCATCAGCAAAAGCTGCAACTTTGCCAGCCAAAGGTAGAAAAAAGAGGGAGTTAATAAATATAAGAAACAAAATAGGGCTCAATACAGACCCTTGTGGTGCACCTACGTTAATTACCTCATAATCACTATGGAAGTCTCCTATTCTTACCCTTTGTTTTCGGTTATAGAAAAATCCACGAAATATGCTCCATACAACTTGTCCAAAAGACTGTCATTGCAAACCATGTTAAAACGCTTTGGTAATATCGACAAAGAGGCCGGCGCAAAACTTTTTACCATCCAAGGCTTTGCTTATAAAATTGCAGAAAAATAGTAAGGCATCTTCCTTCCCTAAACCCAAACTGCACCGGACTGAAAAATTGAGTTCTTTGTAAACTACCTAACTTTTCGGCTACCCTTTCTAAAGAGTGGTAATATATCACCAGATTTGAGTTAGTCAGGAAAATCTCCTCTGAAAATATTCCTATTAAACAGATATGCTAAGATGTCCACTAAGGTGGGGTGAAAAGTAACTTCCTTGACCACCAGAATGCGCTGCTACTGCAAAAAAGGTTATGGTGCCTTGAAGTCCGTTCATATTTAGGCAGACATGCCAAATTTCAGTGCGATACTGTCTTTAGCTTTGTTTTGACAGCTGATTGTTGTTGACGTGTTTGGCATCATGTTGAGTATGGACAAAAACGATTTTCGTTCTCTCATAAAACATTATTTTTTGAGAGGCAAAACGGCGAAGGAAACAAAAGAAAAGTTGGATAAATATTATGGGGCTAATGCTCAAGTATTGGTTACGAGAGTTTCGTGGTGGCTGCAGCTCCACTACCGATCAAGTCCGCAGCGGCAGGCGCTCCGATGCGGTTACAGAGGACAATGTCAAAAAAATACATGAAATGGTGTTGGCTGACCGGAAAGTGAAGGTGTGCGAGTTAGCAGATACCACAAAGATTAGTACTGAGGGAACACGCCATATTTTGGGCAATATTCTGCATATGAAAAAGTTATCCTGCCGCTGGGTGCAGCGCCTGCTCACTCCTGACCAAAAAACACGAAGGCTAGAGCACTTCGAAAGAGTGTTTGGACTTGCTGATGTGGAATCGGTCGGACTTTTGGCGTCGATTGGTAACTGTTGATGAAACTTGGATCCACTTTTACACACCAGAGAACAGAATGAGTACCAGTACTCCGAAGCGGCCGAGGGAGGCTCGATGGGTCGGAAAGGTTATGGCGTCGGTTTTCTGCGATTGTCATGGCATACTCTTCGTGGACTACCTCGAAAAAGTAAAAATCATCAACGGCGAGTATTACTGTGCATTACTGTGCAAGCGAAAAAAAATTTTGTTTTTGCAAGACAATGCGCCGGCGCATAAGAGCATCGCAACCACGGCTAAAATCAATGACTTACGGCTCCAATTGCTGTCGCATCCTCCGTATTCGCCCGATTTGGCTCCCTTGGACTATTATCTCTTCCCAAACCTCAAAAGATGGCTCATCAATAAAAAATTCAGCTTACGCGAGGAAGTCATCAACGCCACGGAGGAATATTTGGCATAGACTTCTTGCCAATTTTCAAAACGAACATGAATGTTAAGTAAGTCGTACCTTATATTGGTAACCGTCTAAGAAGAGAAGTTTCCAGAGCGTTGGATTCCGCTTAGACCTTTAAACCAAATACCCGTCATACAATGGTCAGTTATTTGTAAATCAAAATTAGCTCCGATGCAATTGCATATTAAAATTTTTGCAAAACGACCAAAAACCTGATCAATGCATTTACTCGAAATTGGCCTCGTTATTTCATTGATAAAGGAGGAGGAACCATGCTCAGCCATCAGATTAAGAAGACAGACGCACTGTTGGTCTGTTACAGCGATAAATTCACAGTACTTCTGCCATGAAGCCCGTACTTAGTACTTATTCCAAGAACTGTCACTTCTGAAAGGCTTCGTCCTATTATAGAGTTTCCTAACCTCTTCCTTTCTAAGCTTATCTCCCTATTCCACCATTTTGATTGAGCCCTTTTAGATGTTCTGTTAGGCGAGCAGGCTTTCTCGAACGTCATTGTTCGTGTCTTATTAATATTTTCTACCGCCCTATCTCAGTTAACAATATGATCCAGGTGTATATTGACCACTTCTGTATACTTGACCCAATCAGTCTTCCTAGGATTTCTTTGAAAACTACGAGTACATACCCTGTTCAGAAAGTTTACCTGAAAGCGTATCCATCGGTGATCCGACATTGACGCTTCGTCGAGTACTCTCCATTCTCTTATTTCTAACTCTTCTGTATTTGTACTAAGGGTGATAACTATCACCTCCTGCCTATTTTTCACCACAAAAGCGGGTGAATTCCCTCTGTTACAAATATTGAGGTTGAAAAAGGAAATAACATCGTACAAACGCCGACGTTTTGGGTTGATATCATCGCTTCCCCATTGTGTATGATGGGCGCTTGTGTCACAAGACAGGACCAGAATTCAATTTTTCTGCCTCATAAGTCCTTTTAGCTTCTCCGAGATTACTACATCGGAGTCATAGGAAGTAGGCCGAGGTCAGACAGAGTGTTTTGCTACACTGATTTTCGATTTTGATTTTGTTCCAGGTCCTGATCATACCTTCTGCCGTGTAGAACAACTCGTAATTTTTCAGCCTAAGTCCCTGGATCTTGTAGTCCTTATTGATCCAGGTTTCTTGTATGAGTACGGCTGTGACTTCCTGTCTGGTGATGTACTCCACCAGACAGGCCGTTGCTGCCTTACTGTGGTGCAGGTTTATCTGCATCACTTGTACCATCTTGGGGAGGTTCTTCCTCTTTCTTTCCATTGGTTAATGGCTTAACCATCAACCTACCCATGCTGTACCTTCCCATGCCTTTCGATTTTTCGAGGTATGGTAAGCAGACAGCAGAATATGCTGCCCGTACTATCTTCTAGGCCCCGTCTTAAGGACTCTCCATGCATCGGTTTTTAGTTCCCGAATATGTACATGGAGTAGTCCCAGGAGCTTCTCAGTGTACGTGTAGGGACACGGAACCCATACCCATGCTGTCGGCAGAGTGTATTTTGCCAACTCTGCCACCGTCGTGCATTTTAACTTGATGCTTTCCCAAGCATAGCATACTTCCAAAACGAAGCGTCTGAGGAAATCCACAGAAGACTTATTCCCACAAGCTACAACCTTGCGTCCGCCTTCCCCACCAGCGCAATCGAATTGAAGTTCCCCGTTCCCTGTGGTGGATAATTCCACAGAAAGGAATTATACAATCCTTCCAATAAAAAATAAAAATCTCCCTACTCCCATTGCTTTAACTAGAAGTTTCCGATTTTGGCTTGACCCTGGAAACCCCAGCCACCCATAACTATGTATGTAATGCACCAAAATCCTCAATGGACCTAAGTTAACAGAATTTACCTTCATAAGTATACAAGAAACCAAAGCAAATCCAATAAGCCAGAGGATAATGCAGGGGCAAATAGTACCCTCTGGCCGTAATCTGAAAATATGCAACTCATATTGGTTTTTAGTACTCTCAAAATGCTCGTTACTTCCAATGACTTTTCGTGTCGTCACAATGTCCGTCGATAAGATACAACAATAACCCTGAACACACAATATTATCTCATTCAGTTCCATAAGACCACTAACAATCCCATCATTCTCTAACATAACGAGAAACCAATAGTTGGACATCGCTTCAAGTGTACGAGTATCTATGCAAAAACACCTTTCGGGACTCCACTGGTTGACTGGTTTAATGAAATCATATGCTTCATAGTTGATATTAGTGAGAAGAGTGCGCCATGTCCTCTTCAACACCCTGGATAACTAAGCCAGGAAAACCAATTCCAGTCAGCTCTACCGAGAACAGAATTCTTTCAGCTTTCCCACCTACGAGTAGCACTAGTGCAATTGAAATATTTATCAAAACACCATTCACAGTCGCCTCCTACCAAATGGATAAGGTCAACGTCATCGTGGAAACAAAGTCTCCATATCAACAATCAAAGCTGTATGTTACCCCCATCCGACCAGTTCCAGTCTAATTATTTAAGAGCTTTACCAGCTGGGAACATGTCACACATCCTCCCAAAAACATTCGCTCATTTTGTGTCTGGTTACGGTTTTGTCCCAAATCGTTAGGACACTCCAGAGAACTACGTAGAAGTACCAGAGCCAGTTTGAGTTGGGAGGTGGATCGCTGGCACCTTTGATAGCAATACCCGTAAACATGCATCCGTATGCTGTGCCCATTTGAGATTGAAACAATTATTCCATCGATGATGCTTTAGAGGAGCGTTGTTCTGCATTGTGTTGGCCAAAATTTGTAGCAGCATGTGTCCATGTACAGATCCAGGTCCATGTCGATGTCGTTGTGATATTTGTTTAGGTTACCCAAGGAGCGCAGGAACGATGTTTTTCCAGAAATATTTTCCCCATAACCGCTATCAGGATGGTGATGTTGGACGGTTAGTTGGTTGGGTAGTCGCCTGGTCGGTTATCGTTGGATGTAATGTGATTCATGTTACATGTAGCTCGAGTGATTAGTAAATATAACAAACATTTCGGTACGTCCATTCTGGGAGCAGAAATTTTTCCAGACCTGATGAGGATTGTTTGTGTACAGCTCCGGCTCTTGGTAGTAGTGGGGGTGGTGAAGATGATGATGATGATGAAGATTTACAACGATGTGTGCTGCATTGAGTCAAGTGGAATTTTGTTATTCAGGGTGCTTTAGCTCTTTTGACGAATTGTTCTAATCAGTGTCAAGTTAACCTGTCGTGTGATGAATGTTTGGTGCCTTTTCCAAGTGAAGTATATTTGTTACTGGCTTTTCGCAAGTAAAGTAAGTCTGTGACCATTTTTTGAACGTGAACTTTCCACTCATTTGTTGGAGCACTGAATTATTCCTGAATATCTTTATCCTGCACCAGAGCTTTTGGAAAACAACCAGAATATTGTGGTATGGTGCCCTTCTCACCTCATATATCAGTCTGTTTCGGACGTCCATAAAATAGTAACAAAATGAACGAGTGTTCGTTCGATGTTACTTTGTTGACCTTGCTACTGCGTCACTTCGGCGCAGTAAGATAATCTACATACTTTAACCACAATGGTGTTTAAGCAGGAGGTAGGTCGCCCCAACCTACACACCCTCCCCTGATGAACAAAATTGTGGCCAGACTGTTCCCAGGACGGTGGACAGAATCTCGCACCACACCCCGCTACCACAGAAACCGATCCCAGAGGTTAGTATAGCGGAAGTCCTCATGGCTATGAGTCGGCTTAAGCCAAATAATGCCCCAGGCCCAGATGGCATACCGAGCGTGGCACTCGCTTTGGCCATAAAGGTAAACCCGGCCTTTTTTGCAGGCTACTTACGACATGCCTAAAGGAAGGCATGTTCCCGCAGCATTGGAAGATTCAGAACTTGGTTCTGACAGAGAAGAATCCCCAAGATCCCTTGGAATATCGACCAATCTGCCTCTTGGACGAACTTGGAAAAACATTCGAAGGCGTCATCATGAATCGTCTGAATGAAGTCTTGCAACGCCCCGGTGGTCTGAACAAGCGGCAGTTCGGTTTCAGAAAACACAGATCGACCCTGGATGCCATTGAGATGGTCATCAGCGTAGCTCGGGACGATACGGCTGGAGATGGTCCCGTGTCGTACACGCACTGGAGGCCCTTGAAGTGCCAAACTGCCTCCAGAGAATCGTGCGCAATTACTTCAGGGATAGAAATCTGCAATACACAACGGATGTCGGGGTACAGAATGACATGCGGAGTAACCCAAGGCTCGGTGCTGGGCCCCACCCTCTGGAACGCGATGTACAACAACGTGCTCTAGATTGCACTGTCGAGAAGTGCACGATCGTGGGGTAAGCGGATGTGGTTGTGGCCAAGACTATTGAGGAAATTACGACTAGAAGCACGGAGGTGGTCGGCATGGTAACCAGTCTACAAAGAAACGGATTGGACCTGGCGGTACAAGATACCGAAGCAGTCCTCTTGACTACAAGGAAAAAGAGAGAAGTACTTTCCTTCCAGAGTGGCGATTTTACTGTCGACATGATCGCGGAAGAGCTGCAGAAGATCCGACGGGACAACCTGCCAAAAGAGGATGCCCGGCGTAATACAATTCGTGCATGGCAAAGTAGATGGAGCCGTTCCCAAAAGGGTAGATGGACGTATGCCCTAATTCCCAACGTCGATGAATGGCTGCAGATGAGGCATGGAGAGGTAAACTACTACTTCACGCAAGCCTTCAGTGGACATGGCTGCTTTATAGGTTATCTCCACAGCTTCGGCATATGAAAGATCCATAAGTTCACGAACACCTTTCTCATGATGAAAACAGCGTTTGCTATCCTACTAATGCGCCAAAATAAATGAGGAGTGAGCGCTGGGCAGACACTCAAAACCATGAGACTGATGCCAACAGGGCTGTATTTTTGAACAATAAAAATACAAATGCAGATACTGTCTGGGAATTTTCAGAATGAACATAGAGTACGTAAATGAGTTGGCGCGACTTTGACATATTATGACTAAACAAACCTCATCAGTTTCATTCCTGCACGGGATATACTCTAAATCCTTAGACCCTGCATTTTTTTTTTATAATTAGTGCCCGCTCAAGGGGTTATTCGTACCCACAAATTGTTTGCACACAGCGCGGCGAAGGAAACTAAGGGAGGAAGAAAAGCGTGGTACTTACCGATGTGCTTTGGTCTTAAATGTATGCAAGTTATAACGACTAGGAAATAGAGAACTCCGCAGGGCATTCCATAAGCGAGTTGAACGGCTTAGGAATGAATCACAATATTTCAGAGTACGTTCAAAAGTGGCCTTGATGGTGTACTAATGGGATGAGTGTTAAGGTTAAAAGTTTGAAAGAGCGGAATGCTCTTTCGGTTGAGCACTGGTGGTGGAAATAGCGATAGAACAAGGTGAGGTAAGAGACGTTGCATCGGTGTTCAAGACCTCAATTGACTGTACGAAATTGGCGTCACTTATGAGTTTAAACGCATCACATGTTTTAGGGACATCTGACCAGAAGTGGGCTTTGTACTCCAATCTTGGGCGGATGAATGCCTTATATATTGTAGCCAGATCAAGGGTATGAAATAGTTCGTACATCGCTTGAGGAAACCTAGACATTTCGCAGCATTTTTGGTGACATCAAATGTGTAGTCTTTTCAACATAGGCTGTCATTGACAGACATACCGAGAATGGAAAGTTTTTCGGTTTTCACGATGCAAGTGCCGTACATGGATAATGGCTGGGTGTTTAGATTACGCTTTAATGAGAGCAGACAGCAGAAGATGCCACCGTGGACGCGTTGTTTTAAGCGACGATGGTGTTATAAAATCTGTAGAAGACTTCCATGCTGAAAATGACAAAATCGCACATCATACCAGAGCTAGTCACAAACATGATACTCTGATTGTATAAGGAGACGACATATGCCCACGTCATCGAAGGAGGTCAACGATTGCAGACCTATTTTGTCACAGATAGTTCATAATAAAGGCTCCAACATCACGTGGTATACTGCAAGAGAGTCTAAATGACATCTTCGAATCAGACGGTTCGAAAAAGGATAATTGTGTTTTCTCTTCTTTTTTTCTGTCGGAACAGAACTCTCAGGTAGAAGGACGAGTAAAAGCTTCAATGCCGGACACTCACAGAGATAGGGTTCCGCGGTATCCTGATCACTCTCATAATAAGCATAGCAGTAAGTCAAGAGTTAAATTTAAGGTTGTCATCCTCGAAAAAGATAGCGTCGTCGCAATCTAGATCTGTTTTGGAGCTATTCGAGAAGACTCGACTATATTCCTTTCCTCACTCAGATTTCGGCTTAAACCAATCTTGAGCAAAAGGAAAAACTATTTCGTATTCTCGCAGCAACAGGAGTTCTGGCCTCATTGGATCAGACGGCAGTTCATAAGACCAGAGTGGAAAGATAGTAGACGCCAATGTACTATTGTACCAAAGATCACTCCTTTTTAAACGGAAGATGGCTTTGGAATTGCAACGCATGATATGGATATCAAGGGGAGGGAGATTCATCAGTACATCCAGGCTAGAATCAGGGGAAAGCTCCTATACAGTCGAGACAAAACATTCTTTGTAGTCTGGTTAAACAAACAGCGGCGTTCTATGGTGGAAACTTTTCCTACAGAACCAATATAACGTCTTGATCCAAGGAATCACCATGTCCTTCCTATCACAGCAGGGTAATGGTTTCGACGTGAAGAATTTAGTCCAAAGGAACTTGTTATCCAACATGACACCCAAGTTTTTAGCTTCTCTGTAGAAACAAATTATAATGACTTTAAGCACTAAATGATTCTGACAAGTGAAATTCTTCTTTTTCGTGAAGTGTTTCTGATTAAAACAAGAAATAAAAATTATTGTTAGTAGAGAATTCAATCAATCTATTATTTATTATGTAAACGTATAAAAACGATATTGAAAATACAAAATCTATCATGCAATAACTTGTATATGTCAAAATTCATATAAAATAAGAAGTATAGTAAAATAAATGAAACACTCTAATTTTATAACGTAGCGGACATAGTCGTTTTATTTAAATCCGTATTTTAAACATTACTGTTCGGGTACTTATAATCTACTTATTTAACTTAACGGACAAAAAGCCAACTCAACGGCAAACATGAAGAGAGCCTCAGTCTTGAGAGGACTGACTGAAAACCCATTTTAAGTCCACCAATTGTCAGTTACGTCTAGGGATGACTACATTTTACAGCAGACAGTCTGTAGTGGAACCTGCATGCGGCCTCTGTCAGTATCCGAAATCATGGTTTTGCCCTTCAGCATAACTCTTGTCCACAAAAGTACTGATGAAGATGCACCCCCAATGTTGATGAAGATGCCTAGCACGTACTACATATTGTCAATTGCGCTTTCAATCCTACCCATCAGACTTTTAAGCGCAGTTCCGTGAGATCTTCCTCGATGGCAGTCATGTTGCTTTTTGTGCAAAGGGACCGTTAACTCTATACTAGCCAACTTAAAGGAACTCAGAAGCTCATCGGGCAGAGTTAAGTGCCCATCCGTGGTCATCATTGACGTTGAGAGCAGTCTGTCTACCTATGCATAAACTCAGATGGTGGCATTCTACACCCTGCTCTACATTGGATAACCATGTTAGTGACGCCAATGGTTTCCTGAGTTCTTGCATTTGAGTGATCCAATTATTTTTTTCGACCTCTTCTTCGAATCTCGTCGGGAACTTAAGCATCTACTGCCTGAAAAGAAGTCGAAAATCGACAGAAATATGTAAATGCAGCGATGGAAGGTTGTAACTCAAAGACCACTAGCTTATCACTTTATTCCGAATCCCTGGGACACGTACTCGTACATACCGCAGCGGATTTTTGCATAACACTACCACTCTATCCAACAAAAACAGTAAAAGATCCGCTAAGTACACAAATCTTTGAAGTTTCGAAAGTTAAAATAAAAAACTTTTTATCACATTAAAATGCTAAAATATCACTCTGCAACGCCCGGAGCCACTCTTAAAATCCAAACCACCAATTATCCTGATCAACATCAATTCTCCAGAGAATCCGCAGACCTCACAGAGACAGTGTTAATCCATCTAACCGCAGTCAGTGGTTCTGTATTCACAACTTTATCTGCAAAACTGCATGAAATACTAAACCCCGAACCCAGTCAGAAGCAGGATGGGGACTGTGGAAGGTGATTATATCGTTTGAGGGAAATTTCAATATCCTGCCGGAATGACAGTGCTCCCAAAGTCAAAGGATAAGTAATTTAATTTGCCAACGATGTCATCCGGCAATTGTGAGGTGGAACCAGACTATAGCCGGGTGTCACCTCAAGCTATTGCTTGTGTTGCTGTTACAGATAAGAAGAACGAAAAGATAAACCAACGCTGTTGGGTATGTTTTCATTGTACGAGTATGACTTGCCGTTTAAAAATCTGCAGCGGTACTTGGATTTCGTAGGACTGCAGGGCTTATTCAAAATTTCACTGGGAGACTATACGAATACGAGGACTTGGTCTTCCCATTTACTGCATGAGGAGGAATAGCTAAACTTCAAGTAGCGTGGAACTTACAGATGCAACTATATGCAGGAGTCAATAAAGAGAAAGTTTGGTTCTTTTGTTGGTAGGGTCAGGAGCAGTTTCGTTTGGGATATTGGAAACGTCTGTTACCGGGCTGGATACTACTATGGAAGTCATTTATGTGTTTTGGTTGCGATTGGGCGGATAAAAGTGTTGAAGTTGATCCTTGTCTGAATTTTTTTTTGTGCTATACTCGTAGCTAGACTCATAGTAACTAAGTTTTCGAAGTTAAGTTTGGCTATGCAGTGGACTCGTCTATTTCCTCAGGCGCTATTAGCACTTTTGAGTTGGAAGTTTTAACACGTCTTACTTACGCTTATTTGTTTTGATGGCTTTAGATGACTTTTTTTTTGGGTCAAACTAAGAAGACAGCCTCAATTATGCAGCAATATGTGAAGACTGTAAATATCTTTAAGACCTGTGGTCCCTGCATGTGTGTAGCTTCATTCGAAACTAATTTTATCTTCCGGACCATGTGGTCTTACTTTTGTAGTAGTAAGTCCGGTACATAAGATTCATCCATATAGCAGGCTGAACGTTGTCCATACGCTCGACTTAACCTATTTATGGCTCCCGGTGGATTTTTACACAGTTTACCACGTCAGCGTTTCCAGCTGGTGGTTCCATCTTGTGCGGTAAGCGTCCTTTCTGCTGATTGGACCATACTTTATGTAGTCTTGATGCAGTTCCCTACATTAAAGTTTCAATTTAGTCTCCTTGGTGGAATCACCCTAAGATATTTAGCAAGGCCTGAGCGCATCAGTTCTACTCCATTCAGCTGAGGTATACTCGCATTGTACTTCTTGGTTAGAAGGACTAATTCGGTCTTAGATGGATTCAAAGCATACTCCATGATTTCACTCAAATTTGTTCCATATGATGATGACCACATCACATTCATATGCTGTAGCACCAATTCCAATTGACCTATGTTTTTCTGAAGATATTTGCAGGTAACCAGTATCCACAAGAGTAGTGACATAACTCCACCATGTGCCGTTCCTCTGGGTACCGACTTCCAACAGTACAAGGGAGCAAATTATGTTTCTTCTTGCAAGCATAGCAAAGATCCACAGGAGTGTCATTGATACATTTACTGCTGATGTAAGCCTTCATTATTCAATCCAGAATTTTGAACATAAAGGACAACAAGCTGATTCACCTGCAGTTCTTAGCGGTAACTTACATAGAGTTTCCTTCAAGCGACAACATTTTACACTTACTTTACTTAGTAAACCACCCAACTAAGGTTCTCTCACCTGCTACCACCAGTGCCGCACTGTAAGTTGGTTAGGGTTCCCTTCCACTTGCTTGCGCCATCTCAGAACCGGTCGTCATCTGCTGCGCCATCCCTCGAGTTTAGAATCGAAAACTCTTTGGCGTCCATTCGGCCCATCTCAGATGTTGGACCCGTAAACGCCCGACTTGACCGACTTGACCGATGTTTGTGGTTGAATCTCCTCTTCACTTCCCCGGCACCACAAACGAGACGACAAATCACACGCAATTTCCTTCTATCTGCTTCTTCATAAGTTTTCGACTAGGTCCAAGCCAAGACAAGGGACTTGTATAAGGCCGTTTTGATCTTAAGATAGATGGCTTTGTTACTCAATTGGCCCTGAACCCCAAGGAACAGCGATTATAAGAATAATTTGGAATCACATTTCTGCGCTGATATCATTGCTGCTTGCAACTATGGAGCCAAAGTATAAAAAGTCCTTAACAGCTACGAAGTTATAACAGCCAATGGTGGCATTCGGGAAACGCCGTCGGTGGTGTGGGTTCTTCTTTGATGACAGCACAGCCTCAATACCATCAGACCCATTTTAGCGGCCTCCAGCTTGATTGACGACTCTCTGTATTCATCCAATAAAATCAATGTCATCCGGGTGCTCTATTTTTGTTCAGACTTAAAAAAAGATTCTGCCTCTTTGGTTGCGAAGTGAGTTTTACACGATTCTTTCTAGGGGGATGTTAAAAAAGTTACGTGACAGCGCGTCGCTTTGCCTAAAGGCTTTCTTGACACACAGGGTCGTACTACAGTCCGGGGTAGATCTGGGCCTCAATCAACTCGCGTCTCCAGCCAGCTGCCTCCAGTTTCTCACGCTACGTTCAAGGGATTAAGGTACCATTAAAATATTTGCACATGGCTCGGGCAAAGGAAAGTTATGGAGGAAAGAAAGAGATTTAGCTGAAATCCTCTTCCACTTGCGGGCGCCACCTGAGTCCCGGTATTCCTCTACATCGCTGTCCCTCGGGGGCGGTTTAAAGTCGAAGTCGAAGAATATTCTTCACAAATCAGCCAAGAATACCCTCATCCATTTTGGAAACAGTCCGTGCCTCTGCGCCTTAGAACAGGACTGGGATTATTAAGGTCTTATATAGAGTCACTTTTGTTGTTCGAGAAAATGCTTTGCTAGTCATTTTCCTTCATAGCCCAAAGAAGCAGCGATTGGCAAAAGTTATTCTTAGTTTGACCTCAGCGCTGGTGTCGTTGTCTGAATTGATAGCGGAGGCTAGGTAGACAAAGTCATTAACTACCTCAAAATTATATCTATCGAGAGTGTCCGATATACGGAAGGTCTCGAATAATATATTACCCATCTTAGGGGAGAATGGAGAACTCTCCGTAGTCATCCTGCACAACCTGACGAGTTTGACAGGGATATCAAGGCTAGACAAGGCGTTGTTTAGCTCGTCCTTATGTACGCTGTCATAAGCGGCTTTGAAGTAAATGAATAGATGGTGAGTGTCGATATGAAATACCCGGGTCTTTTCCAAGATGGTGGACTCTCTGCTGTAGGACAACTATATTGCTTATGAATGGTTTCAGATGAATAATTGACGCACAAGATGATGAAATTTAGGAAATGCTTTCCTCGGACCATATATGGCTGGTACATATTCCCAACCAGATCACCTCCAGCTAGCAGTCCGTCTGGCCCAGCAGTTTTATTAGACTTAATCTTCGATATTGCTATCGTAATTTTGTCTATAGGTTAAAGAGCAGAATTACCTCCCGTCTTCGTCCAGGATGGATTGTTCATTCTGCCTGATAGCAGCATTTTGCCCATCATCTCCGTTATGCAGTCTGGATATGTAGTCTTTTCTATAAACTCACCACCGACAGCGACTAGTTTAGTTTTTTTTTAGTTTAGTTTTTATGCATTTTTATTTTTTTAACTTAATTTACTCTTAATATGCTAAACAAAAAACGCTTAAAAATTAGCTTAAATTACTTACAAATAATCTTATTCTAACTTACTGGCCCCATGCGGGCACTCTAAGTTAAACCTAACACTTAAACTATGTCTTTCGACGAATCTTACAGTCTACTTTTATTTCTATTTTAACATTAATTAATACTAAAACTAAGAAAATTAATTTTAAGTAAAAACTTAGTAAATGGAAATCTTTTAATTTTGTATAAAACTTAAAACTAAAAGCCTACAAACTATCTAAAAATAAATCTTAATCTACTTAACCTACTTACATCTAAAACAAACATAGAAATACATAAATATATATATACATAATATGTATATACATAATATATAAATACATGCATATATATATTTTTGTTTTTATTTTTTTTGGTTTTTATATATTTTTTTTTTCTTAAAACCAACTTAAACCTACCTAAAACTATGTAAGCCGGCCGTGGCTAACAAAAAAATTAGGCTGGCCCACTTTGCTTCACATGAAGCTACACATCACTGAAGGAGTTTGACGACGAAGTATCCTCCCCTTCAACAAGCCACCAAAAGTTCTGGTGCTGCTGAGCAACATCCCTCATGTCGCGAATCCTTACCACCCTACTGAACCGGAGACGCTCCGCACTGCCATGTGCGACGTCTCTGTCGTAGTTGAGTCGCCTGTCCGCAGCTGTTCGAGCAAAGTGGAAGATAAGCGGCACTGCCAATCTGTCCTGGAGCAGACCTTTGCTATCTAGATAGAGGAACGCTTCTGGAGGAATAAAGCCGTCAAAGCGAACTCTCTCGTGATACATATAATTGGGATAGTAAGCCCCGGAGATCAGGTTGTTCGATGAGGTCATTGCTCTTGCCACGTGCCTTCCAGTCAACTTAATGTCGAAATTGTCCACTCTTATTAGGTTCGCCCTATTGTACAAGACCTCATTAGGATAGAATTTTATGTACTCAGACTCTGGTGTTCTGTATAAGCGAAGCCAAGTCCTAAGACAAGTCCTCTCAAACACCCGAATCTTTTCCAATAAACTAGCTCTCACGTTGAATCACACGGGACATCCAAATACAAGCATGGGCCTGATAAGGGCCATGTAGCAGATCACCTTCACCCTCGCATCGAGATGGCTGTTATAAAACAGTCTCTTTGTAAGGCAAAAACACCTTTGGTTCTGGCCAGAGCAACATCTATATGTTTGTTAAAATACAGAAATTGATCTAGCCAGATCCCAAGGTATCTGACTACATTTCGACAAGCAAGTGGCTGCCCGTGCTGCCCCACGATCGAGAACTTTCGCCAATTCTTTCTGGTATCCCTGGAGGCCCCAGAAAAAGGCGTCCTAAACAAAATGGTTTCCGACTTCTGAAAGTTGATTTTCAACTTCCAGTCATCGCAATATCGCTTAATTTTGTCGAAGTCACGCTGCAAAAGTGTATTAATGACCTCAATCTTAGGACCCGATCTGTACGCGATTATGTCGTCTGCGTACGCTATGGCATGGTGAAGTGAACCTATCAGATCACTCGTGTAAACGTTGAATAGGATCGGCGAATTTACCGCACTTTGTTGCAGACCGTTTTTAATGTTAAAAGTTCCAGCAGAAGTCGCATCGCCATTCTTCACGATGAACTGTCTACTGGAGAGCATATCGAAGAGAATATACAGAAGTGGTTTACTAATGCCCAACCTGTCCAGCTTGAAAAAGAGTCCTTCTAACCATACGGTATCGAAGGCCTTCTCCAAGTCAATCAGGCAGGCACCAGTGCACTGTTTCTTGCCTTTGTTCCATTGGATATCAGAAACCAGTTTCGACGCAGCATGAATGATATCATGCCCCGCCTTGAAACCGAATTGATTATCCGGAACTATATGTTTGTCCTCAACCCACTTAGTCAAGACTCTATTGATCACCTTCTCGAACACCTTACTGATGTTTGGAAGAAGACTGATCGAGCGGAGATTCGCCGGATTGGAAGTGTCTTTATCCCGTTTGGGGATGGGATGTACCACCGCAGTTTTCCAATGCGCTGGATAACGTGCATTATTCATTGCATTATTAAACAGGGTGGTGTAAATGTTCACCGCTTCTAGAGGGAGATGTCGAAGCACAATGTTCGGTATTTCATCGGTTCCCACTGATTTCTTACTTCTAAGTGATTCGAAGATCGTTTGGAGCTCTTCCTTCGAAATGAACGGGGGTAGTGCCCTATCGTTGGTGATGACATTATTTGCCATATTCTCGTCACTGAACTGGGTGAAACCCGAGCTCTTGAATCGCCAATTCACAATTTCATTTCGAAGGTAGAAATTGTGCAAAAGGACTCGATTGATCGTGGTTCGGGAAAATGATAGCATTTGCCTTGTACACTTCCTGGAAAGTCGCTCCTATAGCCTCTACCTGCTGCTGCGGATCCTCGATCACAAAGAAGTTGTCATCATCAACAGCCTCATTTGGATCTATGCCCGCATCTACCAGTATTTGCTCGTTGTTCGTCGTTCGGGGGATTTTAAGACACTGAAGGTCGTTCTGATTATTTCTCCGAAAGATTTTATTTATTTGCGGGAACATATTCGGGTTGCTGGTGTTTACAGCCCGAATTTTATTATTCCAATACAAACTTACAGAATTTCTGTAATTTTCCTTTATTAATGTTTGGAAGTTTTTAATCGACGACTTCAGTGTCATAATCTCCGGGTTATGTCTGTCTGTAAACCGTCTGTACAAGGTTTTTAGTCTTGACAGGAGTCCACTTTTATGTCGGTGCAGTGCGTCAATAGTTGCGTTGCGGAATGGGTCTCCTTCGTCAGTGTGTTGGTACCGAGGTATCGTTTTGTCCATTGTTCGTTTGATTGTCTCGTCCATTAGTCTTAGATACCTGTCAATCTCCTCGTTTGACAGATTTCTGTTGGACGGTGGGTAGAGCGAATTCGAGGAGAGTGCTCTAGTCAGTGTTCTGGTGAAGTGTGTCCAACGCACCCTACTATAATTGTAGGAATGCCTTTGAACAAACTCATCCAATTCCGCAATTTCGTTTGAAACAGTTATTTCGGTGCTGAGACCGCAATGGTCATGTCATACACGAAAGTGCGTAGACAGTTTGTAGTTTGTTGGTTAGTGCATGTCAGTTGTATTCGTGAGTCGAACAGCAGGAGATCCAAATAGCACCCGTGTCTGGGAAACGACGGACTATCCGTCGCCTTAAGCCCGAGTCGATACATCACATTGTGCTGACCCCACCAATTGAATAGTAGGTTCCCTCTACTATTTGGTGTATTTTCCCAATCGCTATGCTCGGCGTTGAAATCATCTCCGCCGATAATAAAATAGTTGTCTTCCAATTCCAGCCTCAGAAATCGAAAAAGCGTCTCGAGCTCTGAGATGAATAAAGTGGATTCAGTAGCCTTAGGTGCATAGACAGACACCATGTACAACCGCTTTCCACTACGGAGAGGGATATACACGATGCATGCTTCCAGCACCTGGAACCTACGTACTACACGACTGTATACTCTTTTAAAATGTATACCTTTTCGTACGAAAATCGCAACGCCTCCTCCCTGAATGGAGTTGGGTCGGTTTCTCCGTACTATTTTATATCTTTTGTGCTTCATTTTGTGTCTCTTGGTAAGCTTAGTTTCGCTAACCAAGAGCACATCAGGGGCTTGGTCTTTAAGCAACTTAAATAGTGCGGCTCGTCGTTCGAGCCTAATCAGTGAATTCACATTCACAGCAAGGACCTCCGACAGCGACTCTACTACTAGTTGTCCAGGCTTCCATTGTGGCGTTGTTGCCCTGATATGTTCGTCTTATTTTTTGATAAGACTTTCAAATGTCATTTCCTCAATCTCAAGCTTCTCGTGCTATTACCTTTTCTATCCGAGAAGCATGGGCTCTTCGTTCTTTTCTGCTGGTAGATCTTCCCGGCAGCTCTAGTCCTTCGATTCAGCGCAGCTTTATATACTTCTTGTTTGGATCCATTTAGGTATGCCTGCCTGTATTCATCGTTAAACCAGAAGTTTCCTTGTGGCAGCACTTTGAAACCATTCATCTCAAAAGCAGCTTCTTTGGTAGCTTGTTGTCAACATTCGCATTGGAGACTAGGACCTTGAGATAGCTTGAGGGAAACGCTATGGGTAAAGATTGTACGTATAGTGGTGTCTTACGATTGTAGCTTTTCCACGTGAGTCTTCCACACTTCTGCTTTAAATGCTGCGAACGCTCCAGTTACAACACGCTGATTGAATTCAAAAATGTTAATGTCATCGGCGTATGCCAGCAGTTGTACCGACTTTTGGAATACCATATTCTACCCATGGTATTGCCTTATGATGCTGAGGGCATGACGTGACAGCTCGTCATCTTACCAAAGTCTTCTTTTCAACACTAAATGCTTAGAAGATGTCATTACCGTCTTTTATGAAGTGGCGACGGCTTTATACTGCCATTTTTTTTGTAGGGATGCCAAAACTTGGCATGAAGCTTCTGTATATAGCTCGTCGCTATAAATGATGGCGTATGCGGTATTCAAGTCAGTCTACTGGTGGTGTATATCGATTTGAATGTTTTCTAAGATCAGTCGGTTGTGGGCTTACCAGGCCTAGAACCTCATTGATGAGGACCTCTCAATTTGTTGATATAAGTTTCAGGCGTTCACATAATATGGCAGATGGAATCTTGTACGCTTTGTTAGGGAGGGTGATGCCTCCCAGAGGCAGAGTATAAAAAGTTTCCTTTCTTGAGGATCTGCCAAACAATGCTGTAATTCCATTCACCGAGTAAACTTTCGTCGAACCATATTTAACAGTTGAATCCTTAGTCTTTTGTTTAGATATCGCTATCTAGACCTCTCCTTCATCGGAATGTTGAAGTTGTTGTTGGTCATTACCCACGTTGTATGCCTCATTTGCTTGACAGCGGAATGTTAATCATCTTCGCCGTTAAACGGGAGTAATTATTCAAA
Source organism: Volucella bombylans (assembly GCA_949129095.1). Classification (NCBI taxonomy): domain Eukaryota; kingdom Metazoa; phylum Arthropoda; class Insecta; order Diptera; family Syrphidae; genus Volucella; species Volucella bombylans. The sequence goes on from OX422141.1 coordinate 14,469,654, forward strand.
ATATTCAGCATCATCAGTGACTCTACTAAACATCCCCACCCTTATTCCAGCATTGCTTCTGTTCCATATTTACGTCCCTGTCAAGTTTTTTTCACATTTTAATATAGCTCCTGGTCATCATTTCTGCGGAAGGACCTGTTTGTGGTTTTAATTGAGCACTTCACTTCCATTTTTGTCTTTCTTTTCTGACAAGATGATGTTCCTTTAGTCGCTTTTACTCATAGAGTTCGTGAGCAGCCCTCATCCTCCCTTGCAATGCCGCACCGTATATTATACTTCCTGTTGCGCTAAAAGCACTTGTTGAAACCCCGAGCTTCGTTGTGGTGATCAGATGCGGCATCGCCAATAGTTTCCTGCCTACATCGCCAATTGTTGTATGTGCTTGTTGTATACGACTTCTCAAAAGGTTTTGGGAGATCCTGATTCTTTTGCGATTATTGCGGCTGTCAATAATATGGTAATTCGGTGGTTTGTAGTCCGGAATTTTTGCACTATCACCTTGATTACAAATAGGAAATGATCTGTATCGGTATTCCCTCCTCGAAACACTGGGATGTCCAACATTTCAAAAGGCCAAGCGATAGGTCATTTTTTATCAGTTTACTGCCAGGTGAATCTTGAGTTTTGGGAAACATATGCTGGCCATGATATCGTTAGTCTGGCTTATATTATTAAATGGCTATAACTCCTTAAATAAGCGTCCTAGAGGGTCCAAAGTTGAACACAAAAATGGCTATAACTCCGTAAATAAGCGTCGTAGAGGGTCCAAAGTTGAACACAAAAATGGCTATAACTCCCTAAATAAGCATCCTAGATGGTACAAAGTTGAACACAAAAATGGCTATAACTCTTTAAATAAGCGTCGTAGAGGGTCCAAAGTTGAACACAAAAATGGCTATAACTCCCTAAATAAGCGTCCTAGAGGGTCCAAAGTTGAACACAAAAATGGCTATAACTCCGTAAATAAGCGTCGTAGAGGGTCCAAAGTTGAACACAAAAATGGCTATAACTCCCTAAATAAGCGTCCTAGATGGTACAAAGTTGAACACAAAAATGGCTATAACTCTTTAAATAAGCGTCGTAGAGGGTCCAAAGTTGAACACAAAAATGGCTATAACTCCCTAAATAAGCGTCCTAGAGGGTCCAAAGTTGAACACAAAAATGGCTATAACTCCTTAAATAAGCGTCGTAGAGGGTCCAAAGTTGAACACAAAGATGGCTATAACTCCCGAAATAAGCATCCTAGAGGGTCCAAAGTTGAACACAAAAATGGCTATAACTCCTTAAATAAGCGTCCTAGAGGGTCCAAAGTTAAACACAAAAATGGCTATAACTCCTTAAATAAGCGTCCTAGAGGGTCCAAAGTTGAACACAAAAATGGCTATAACTCCTTAAATAAGCGTCCTAGAGGGTCCAAAGTTAAACACAAAAATGGCTATAACTCCTTAAATAAGCGTCCTAGAGGGTCCAAAGTTGAACACAAAAATGGCTATAACTCCTTAAATAAGCGTCCTAGAGGGTCCAAAGTTAAACACAAAAATGGCTATAACTCCTTAAATAAGCGTCAACAATATTTTCCAACTGTTCCTAAGCGAAAGTTACAGACTACCGTCGGAGTTTGTGTACATAAGCACGATGACAACGTAGAACTCTGGCTGCTACACAAGGGAAGGTTGTGGCATAGTGGAGACTTTCAATGACAAACGAAATTCTGAACATGATGTCGCGGTTTCATCGAATTTATTGAACATCACGCTTAAAAGAATTGTGCAGAAGTCACATTGTAGATACACAGGCTGATAGCATTGACATTGTGAAGAAAGAGCCCGCGAAGATGAGTTGGCCCTGTTGAAAGGGACATTAACTATCTTGGCTTGTACAAATAGCTGCGGTTAGAGGTGTGTAAGTAATGAAAGTTGTTAATTGAGGACCCGATCGTAAATAGAGCATTTGAAGAATGAAGACACAAAGTGGATTTTTATGTTTGATATCCAAAACAAAATCGAAAGTCTTAGAATCCAAAAATTCCCATCTGGTCCCACTCTCATTTCTCACTACACATCTATTCAGCTACGAAATTATGATTCATTCCTACAAATAACCCTGTCAAATCTTAAATACGAAAACCCATTCATTCATTGGCATTGTTCGTATATCCTATTCATTAGGATCATCATCTTGGGGGTCATTAATAATACAACTTAAGCATGACCTCCGACAATTATTATCATCATTTTGCACCCCTTCCGTTACAGCTCTGACATCAACAATAGATCTGGTCTATGTATACCAATGGCACATGACCGCCTCTAGTGTAAATAAATGTTAAACATCCCCTCAAACAATAGACGGCGCCGAAACAAAGGCACCAAAGTAGCAGAACCAAATAAGCTCGTCTATCAAAAACCGATGTTTTGGGCCCCAATTTGCGCCCGGCCAATTGTTTAGACAGGCGGAAATCATAATTCAGGCAACCGACGAATATTTGTGACTGCGATTGATTCGCAACAAATAATTTGGAAATGAAAATAACTAGCCACGTCGAAACCCTCTCTGATGCTAACATTTCGCGTGATAAATGGTTGGTGTGTGGTTTCGTTTTTTTTTTTTTAGGTCAGATGTGAGTGGGTATCCGTATCTGTATTTTGCAGAGTCGCCACCAAAAGTAAAGTATTGCTATGTGAAGCAAAACAGTCTAATAAAAGTGAACTATGGCGAGTACTTTGGCACGGGGAAGGGAAGCTTTGAATTAAAGGATTCTATAGAGGAAACTACCCGTGAATGGGGGAGGATTTATGGGTGCTTTCCGACACTGATAATTTTACAAAATTTGTAAATGAATGCACACATTCCGGGTGAGTTATTTTCATTAATTAGAGAAATCCATTTGATAGTATGGTAGTTTGGGCGAAATTTTAATCACTCTGGGGGTAGTTTTTGAACACATGCTGTACGATATTTCTGTTTTCCTATCTTGATGAAAGATGAACTATGGAAGTGAAGGTTGTTTCAACAAGAGGTGTAGGATTTGTCTTTTGAATAAAACGAATAATTGTTGAGATATCTATGAAAGCTTTACAAAACAAGACACATGGGGATTATTTGTGGAACACAATTTCTTCCAAATGCCCTTTTCTCTCAATTTGTAATCACTCTTGCAAGTAATTGGAGCTCCATCTCGTCAATAACAGCTTCAGAGTTCGCTTTCAAAGTTGGAATTGTTTGCGGATGGTTGCTTTTAGCTTAAACACAGCCCCATGCAATGAGTCTAAGTGTGTTAAGTCGCACGATCTTGACGGAAAATGAGTGTCTTCGAAATGCGAAATTAAGCTGCCAGGAACTACGGGCTCTTCTATCGAAGATGATGAACATAGTGGCAGACAATCGACATCGAAAACCGACGAAAACATTGATGGAGTCACAGAAATGCTGGTCAGTAACCGCAAATTAACCATAAGAGAGATAGCGGAGGACTTGGACATTGCTATAGATCCGTCCAAGACATTTTGGTTAATGATTTGGGTTTCCGTCGTCTAGCAGCAAAGTTGAAGCCAAAATACCTAAATTTCATGCAAAAAAGAGGCCGTGTTGACGTCGCAAAAGAGATGATTTTCGAGGCTGAATCCGATCCCACATTCATCAAACGGATCATTACTGGAGACGAGACGTGGGTCTATGAGTACGACACGCAATCAAGACATCAGGCAAGTGAATGGCTTTCACCAAATGAGCCGTGACCTAAAGAAGCATGTCGTTTTCAGTCAAAAAAGAAGTCAATGCTCGCGGTTTTCATGGATTACAGCGGTGTAGTGCATCATGAATTTTTGCCAGAAGGCCAGACGTTTGCGTGAAGCAATTCGCCGAAAGAGATCAGAATTGTGGGCAGAAAACTCGTGGATTTTGCACCATTATAACGCATAATGACATCATTATTCGTAATTTTTTGACGAAAAACGCAACAAATACCATCCAACAGCCACCGAATTCACCTGATTTGGCTCCCTGTGACTTCTTTCTGTTCAATCGAGTTAAAAAACCACTACGGGGAACGCGTTTCAGCAGCCGAGAGGAAGTAATGGAAAAATCGCAGGAACCACTGATGGACATACCGAAAACCGAATATAAAAAATGTTTCGAGGATTGGATCAAGCGCTGGCATAAGTGTGTTGCAGTCGATGGGGATTACTTTGAAGGGGACAATATAGATTTAGATGAATAAACTGTTATTTTTAATTTTCTGAATAAATTCCGGGAACTTGATCAAGGTGGTGTCCAATTATCTACAGTACCAGCACCCAACGTGTCGCGGTATCGTCTTTACTTGCACAGCAAGCGTAGCAGAATGTTGTGTCACTTATTTTCAGAAAATGTAGGTGCTTAGCAAAAGCGGCCGGTAAGCAGCCTATTGTCATTCCTATTGAGAGACAACAGGAAAGACTATGTCCCTTGTATACGTTGGGAAGCATTCCGTTGATCTGTAAAATCATGCCGTCTGTAATTATGTCCATACGACACCCAATTATCAATGGAAGGCTTAACCGCGAGTCAAATGTGTGTGAGGCAGTCGTGGTCCCAAGTAAAATTAAACACCAAAACATTCTAATGAGAGCTCTTTGTTCAGTTGAGTCCAAACATCGAGTGAGTCCTAAAACTATCCGGTTTTCCAATAAGGTCTTGACAAGTTTTTTTTAAATAAAACGCAAACCATTTGAGATTTTTCAAAAACTTTATTATCGGCTTGAAGTACAATCAAAACATTTATGAATGGAACTCGACTTCGTTCATATGGCCACCGCGGGCACGTTTGCAGCGGTCTATTCTTTGGACCCAATTTTCAACGACTCGGCCACACATTTCGGCCGCTATTTCGCGTTCATTGTTGGCTCTGAGCTCTTACAACGTCGTCGGCGTTTTGGCATAAACCAATGACTTAACGTAGCTCCACAGAAAATAGTCAAGCGGCGTTAAATCGCACGAACGAGGCGGCCAATCGACTGGCCCATTTCTTGAGATAACACGCTCACCATACTTACTCTTCAATAAATCGATTGTAGCGTGTGCTATGTGGCTTGTGGCATCATCCTGTTGAAACCACATGTCGTCCAAGTTCATACCTTCCAATTCGGGCCAAAAATAATCGGTGATCATGGCGCGATAACGCTGACCATTCACAGTAACGTGACGAACGTTATCGTCGACGAACAAATATGGCCCAACAACGCCGCCGGCATGCAAACCGCACCAAACAGTTAATTTTTGTGGATGAAGTGGTGATTCATGAAGCACATGTGGATTTTTATCAGACCAATAACGCATATTTTGCTTATTGACGAACCCATTGAGCCAAAAATGATCTTCGTCACTGAAGATGATTTTGCGATGAAATTCATCATCTTGGCGCATCTTTTCCAGAACCCAATCGGAGAACGTACGTCGCTTCAAATGGTCCATCGGCTTCAATTCTTGAGTCAGCTTGATCTTGTATGGGTGCAAACCAAAATCCTTACGCAAAATACGCCATAATGTGGTCTGAGGGATGCCCAATTCTTGAGAACGCCGTGGAATTGACTGACTTGGATCGTTTGCTACGGACGCCTGAACGGCAGCGATATTTCCGACACTTCGACCAACCCACTGTCTCACTGACACCGTAACATCACACAACGAATATGTAGACTCAAATTTTTGCACTAAACTTGTTATTGCCTGTCTACTAGGGCGAGAATTACGACGGAAAATTGGAGTTAACGCTCTTGAAGTTGCAGTCACGGACTCCGAATTTCGGTAGAAAATTTTTATAATTTGCAGACGTTGCTCGTTAGTGTACTTTACCATGATGAAAACCTTGAGTTTACTGAATAAATTGACAGTGACCGTTTGATGATTAGTAAAAGAGTGCGTTCACAAAGTGAATTCAAAGTTGTCAAGTCCCTATTGGAAAACCCTTTAGTGTTTCAAAAAACATTAAATTAAAGATTTTTAAAAACAATTATAGAAAAATCTGCGTCCGTTTTTGAGTTCACATATAAACAGGTATATCCCACAAAATGAAAAAGAAATGATTTTCTGAAACCCTTTGCCGAGTTTATACACTCAAACCTAAAAATGAAAAAAACGATTTTTAGTTGACCTTAAAAATTACTCAACTTTGAGTGGCTCTACAAGGAAAGTTATTGACTCAAAAGAAATAATTTTTTCCGATCACCAGAGCTCTAAACATTTGTTAATCGAAAGAATTTTAAAAAATTGCACTATACGTAGACACCCTCGAAAATTGAATTACGAAAGCACTTTTGCCTAAATGAGCCACTGTACGCCCTCTGAAATAGCCAAGAAAGAGCTGTCGCCGCTGGGTATGGAATGTTAGATGGAACAACGTACCACTAGTTGTGTCAGATTTTGTTCAATGTCTATCAGCAATTTTAACAAAAAAGAAATAAATTCAAACTGTATCTGCTTCTTTAAGAATATGTTACAGGCTTGTCCTGTTTTCTTTTATTTAAACTTCAAAATGTGGAACGTCATTACTGTGCACCCATGCATGACCATAAGAGACATTTGCAGAAATTTGTAATTAATTTACAAGACAAGCAGGCGTGCAACACAAGAGTCATAGGCGTGCAAACACAGGAATGTTGTCTCCCAAAGGGCATAAATGGGAACACTCCAATCAATTAACACGTGTGTCACATTCATGTTGTTTTGCTTGTACACACACAAGGCTCGTGAGTAATGAAAACTTAATTATTTGAAACGTTCGGTCTACTCTGGGCATTACATTTGAGTACAACATACGAGTATTTAAAGAGCAATGGTCCTTTGGCAGAAATGTATAAAATATGTTTTCAACCCAATGGTTGCGAACTATATTGAATTTTCTTGCACTCATTCAAACAAACGTATCCCAAACGCTGGAACATCGAATGCTGGCTGAATCTTATTGATGTAAGTTGCTAGATGGTAACAGTAACTTACCTATTTCCTGAAGTCTGATTAAACCTTAAATGGTATGCATGTTACTAAGCGTAATCGTCTTCGTTCTTCTTAGGCCGTTAGTGATCTCATCAAGTCATAATGAAGTACTTTATATATTTTCCCAGTTGGCGGATAGACTTTTACTCTCCTCGTCTCAATACCTAGGCATACTGAACCGTGATTTCTTTGGATCTGATAACCTACGTAACCACTTCCTCATGCCAATCCACCATTATGAGAAGCGTTTTTGTGTATGACATGTTGCAATCAAGTTTAGATACAAATTTAAAGTACAGACGTTCCCAATAGCACTCAACCTCGTTACCCACAACTGTAACTATGACTACGCATCTATTGTATTTATTTTACCTCCTGTAGTAGCCAACATATACTGGTGTCAACCAACAGCCTTGATATGCCATCCTTATAAGCACAAATGTTGAACAGCAGAAATCAGAAAAAACTTAATCGTCCGGTCAGAAATGAATTCAAATGTCTATAACAATGGTGGCCTCAACAATCGACGTGTGAGATTCTTTATATGCGCCACTTGGACTTGTTTGAAGCTGAGGTCTATAAGAATTTTTCAGGATTAGTCAGGGTGATCCTTAGTAGGTCACCGGCAGCTGTCCTACGCAATATCCGGCCCATTTCGCCCGCAGCAAACCGCCAGAATGTCTGCCATTCGCATACTCCTCAGCTTCTCGTCAACACCCTTGTAATCTACATTTAATGCTGGAGATTAGCGGGATCAGAGGGGTGAAAAGAAGCCGACTAAAAAGCGGCATCTGACATGCTGGGTTTCATTCATTCACCGGATTCAGGTTTGTTCCTGATTTGATGAAGAGTGCAGGCAACCACATGATGTGACAAATAAAATTACCAATGAAGCGGTGCTTGAGCGGATGAGCCTTTAATGGAACCCCGAACGGGTTACTGGCTTCGGTCTAATCGAACCTACAGTAGAACTGGACCTCCAGGTTGGTGGATAAAAAACTGCGACATCTACTACGACTGTTATCGACAGCAAATGCAGCGCTTGTTTCGATGCGGATCTGTTGTTAGAGGCAGACTTAGGCCAAAAGTCTTGAGTTTCCGGCATGTTACCGAGCGCCACGTATAAAGTTTTACTTACAAACTAAAAGGTTGCGAGATTGGTCGAGCGGCAAGGGAGGAGTAAAGGAGATCCTTAGGGAAATTTTGTTAGTGTGGAAATCGGTTTTAGGAATCCATTATTTGTTCGCAGAGGATTGAGTTGAAAGAGTGGCACAGACTTAGGATTACGTGGATTGGTGTTAAGTCGAAGTAAAGAGGGGCTGTCGATGCTACTCGTATCAGCGAGTATCTGATGCACAAAGAGAATGACGGCAACTATCCTGCGTATAAAAAGGGGGCAGTATACACCAAAGATGGTTTCTACGAGCTCTTTGATAAGACCTATGAGCAGTGCCCTAGATATGACATTAAAAATGTCCCCGGCGATTTTTATGGCGTCTTTGGTAATACTGTCAGAAGGTATAGCCTGCAAGATTGTCGTAGCATGCTGTTACCACATCTCGATATTCATAAGGGGACCTGGATAACTCCGGATCAATCAATCAAGGTACTCCTCGATCCAACATCGACTCGGATCTTTACCTTATTGCCATGCTGTCAGCATCAAATACCGAAGACCAGTGGCAACGCTCCCAACGTTCTATCAGAGACGTCACAACAGATGTTCTGGTTTGATCTAAAATGCCGGCAAGAGTATGTAGCTAAACAAGAAGCGTACAAAGCGGTGCTGCAATGAAGGACGAGAGTCGCTCTTCCTAACAGAAGAGATGGGAATAATATCGACTTCTTCACAAGAAGAAAAAATATCAGTTGTACTCCAGGAATAACATACGGATGAACAGGTAAAAAGAGCGTGTCAAGGCAAGAAGACCCATACAGAAGCCTGAAGAGATGAAGAAGGAAATTTTGTAGTAGAGTCACAGTCAGTATTAAGAATATGGAACATTTTAATAATATTTTCTGCAGACTGTATGACGCCGAGGAAGCCCAACATCAAGCCATCAGACAGAACAGACCATTCAACTTAGCCGACAACTGGTAAGGAGAGTTATTGCCCTAAGCGTGGAGCTCACGCTTTACCGGACGAGTTATTCAAAGTTGCTGGAAATGACTGTAGCAGATCTGGTCAGAAGGTTGTATGCCTCGTTTCCCCGAACCACAAAAATGGAAATCTCTCAACTTCGCCAGCTATATACTCGTAGGTATACGTCTCCTCAACATGGGATACAAGATTTTATCTGCCATATTGTGCGAATGTCTGAAACCCTTCGAGAACAACCTGATTGGCCCCTCTATCAGTGCTCTTTCAGACCAGGAAAGCCCACAATCCGGCAAATCTTAAGTTCAAATCGATACCCACCATCTTTTCATAGATTTTGAGGTCGCATATGACAGCATTTATGAAGACGAGATATGTAGACCCATGTCCGTTTGTGCAGAATGACCATTGAGAACGCTGGCTAATAAATCCGAAACGGTAATGGCTTTACCGCACTGTCATGTGCATACTTGACCGAATTGTGCGGAACTGGGAAACGAACACTGGAGGAATAATCTTCCAAAATTCTGTGCAACTACTAGCTTACTCCGATGATATCGTATCGACATACCATATTTGGGAGAACTCAGCGGGCTGTAAATCCTGCCTTCGCTAGTATTGAAATGGAAGCTGCCAAATGGGTTTAGCGGTAAATGAGGGCAAAGCCAAGTATATGCGGCTAACAGTCAACAGCTATAATTCCAAGGTATGCTCTGCTATAAATTCTCCCAACAGCACCTCAGAACATAAAACAAAGAATCACTGTTGCCAATCTCTGTTTTTTTCGGGTAAAGAAGGCAATTGAGTAGCAAGGTCCAATTCCGAAAAAGACTCTGCTCATCCCAGTCCTACTTTATGGCGCTGAGGCATAGACTCTATCGAAAGCGGATGAAGGTATACTCAGTCGTTTCGAGAGAAAAGTCATTCGAAAAATATTCAGTCCTGTTTGCGTTGGTGGGGTTTAGAGGAGAAGATTCAACGACGAACTATATGAGCTGGACAGTACAAGTACAAGGGTATCTCAATCGACATGGAGTGCGCAACTGGAGCAGTTTCCTCAATACCGAGCTAACTGAAGAGGGTTGTTAGTTGAGGCCCATATTCACCCTGAACTGTAAGGCCACCTATGGATGTAAGCAGTTTCAAGTCTTGTAAACGCTTCAGTAACAGCTCGATCTGTTCTGGCTATGATATCAATGTCATTTTGAAATGTTGCCTCTGATGTTGGCTTGATTCGGCGATATTGCTTCTGAATTTAACGTCAACGTCCCCATCGTCACCCTGAACAATTTGTTAAGTTTAGTAAGCACTCGTATGCGGCCCTAAAATTAAAAAAGGAATAGTGGGTATCGATCCGGTATTCTTGGGTTTTCTCCTGGATCTGCAGCAGTATGAATTTAGGTCTACTTTGGACTTACGAGTACATAAAACCAGACTGGAAGGGGTCTTCATCATTCGTTTATAGTTTTCTACTTCGAAATCTTCAAAATGGGTGATAGGCTCTCTACTAAGTCACCTTCTGTTTCCTTAAATTCCTTGTCATCTTCTTCTTTAAGCGAATTGTTTGGAAACATGTCGTCAAACCGAGGTTGTCGTGTTTAGGGATGCTGGATGAACCATCATCAGTTCCGTCATTTCTGAGGGCTTCTTAGCATCGGATCTTGGTCGCTTGACCACGTCGATTTTGTTAAGATGTTGACTAGAAGTTAAGGAATACGCGGTTCGTCTGGTGTTTTGTTGCCATAGCAGGTGTTCAACGTTACATCCCCTCGAAGTATTTCTTCGTATTTTGTGACGCCTGAGCTATCTGTAGACGTTCCTTGCCTATAACTAGCTAGTTGTTGGAATCGCGGAATTCTATAATTATGGAGAAGCGGCCTGCGTCTATCTGACTGACTTTCATGACTCTGATACATACATTGTCGACCCCCTTTACATTGATTGTGTCAAAATTACCGAACCCAGGAGGGTAATAAATGTAAACCTGGAGCTAGTACACGCATACTCTTGAATTTTTCAGGATATGAGGGGGGTCATTAACGTACACATGTATGTACATACATTGGAGGGAGTTTAAGTCACTTTATCACATAGAAAATTGTGAAGTGCTACCAAATACAGGAGAAAATCTTGTTTTATCCTGCGTACTCATCTAATATTTATGGCGGAGTGAAGTACTGCCATTAAGAGGGTGAGTTTTATGTTCCAGGCCGATGTGTTCTCACTTTGAATGAATTACTGTTAAATGAAACCACCATTTTAGAATTTATATTTAATTGATTGATTTTATGGTCTTGAACATTGGGCATTGCAACTCCGTCAGAACCAGGTGAAAGAACATTACTTCGGTATTGGAGGGTGCCAATCGACTAGGCAATAATGGCATCACGAATGAACTTTATCGCACGGTCTTAAATCCAATCTAGCTAATGTCTTAGGAGCAGCTGACCAAGTGAGAGGTGAGTTTATTGTATTTCAATTCTCAGCCGATATGCATAAATTGACCCTTAACACAAGTTAATGACTTCCTTACATAGCTTGAGGAAACCCAGACATTTCTAACCCTGACAGTCTCGTTAAAAACCGTGTCTTGCCACATCCTGAGGGATAAAAGGTTTGATTCCAAGGAAAATAATGTTTGTGAAGTAAGAGCCCTAAAAAAAATGTTAAATTCGCTTCAATTAGCTCTCTCTTGTTGGTATACGGTTCTGTTCTTTTCTCCAGCCGTGTGAACAGTGTTTACGAGAAATTAGCTGAAATGACACTGTATTTTGAAGACATCAACTGAAGCTAACACCCAGTGAATTCAGTATAGCAAGTTCCGTACTTGATTACAAAAGATGATCAAAAAGGTAGCCGAATCTACCTTAGGATACCAGGAACTTGTGAAGAAATGTACGTAATTTGATATATAAGGAAGAAAATTGTAGACCGTCAGTTGGAGGTCTTGATAGAAGTAACAGATTGTAGCTAGCTGCAAGTCCAGAATGAATGAGCATAATTTTGAGCGAGTGATGTTCTGATTAATCTCTCTATCTACCTACCAGCCACCATAAATTCTTGCTTTAACCATCTTAAGCTCCACAGTGCAACAGCCTAATCCGACATCCGGCCAAAATAAATCCAACTGTGCCGTGTTACCCTGGACTGGAAGACATGGGGTGCAATGTGGAGTTTGGAAATGGCTCCTATTAAGTGTAGCGCTATCATGTAACTCCTTCAATCCTGTGCTGGACCAAATAATGCACAGGGCAGGTGTAAACACCAAGGAAGTATTATCAACAAATTTGTCCAACTATTTACTAGGATACGCTGACGACGTCGACACCACCGATCGCTCTTTGTGTGTCGTCATATAAAATTTTCTGACAATTGAGTAAATATGATATATGGACAAAATCTATTCTGTGGTAATGATGTCGGCTAAGTGGCCGCCGCCAGAATTGACGACCATTCGGCAACGATTTGTGGCATTTTCTATCACGCCTGAACTTCCGACGATAGGTCTTCGCATTCTTGACGAATATTCTCTTTTAGGGCTTTAAGAGTCTGAGACTTCTTGACATAGACTAGTGACTTCAAAAAACTTCACAAAAACGAGAGATTAAGCGACCCAGAAATGCAGCCCTCAGAATTTTAGTTGTGGCTCGTGCAATATGCTCTATTGCCCCACTCTGTTGGAACCACATGTTCTCCAGTCCGAATTCATCCAATTGAGGAAGGAGAAAGTCGTTGAGCATGGTTCTTTAACGCTGGCCGTCCACAGTAGTAGTTTGGCCAGCGGCGTTTTCGAAAAAGTAAGGCCAGATGACGTCTCCAGTGTAAACAGCACACCACGTAGTAACTTTGAGCGGTCGTAATGGCTATTCGTGGGATATACGCGGACTTTTGGTGCCCCAGAAGTTCATTCATATATCTACAGAGCATTGGAATTGGTCGAGATTCAGGATGGCTTGAGCGTAAGTTACATACTCGTAACTTACGGTCAAGCTTGGCGGTCAACAGCTACCAGCCGGTGTCTGTACTTTGTAAAGGAACATCTTAAAGTCTTTCACCAAAATTGTTTGTAGAGATCGCCGATTGATGCCCAATTGCGTGCCACGTCGTCTGGTCGATACTCCGGGGTCTTATGTGTCATCTTTGACTACAGCTCCGATATTCTCAGCAGAATGGCTGTTCCGGGGCAGCCCTACTTACCTACTTCGAGTAAGAATTCATCAATCCTGCATGTTCCAGTAATTGAAACCGATGAATTCCTACGCATAAAGTTGGATGCATGTCTCTATATAGCCCATACAGTTCTCGGTTAAACCTCCTCTTTCCCTCTCCAAACGTTCAAACAGGGCAGCGGATTACTCGAAGCACTAGTCCCTCGAACTAGTCTCCGCCATAGAATCGTTATTTTAATAATCTGCTACTCCTTTCCCTTCTGAAGTCATGTCAGTCTATTGTGACGTTTTGTCGAAGTGGTCGGCATTGTGTGTCCTTTCCCATCATCGCCATTTTCGCTTCAGTTCTGAAGAAAATGCTTGTAGTACCAGCTGCATAGACAAGTATTCGTAAGATAGTTGCACAACCTTTTGACGCTGATTACTGTGATTACCGACCCTCACGAAACAGCTTGGTAGTGATGCCAAAATCGGGAAAGCCTTAGTATAGTTTCTGAAGACATAAGCTCTCATAGGCGGTCTTAATATCGACAAACAAAATTCGAGCGTCTTTTCTAAGGTCGAATCTGTTCGATAGTGGGTGATGTTGAGGAGGCTGGTGCCCCAATAATCAGCGCAGAATAGATGATCTTCCGTTTTCAGGATCGGGCTTACAAAGCTGAGGTTCCATTTGTGTTGCCAGCTTTCACCCTACCAATTTAGAAATGAATATTCGTAGCTTGGCTGATAGGATGTTAATATCAACACCCAAGTTTGGATATGGCTGTCGTCACTTTTTCAAGATCAAATGGCCGGGATTGTTGCTCTTCATCGTCCAGATTGCGGGGTTCTTTCTCCCTGTCAGTGAAATGTTGTTCGTCATCAGATAGTCTTTGCAAATCCTTAGTACTGACAGCGGATCTACCACTGCATTCCATTTTGCATTCTTGCAAATTTTGCAGCCAAAACCTAGCACATCAGAGGCAGCATCTTTAATGGAATATTCGCAGCTCTTGCCTTAGTTAAAACAGCGCAGTGATCCAGAGTCAATTTTCAACAAATCCCTCGAAATATTTGTGCATTAATGTGATCAATCTGGTTGATGTTAGATTGATTAAGAGAGGGTTAATGATGAATGTAACATCATTCTTTTCACACTAAGCACATGTCTTATAGAGGTCCCTGTTGCTATCGCCTTTCGCCTTCATTGAGCCCACGTGCATATAAGGCTCATGTTGGTGAATTAAGAATCGATGCGGATTGTCACAAGGCGCTTCTGAATATGGCTGAAACTGTCTGAAAGACTTCACATCAAAGTATCCTTCTTTGAACGAGAAATCTTAATATTCGCTGCTATTTCGCAGTTGTTGATAGTTCTTTCTCTCGGTAAATTTGTTCACACTTCTTCGAAATCAGTTATATAACGTTTGTAGCAGTCTAGATACTCCTCAAGTTGTTCTGTGAAGGGACCTTAAATTACATGTGCAGTACCGAAAATCATTTGCCTTTTTCGAATAGTTTAGGTTGTCAACTACATGCGAGTATAGTAGTCACATCTGAGGCTCTCCATACTGGCTACCCTTAAGTATAAGGATTATAAGTAGTTTAGTTCCTCCGTCACCACCTGATTCGAATGGAACTTCTTCTTGTTCCCAAAACTTGTGAAGTTGTGCGTCGACATCCGTTGTCTGCAAAAAACTTTGGATAGGTTGGGCCTGGATTGCAGCTTTACCAAATAAAATCCAGCCCAGCTCGGTGTTTTGAGCAACTGGCATATCCTCTTCCTTCGGCTTTATCAACTCAGGAAGCAAGACTTCGGCGAGAACATCGCTTCCTAAAAGAAGATCAATCTTTGCTAGCTGGCAGAACGATGGATCTACTATGATGAGACCATTAATATGCTCCCAATGAGCAACGGAGAGTGTCCGGGCTGGAAGATGCCCACACAGTGACTTGAAGCCGAACGCCTGCGTTGATGTTTTGAAGGCTGATGTGACCAGAGTGTGATGTTAACAACCCTTTGACATGTGCCACTGCTGACTAAACCCAACCGGGAAACCTCAACGTGTGTGAACTTGGATTGCAAACCTGAAAGTTGAACAACCGATTCGGTGATGAAAGAGTAAGGCTCGAAGTGAATAAATCCCACCAGAATAAGATCTTACCTTTACCATTGCCTTGGCCAGTAACACTTGCGTGCAAGAACTCGGACGAGATTGGAAGGTTTTGACCGAGCTGCAAGAGGGCTGTTCTCCGTCGTTCGGTGAAAAGGATGTTGCTTCAGCATTCATCGTCTTCGTGAGGCAGTTAGAGTTATGCAGATGCGGAGTGGACGGCCGAGTGATGTGGCTTCTGGCAGTTAAAACACCTACGCGTACTTGGACACTGCTCAAAGGTGTGATTGTATGCTAAACAGTTCCGACAAAATCCGAGTCCCGCTACATTCTGACATCGCTCCGCAGTACCCATCTTTAGAAAGCGTCCGCATTGGCGAATGGAGTGTTGACCTCTGTTGCAGATCTTGCAGGAAAACTTTTTGATGGTTGCTGTCGCATGGAAGCGTGAACGGAAGAACTTCGTTTCCAAAAATTGTGTGAAGTTAACAAACTTAGGGAGTTCCTCCCTGTCTGACTTACTTGCAAGCCTTTCTTCCCACAAATGCTGCGTTTTTATCGGAAGTTTTTGCAGAAGAACGAAAATGAGCACAACACCCCAATGCTTCACCGGCACCTCGAGATTCTCCAGGCTATGGACAACTTCCGTTGAGCTATCGATGGCTGGTTGAAGAGGCATTTCAGCTGGATGTTCAACAAGAACCGTTTATGGTCGTAACGATCCTTCAGAATGGTCCAAGCCTTGGCATAGTTGCCGTTGTCGATCCCCAGGTAAGCCAAAAGTTTTTCAGCTTCACCTGACACACTTGTCTTCAAATAATACATCTTCTGTATTTCAGACAGCGATGCGTTATGGTGGATCAACGACACGAAAAGGTTGTGGTAGGCTCGCCAAGACTCGTAAATCCCTGCAAAGACTGGTAAGTTGATCTTAGGCAACCGAATGTCAGCATTTTCCCTGGAATCTTGACTTGGCTCAAACCAATAGCACTCGGCTGGCAAATTGAATTTGGCAAATTAATTGAATTTATTAATTTTAATTGTCTTTGCAGATTACTTATAATTCGTAAATCCGGCACGAAGGACCAAATATTCTTCGTTGAACAGGTTTCTTGCACTCCGTATGTGTTTCGATGGAGATATATGTAGAATGGACTGTGAAAAACTAAATAAAGACACGACCGTTTGATCCTTAAACTTGAATTGCCGCTTTATTTTTTTTCTGTAAAAAAAAATTACATGCATCTAACCTTAGGTGTCACGGCTGTCAAAATTGCTTGAGTGGGGCGTTGTTGCATAGACGGTGTTGACTAGGTGCATGTACATGGCAATGTTCGCACATGCAACCTATGTTGTGGTGACGACGCAACACCACCTCTCATTCAAAACCCGACTCACCTCCAAAGTAGCCCTGAAATAGGATCACCAAGTCAAGAGGCTAGGTGAAGACGACAATGTTGGGGAGTTCTTCCGCAGGACCAAAGTCTCCCGCTAATAGTTTTACCCAGCACGTACACATGTATTTTCTAGCCGCGTAGTATGTAAACTAAGGACTTGACTCGAACTTAAACGGTGCGGTACCGCCTAATTTAAGCTGTAGAATGCCAGTAGTTACCCGCCCAATCGTTGTCCAAGCCCTCAAGAAAATTAGCTTGGCTAGTAGGAATTTTAATTTTTTGGGTGCATGTATCAATCAGCCCTATATTAGGATAAGATTTCATCAATCCATTCAGTTCATACCCAGTTTTATATAAGCCATGCGAGATCAAACCGAATCGCTTTTTACATTACTTCTCATAATCCTGAACATTATTCGTATATACACGTTTTTCCCATTGGTGTATCTGGAGCAGATCTTATACTGTGAAACCTCCTCTAGCAAACTTTCTAAAATATCCATTTCCAATGAACCATTCGGAACTTTTTTCTCTTGCTGAAGAAAGCCATAAAAACTTATAACACCACTAATAATTTTTTTTAAATTACTCAATGGGTCTGAATCTTTCATAAAAAAAACTTCAAAGTGCCACACTGCATGGCACATATCCGTAGCCGTAGACTGACATGAAGTAGTAGTTTGCCAGGATATCTTCATTTAGCTTTCATAGATTTTTGTGTTAAAAACCTTATCAGTACGGCACAGTACACATTCGGTTGACTCTTATGAGCTACATAAAATTCCATTTCCCAGAGAAATCTATTCAGATACTCGCTCTCGCACTCGTACTCATTTCCATCGTTAGCCGTAGTTGTAGTCGTGTACTTGTGCTTCTACAAGCACTTAACTTATGACATTATCCTTAACACAGTTCTCACGCTATAATTTAAAAGTCATTGCGTCCCACTAACGCGGATGTAACCTTGTCCCATAAAGAAGGATTTATATTTATAACGCACACACACATCTACTTTAAGCTGTTAATGTATCTCGTGAATTTCAGTAACAGGAAGAATGAAGAATTTTTTTTTACGGTTTCTTGTTTACGTATTTTTTATGCTACATACCATTCGAAATGGGGAACAGCAACCAGATACTGCTAAGTTTTATATTTTTTTGGATTCATACGTACGAGTACATGTATCCGAAGCATTTCAGGCCGGTTTTGCTTTACAACAGTGTGACCATAAAGTTTTAGATTGGAGGTAGAATTTTCCCAGGGGAATGACCCGAGGCAGCTACGGTTAAGGTAGTGGAATATTGGAACGTCGATTCTTTAACAATGTCGCAGGTTTGAATCAGTATTTCCACTGATTATAGGTTGTGAACTATGGTTCCATTCATAGACAGCCTTATCCAACATTAGCTTAGATATTGTGCATTCCAACTTCATCGATTGGCTGATGCTTTTCATGTGTTGAATGGAAATATTCAGCAGCGGTATTTCATATGACCAGAACTGACTGCCATTCACCTTTTAAATTTTCTGCAGGCCCTTATTTGACTTTAAAGTCGTGACATATCCTGTTAAGTTAGAATCTAAACCAAAAACTTCTCCGATTTTGTGTTCTTCTCTGTGAGGAGCTGATATTCCACTTTTCCCTATGCATCAATACCTTGTTCCCCAGGATTCATCATGAAAACAAGGCCTATAGGGGCATCAGTCTCGAAGGCATTGCATATAAGCTTCAGCTTTCAATTACGTAAATACCTGAAATCCTCTGTTCAATGTTTGTTAATCTACACATGCATATCTGTCTCATTAAGGACGAGTCTATCACAGAGTCAGTTCAACTCAGAAAGCAGACATCGATTGACCGAGCAGGGACAACACAACAATTAGAGTGGTCCGACCTGGATACTGAAACAAATTCCTGAAATAAAGGTACAGCACAGGTTTCGACATAAAGAATAAGAGTGGCAGGAATGAAACAGTTGATACAAAGATAATAAGAAGTACGAGTACTATTAAGCGGCGGTACATTAAAAATACTCTAAACGATGTATCAAGCGAAACAGGTTTCGGAATGCATCAATCCAAGCTGTTTAAAAAGCGAGGTTGTCACAACTCCGGCGGCCGTTTCTTTCTCCAAAAACCCCTTGCACCATGGGGTTCAGAAACAGAAATTTAACTTCAAGAGAAAAAGGTTAATTATGCCCTGAAAAACAGAGGGCTGCCAGGATGCCAGATGATTTGCCTTGACTTCGTAGAAGTAATCCATTGCATATCGGAAATCCAAAATCGGTTAACAGTTTTTGTGCCAGTGATACCTAGAAGAAACTTCAAGCTCCAAGTCATCCAAAGTCTATGATTTAGAAGGCTGAAGAGCTCCGAGGCCACAGGAAAATATCAATGATATCGAAGAAGCCAACAAGTTGTTTGGAAAGACGTTGATTACTTCGGACACATATTGGCAACAACAGCCAGTGATGATGTTTGTCTTCCATGCCACCTACTGTAATCAAGATCTCCATTAAATAATCTCCTGGCTTTCTCCGGGGGAAAAAAATCTACAATAGGAGTTTACGACTTGTTCTGCGTGTTCTGATCTGTATCCTAGAAAGTAACTAGACAAGGCACATGACTCTGTACACGATTCTGAAATTACAAGTTTTCAGGTTGCGAGAATTTTTAGAATGATCAACTTAACATCGATTTTTGAAAGATTAAACGGCAGTCCTTCGTAGAGTTGTTCAAATTGTTCGAACCTTGAATAGGCCATGAGCAGTTGGACAATTTTCGGGAACCTTATGATGGAATAAAGCAGACATCATCACCCAGAATCCGGCAAATATGGTAGGATGGACCGGGGAAAAAAACATGTAAGACTACGGAGATTGCTACAGAGAACTAAAGTAACGTCTATTTGAATGCGGATTAGTTGTATGCGGCAAATTAAATTATTTGCCTAATTCGCCAATACCAAACTCATATGCCCTTAAGCACCCATAGGAGAAATGAAAGTTGCTACCAAAGGAAATGTAGAGGTGCTATTCCAGGAAGCCTTCTAAGGTGTAGAGGTCGCCTTGTATAATGTGGACACTGAATCTTTTGAATAAACCATCACTAAGCTAGGTGTACTATAAATGTATAATTTCGTTAGCAATAGGATTACTTCAGAATTATTCAGTCACTATCGAGACCCAGTCAAGTAATCAAATCCCCTTCTCAACGCCGAAAAATTCTGGTCTAAAACCTAAAAATGGAGAAAGTGATTTTTCTGACGTGCCAAGAGTTGTATGTGGACACGTTCCGTGTAGGCCTTGCCCCACGGAGAGCTTATGCTCATCAGCACCCTTCGGGTGGTATGAATACCGCCACTAGTACCTACTAGAAGTCGTGCATAAGGTACAGATCTTCTCCCTTGATGATGGGTTAAAATCTGTCTAGAACCTCTGCCATTATATGGGTCATGGCACTCGTAGCCGTCTGAAACTGTAAAGCGATCATTCTACGATCGTCCGTGAGTTATTTATATAATTTACGGAGGACCGTTCAATTCGCAGCGATAGTCTGCTTGGCTCTCCCCGCGATTTCAGCTTAACCCACATTCTTTACAATACTCGAGGACTGCTGACCACCTGTGGTACCAGAATATAGCCTCCGGTCATGCCTCGCAACTTTGCGGTTACTACTATTGACCACTTTATTGCTCAGGACTGTCCGCCTTTTATCCTCCTGCTCATTGAGAATCAGCGTGTAGCTGCCTAAGTTGACGTCTGGCAAAAACTATGTTCGCGTAGACCTGAATCCATCTATTTTTGCGTCGTCAAATCAAACGCCGGCAAAGTCGCAAACATCGTTTTTAAATCTTATGCCCATAGCTTCAAGACCTCTAACATACTCATTTGTGCATAGGACATACGGACAGCGCTCAGCCCTCCACCTGGCTAAATCTTCCTTTATGCAAGAATGCATAAAAGGGAACCATGCCCAGTAAGAAGAAACTCTTAAAGCTTTACCCGCTCCTGCATGAAAAAGACATCCTTTAGGAAGCGGTAAAAGACCACGCACAGCACGTCTGTTGAGCTATCGGTCAAGTCGCTTAATGCGCCTTGTTAACCATTTACCCTGAACAACATCTTTACATTCTGGCACCTACACTGTTATATTAGTCCGCAACAGTTGAGAGAATTTTATTTCCACATCGGCCCTAAACTATTCTTCTAGACTGAGCTCCAGGTCATCCGCATATGAGCAGCACTTGAAGACTTCGTGTAGAGGGTCCATCACGAGGTTCTAAATCAATGGACTAAGAATGAAATATTGGGGGCATCCACGCTCCACATTCACACTTACACATCCATTCCGTTCTGTATTCAGAACAAGCACTTCTGCCATCCAAAAACTCTTCCTCAGCTTAAGTTGTTGAAGGCACCTTCAAAGTCAGTAGAAATGCCTACATAAGACCAAGCGTTCTCAATGGACTTGTCTTTCTTGAATCCGAATTGGCAAGGACGCATTGGTTAAACTCTCCAGAAGTCTTTCGGCTTTCGACGGACAATGCTAGTTTTCAAGTGGAGTCGTGTGCACAAAACAAAGGCAAGGCGAACAACACAGCAAGTGGGACAAACTAGAACCCAACAATTTAGCTGTTTTTGCAAGCTGGCGTCCTGGCTACTTAGATCGAGTGAGAAAGCAGACAACAATTTTATTTTAAGTATATACAGTCCTGAGCCACAAAGTTTGACGTACTAGGACCAAGTCCAAGTAGGTGACCAGCACTATTTACAACCCCGACCAGCACAGCGATGTTTGAGTACCTAGATCAAAACCTTAACTGGAAAGTTTGTAAATAAACCTGAACAAGAAAAGTATTAGCCGCTTTTTATTCATGCAGCGCAACCTTGGAAGAAAGATGGCGACTCTTCCCTAACGTGATTCTATGAATGTACACCGCCATGTTTCGTTCCATTTGGAACGCTTTGGAGGCTGTGTTCACATGACGTGCTACTCAACTTCTCGTAAGCATCTCCTGAAGATTGCTTAGGCGAATCTTAAAATTTTATCTGAACTTGTTAGCTTGAGAACTATTATCACTCTACTCAGGATGTCTACGATATCCCAATAGATGAACACAGCCAGCAGCAGATAATTCCAACTTTTTGAACAATCCTTCCACAGCCATCCACAAACTATCACTAATGTGGTATACCGAAGATAGAAAACTTCTTACGTCCGGCAGTTCAGACTGACTCAAATGGGCGACAATGGAGAGTTTCCGAAAAGTTTTCGGTGACCAGCTTCGGAATCAGCCGGGCCAATGTGGCCTACTCTTTACAACAGATTGGATAATACCCAAACTTGGCTTCAATGAAACCTTTGTCATCAACTTCCTGACCAGAAAATATTTGAAGGACAATACCCTTTCTTCGATGTATGATACTTAGATCTCGGTTGAAGTGAGAATCGCAAAATCGTACCGTGTTTTGGGGACTCTTCTAGTGACTTTACGGCGTAAATGCTAATAATTCAAAAGCCATGGGATTATTGGTATATTGGTACCTTGGTACAACACACAACCTAATCGATAGAACTTCCACTGCGACAAGTAGGTACTTCTTCTTTTCCTTTTACTAGCCCTTTTCTCGCTACACGAACTTATGCATAACGAGTTTCCCATTTTTACTGCATCGCTACTGCTCCGCTTATGGGGTTGGCTAATGTCGCAGATCGCAAAACGCGTCTGCATACTGCTCAGTCCTGTATCGCTTCGGCGGTTAGCCCCAGGCGTTGTTGTGCATTTGCCATCTGAGCAATCCAAGAATTCTTTTTCCTACCTACGAGTACTTTTCTGTTAGTAGGAGCGACCGTAGTTGATATTGCCTTCTTAACGGGATTTCCGGAGATCTTCTTTGAACGTGGCAATATCAGCTAATTCTATCCGACTCAAGTTGTTCGATTACCGAATTCTTTATGTGTAGACTTCCTCTAATGTGCGTAGATCTAATGCAGTCGCGTTTCGTAACTCCAGTCGACATCCTTAACATTTTCATCTCTGCTGCCGTTATTTTATTTTTAAACGCTTCGTATATTATCCAGCACTGCGAACCATACGTAAAAGCTGGCGGAACCACCGTGGTGTAAAGTTTTCCCTTCAATTTAAGTGGAAATTTTCGGTCACAGAAGATTCCCGAATTTTCTCGCCATTTCATCCACCCCACGCTTACTCTGTGCCTTACGTCGTCGTCACATTTCGCTTCTACGTTAACGATTGATCCTAAGTACTTGAACCTAGTGGTTTTCGGAAGAACTATTCCGTCCAACATTATATCTGGAATAGGTCGCAGTGGATCCGAAAATGGGCAGGTCAAATGTTCCGTCTTTGAGCGACTTATTTTAAACCCGTTTTTCTCTAGCGCCTCTTTCCATTTACTTAGGACGTTTTGTAAATCTACGACATTATCGCTTAGAATAACTGCGTCGTCGGCGAAGAGAATCGATGTTACATTTGCTTCGTGCAAGCAATCTTTCAAAAGATAGTCTAGA
Source organism: Volucella bombylans (assembly GCA_949129095.1). Taxonomy (NCBI): domain Eukaryota; kingdom Metazoa; phylum Arthropoda; class Insecta; order Diptera; family Syrphidae; genus Volucella; species Volucella bombylans. The sequence goes on from OX422141.1 coordinate 14,492,914, forward strand.
ACCACGTTAAAGAGGAAAGGGCTAAGAACGCTTCCTTGATGCACTCCGACATTTACCGGTATATATGAAGTAGTATAGACTATTGACCAATTAGGCTACACGCATCCGAACTAATAATCCTTTTCAACATTAGCTGCGGTAGATGCAGGGAAACGCAAAATTACACAAAAGCCACTGATTTCAATTTTCTGTAAAAATGTTATTGCCACCTAATTCCGAAAGACTCTGACTTGCTACGACCTGTAAGGACAGCGAATTGACCAGAGGGTCTTCGTGTCATGTTTCTCGAGTTCTCCACAACACTTGCCAGAATTCGATCACTTTTCGCTTGAGTTCTGGCAATGTGAGGTCTTCGAGGACGGAGAAAAACACTTACCTGTTGATGGAGTCGTCGTCGTCCCACCAGTGCCAAGTCCTATTCACAGGGGTAGATTTCGCACAAGAAAAAATCTGAATTTGCACACTAGACATCAAATTTCTCTAGACCACACTTGAAGTGATGGTATCAAAACGACACATATGGAGGTCCCTATTAAGTCCGGCTTACGCCATACAGCTAAAACCCAAAGCACGATTACACATTTTAAAAGCAACAATTCGGTAAAACGAGCAAAATATTTGTATATCCGATTTGTCAAACTCTGGTCACACTGACAAGGAAGGATAATGTATAATGTAATGACTAATAGTCATATGTGTCGACGTTTATTCGCACCGCTATGAAAGAAATTGGACTTTGTGTGGGTTGAGTGCTGGTCCTGGTCGGGTAAACCTTCCATGTAAGCTTGAGTTACAGCTGATTTTGTAGAATTTTAATTAAATTCTTTGAATGGCGCATTGAGAAAACTGCTTCGGTGTTGGTTTTTAGATATTTTAATGAGGGTAAGGGTATGGCACAAAGGATGTGTATTCTTCTGTAAATCGTACTCATTTTCATCCTTCCTTCATTAAGGTTACTATGTATGAGAAATGGTGTTAATGGTACCTAATGCTGAGGTACATAACTTTATTAACCGATGAGTTATTGCGTTTCAAGGAAAAGTGTTTCTCACAGCAACAGACAGCATACACGTCAATCATAAGATCATAAGCAGAAGGTTAGTCTTATGTTTGTCGGATAAAATTCAGCCAACTTTGTGAGGCAAGGTAGGTAGGGGCTGTTCTATTTTAGTGTCTTGGACTGAAATGAAATTGAAAGTTACGCCTTCCAATCTCAGCTGATAGGGAAAGAGTTAACAAGAAAAGAGAGTTTAAGGAACCATTCAATAAAAAGTTATTTTCGTGGATACTCGTGTCGATGCATTTGCTATCACAAAATGGTTACAAATTTTAGTACCCTTAAAATGTTTGCACATAGCGCGGGCGAAGAAAAGTTAGAGTGGAAAGAAGGAGAAATAACGATGCACGTTAGTTTTGAATGTTTGCAGGTTATAACGACAAAGAAATAAAGAGCTCTGCATGACATTCCATAAGCAAGTTGTACGACTTAGGAAAGAATCGCGATATTTAATAGTAGTTCGGAAAATTGGTTTGAGGGTAAACTGAGGAGCATTCATAGCGGGACGGGCTTTACGGTTAAAGGTTTAAAGGGGCTGAGCGTTACTGGCAATTTCACAATGGAGCACTAGTGGTGAAAATAGCGTCGGTCAAGGTGGGACTGGAGACATTACGCCAGTGTTCGAGGATGTCAACTGAATGAGTGATATTAGCATGACTTATCAGTTTTATCGCACAGGTTTGAATCCTATGAGGTCTAGCAGGTGCAGATATGTTTTAAGCGCATCTGACCAGATGTGGGCATTTTACTCTAATTTTGAGCAGATGAATGCCTTATATATTGAGGCCAGATCAGAAGGGGTGAAATATTTCTTACATCGCTTAACGAAACCTAGACATTTCGCAGCATTCTTGGCGACGTCAAATATATGGTCGTTCCAACGTAAGTTATCACCGACTCACATACCGAGAATGGACATTTTTTCGGTTTCGGCGATGAAAGTGCCATAATGGCTGGGAGTTTCAATTTCGCTTTAATGACAGCAGACAGCATTGAGTTTTGGAAGCACTCTGTTGATGGTTCACCAATGGGCTATGCTGTTAATATCGGAATTTAATGAGCTAAACATACGTTGCCGTTCCCATTCTACAGTCGAAGAGCAGGGACGTGAGGCCGAGAACGAATATGAAAAGCAGAGAGTACTGTCGTCAGTAAAGGAATATACCAATTCAAAGAAGGCAGAGAAAGCGTTGAAGACAAAGATCGCCGCCATCAACCTCAACTGATGAACAACACTTAAAGGAAATCAGATATTTTGTTCTCGAAAATCGTCGGGTGACAATAAGACACCTCGCTGACGCTATCATCATTTCATTTGGATCAGTCCAAACCAATTTAAAAGATGTTTTGTGCCTGACGAAAGTAAAATCTCGTTTTTTTGCAAAAACTCTCAATGTACCATTCCACACTGTATGGGTTCTTCGAGACCATTTCGCCAAAAATTCAACTCACATCCTTCCACAACCGTGTGATTTCTGGCTATTCTCTAAGTTCAAGAGGTGGCCGTGGTGTAGTGGTACTAGCAATCGCTTCTCACTCGGAAGGGCAAGATTCGAATCTTACTCATGACAAGTTTTTCATTTGTGTAATTGGAACTCAGTCAGAAAAATCTGCGTGTGAAGGCATAACACTGACATGTAGATTTGGCTGTTGTAGAGTTTCAAGCACAAAACAAGCGTGAAAATTGATAACATTCGAATCACTCTGAGTGAAGAAAAAACTCTCCGTCCTATTCGGACTCCCACCCCTGAAGAGCTAATATTGAAACCAAATACAGCTGAGTTTCAAACCACTACAAAACAATTTTCGTTTCTACTCCTTCTAACCTTCCGCCCGTGCTATGGCAACAGTAAAACGGTAAGAGACCGCTCCGGAAACACAGTTTCGACACGATTTCACACAATTTCACCTTATTTTTTGATCACAGAATATTGGGCTAAAAGTAGCAGTCAATAGGTCATTGATGAGAATTAAAAAAAGTGTCGGAGGCAGAATGGAGCCCTGGGGTACACCAGCACTTATTTTGTGAACATCAGACTTGAAACCATCCAACACAGCTTGAATGAACATTTCGAAGGGTAATTTCCAAATACAGTTCTCTAAGCCTGCCAGCCTCTTTACAGTTCGGCTCGTACCACGCCTTTTGCTTTAGATTCATCCGATGGGGGATAAAGCAACTCATTTTAAAGAGAATGGTGCTGTGATCATATCAGCAGCAGCATCCACGTCTTTATTGAGGAAACATAACGAACAGTTAAAATTCCTAAAGAAGCTGTTCAGTTCGCTCCAATTAGCTTTCTCGTATTGCCATAGTTCGTTTTGGAATCTTTTCTTGAACTGTGTGGCCGGTGTAAGAGAAATTCGCTGGTTTGAGACAGTGACGAGCCTAGAGGGGATAGAGAAGTTTTAAACCATTGAAGTGTGTTGGCGGTATGACAATCAACGTCTGGTATTCTGATACGGTAAAGGAATAACTTCGCTACGAACTTGATTGTTATAGGCTATAGGACAGTCAGCAGTTTAATGATTAATCGCCAACCAGACTCCCTTGTCCGATGTGATAGAAATAAGTTTAGCTATGAATGAGGGTAGGACAAAGTATATTCTTCTAACAAGATGGACACACAAGAAAACTGTAATTTTGAGATAGTTAGGGAATTTTTCTTCATCGACTTTGCTATTAATTCTGAAAAGGACACATCAATCCTGCCAATCGTTGTTATCTTAGGACGAGGCCTCGTAAGGAAACACTGAGAAGACTATTTAAAGTACCCTCATCATCTCAATCCTGTCGCAAGGTTCTTCGAGTGGTTTTTGATCCCATTTGTATTTAGAGTAGAAGACATACTCGTAACAGCGAATTCCACGAGATATACAACGACTTCGACCTGGTTGCGTAGGAAGTTTACTACAAATAGGTGAAATAAATATTGACGTTCCAATCTGAAGAGTCTTCGATTTGTACCCGGAGGAACTCCGGATTGGAGGGTCATCTAAATATGTAAGTAATTACGTTACTCTAATTTCGACGAGGAGGATTGTATGGGTCGTTTCTATGATGCGTGAGGGTATACTCTTGATATCATAGCTGTTAGCGCTCCAGCGACAGCTCGCTGATTTCTACTTATAGTATCAATGACTTAAGCGTATTTGTACAGACTTTTGAAATATTGTTTCTATGGCATTGGACCCAAAAAATCTCGGGCGGACGGACTATTACAGGTCTATAAGAGGGATTTTCCAAGTTCTGGCGCACAGTTTATATGTTGTTGACTTACCAGGGCTAAAACAACAATGATAACCAGCCACAAGATTGTTGGTACAGAGTTTCAGGCATTCACCTAGCACACTAGATAAAATCTTGATCGCGATGTTAAGAGCATTGTGCCGTCCATAGTTGGCACAGTTAATAAGGTCTTCCTGCTTGAGGATCGAGCAGGCGATGCTGATATTTCATTTGTAGATTAGTTGGTGTATGCTTCTTACCAAATCTTCCCCCCCCCCCGATACTTTCAATATTTCGACATGTAGTCCATTTTCCTGCAGCCATATTGGTGTATAGTTTGAATTATTCGGCCTGCCTAGCAGTGGATTATTGAACATTTTCGGCGTTAATCAGCTTGCGGAAGTACTCGAAATCCTTCCAAATTTTTAGTACCAGATGTCGTTCTACTATTACGTTCCCATCCTTATCACAGTGATTCCGTTCAGTATTTGTGTTCTCGGCAAATTCTTTTCACTTTTTGGTAGAAGTCCTGATCATCATTTCTGTACATTTCCATGGTCTCTGCTTCTTTCTGATAAGACGATGTTCCTTCCGTCTCCTTTGTTTATAGAGTTCATAAGCGGCTTCATCTTTTTTTATAGCACTGCTTATACAGCTCCTGTTAGATGCACTTTTTGTCAAACCAGGGATTTCCTTGCAGTGACCGAGTGAAAAATAGCACATCAGTGTCGTCGTCACCTCTAGTTCATCAGTGTTCTAACGTGCGAGATATTCGAATTCGAACTTTGTTCAAGGTCTGAGTCAATGTTGACCATTCCAAAGAGTCGGACATCCAGAATAATAAAGGTTTGTCTTTCATCAATCTCAGGTTAGCAGGTAATAGCACTTCCTGCGTCGTTTTGCTACTCCAACTAATGCATTTGGTTGTAAGTGCGTCTTACTAGCTTGACTGCATGATCCTCTAATGGCTTGTGGCCCGTGGTTGTTGATATAACTCTAGAAATACCTTATATAGGTTTAGCTTAGAAGTTTTTTATAACTTTTCTATATCTGGCCAACATTTTTCTGGAAATGGGGCAGTTAGTTGGTTTCTGCAAGCCTTAGTTGGCCAGCATGAGGAAGTGGTGGTATATGTTGTCCTTGACTACTCCGCGGAGAATGCTGACTGTATCTGTTTTCGAGTCGTCAAGGGTTGATCTCCGCCTGGCCAGTTCATCTGCAGTTTCAATGTCACTGTGTCCTTTAACCCAAACTCCATCGATCTCAATGTGATTGGTCTAGGTCAAAGCCTTTTGACCAGGACGCTCTGTGAATGATGAAGATTAGGCTCTTGTATATTCTACGTCAGGCAGATACTCGTACTCAACATGTCAATAGTTTTAACGGAGGCTACGTCACTTAGCTACGCCTAAAGTTGCTTACATTCTACGACTTAAAACGCTTAATTATAATCGCTCTAAATCATATAGTGTTCAAGGGCATCACCATCTGCTTCTTCGACGAAGTTAATTATTTGGGTGTCATACCGGGAAATGTCACGTCGAAAGCCTTCAAGGCACTATCAGCATTCTGACAATCTTAAAATGCTTTCCGCAAGAAATGGGGCTTGTTATCGAGCATTCACGGCTGTGATAAGGCCAATTATAGCCCATGCGTCGGTCGTATAGCTCTCAGGAAAATACGTCACCATACTTCAAAGATCGATGTCTCACACCTTCGTGGAGGTTTACCGTAGTGCACATGAGGTATTCGCTCTTGATAAGCGGTGTTTGGTACAACACGAACTGAAATTTTAATGATCTTGTGCGTTGACTGTCCCATGTATCTAATCTTAAGAACAACCCGTCTGACCAAATCCCCTATTGCGGAAATACAAGTCATACGAAATCGTCTTTCCCTGTACACAAAAATGGTTTCAGACAAACTCAGAGCCAGTGTGATACGACTCCGCGGAAGCAGGACTGGGAAAAAGATGCAATAATCAGGTCAAATGAAATTGCAATTTTCAGAGATGGCTCAAACACAGAGGCAGGACCAGGTATCTTCTCAGAAGACCCAGAACTAAGAGTGTCTATAAGACTACCGGACGCAAGCAGTGTCTTAAAATCAAAGGACCTGACTCTCCTCAGGGCGGCTGAGCTAATGCAGATGAGATCGGTATCCGAAAGAGATATCGCTATCTACATCGATAGCCAGGCCGCATTTCAAGGCAATGGAATTAACCAGCGTCAGTGGCTGTCGCTCAGTGCTCAAGGCATTTTGCAGTCAGAACCGGGTAAAACTGTGCTAGGTGCCAGGACACAGGGGTATTAAAGGAAATAAACAACCGGACGAGCTTGCAAGAAAAGGAGGGCTACTCGACAATAGTGCGCTTGCCAACATAAAACCACCCGTTTGCATAATGTGGGGCATTGTCGAGAAAGAAATCACAAAGATTACCAGCCTAAGGTGGTCAAGTTGAAGGACACTGGGTATCCAAGGCTCTTTTGGCCACTTTTTGACGGCAAAAAATCTAGGAAGTTAATAAAATTAAACAGAGATAAGCTTAGAAGAGTAATAGGAATCCTGACAGGACACTGTCTCTTGCGGCAGCATGCAAAGAGACTGAAATTGTTAGATACGGATGTCTGAAAACTCTGTGTGAATGCGAGGCAATATCGTGTAGTCGATGAAGATTTTTAGGGAAATATTTTTTCGAAAACCTAGAGGAAATAGACGGCACAAACTTCAAAGGACTTCTTGGCTTTTGCAAGAAAATTGTGTGTTTCAGCAGGGCGATTGTTTAGGTTTTTGCCAACTCAAGACCAATTCAACTGGTTCCACAGGGATCGCGATGGGCTCGTTTTGGTGCGTGGTGTCTGTGTGATGGCATATCCATCGCACCCCTGTTTAACCTAACTTAACCTAACCTAGGCATTCACGGATGGCTCTACAACCGATTTAGGATGAAATTTCATCTTTCGTTAGGAAACGAAATAAGTATACAGTGCAAAGCCCGGGGAAGGGCCGAAACACTTGCCTATGTAACGACAGCAAAGCTGCACATAACCACTTGCTGAACTCTCTCACAACTTCCAAGCTGCTTCGAGAATGTAAGACTTCACCGAACTCAGTCAAGGCTCTGTGACTTGTTTGGGTCCCAGGTCACATTGCTATCACGGGAAATGAAATTGCCAAAGTATTTGCTAAACAAGGCTCTGATGAGAGATTTTCAGAGCTCGAACATGCGTTAGTACTACTTTTCACAGCAAGTCACATGCTTACAGCTATGCAGGCTGTACCGATCTTGATAACAGAAGCCAAGCCATTTATTGCCTAGCGACAATCCCACGAGGCCAAACACGCTGTTGCTATGCATGAAGAAGCTGCCGAACGAGTACTTATCTCATTTTCTCTTTGTTGTTTTGTACGCTGCATGTTAGCCCAACAACAACGTTATGTTTACAACATAATATGTTGTTTTACCTGGAACATTGTGAAGGATAGGTTTCATTTTATGTTAAGGTATTAAAATATTTTGGTGTTTAGTTTTTCTGCTCCCACACATATGACACGCGGTTAGGCCTTCCATTGGTAATTGGGTGTCGTATGGACATCACTACAGACGGCATGATTTTACAGACCAACGGAATGCTTCCCAACGTATACAAGGAGCATCGTCTTTCCTGTTGCCTCTCAGTGAGAATGACAACAGGCTACTTACCGGCCGCTTTTGCTAAGCACTTACATTTTCTTAACATAAGTGACACAACATTCTGCGACGCTTGCTGTTTAAGTAATGACATGTTGGGTGCTGGTTCTGTAGATAATTGGGTCTTGAAGGGCATACTCATCTTTATACGAATGACTGAGAAATTTCAATACGATGCAATAGTTCTTTGTCAGGATATACCACCTTGATCAAGTTCCCGGAATTTATTCAGAAAATTAAAAATACAAATTTACTCATTTAAATCTATATTGTCCCCTTCAGAGACTGCAACACACTTATGCCAGCGCTTGATCCAATCCTCGAAACACTTTTTATATTCGGTTTTCGGTATGTCCATCAGTGGTTCCTGTGATTTTTCCATTACTTACTCTCGGCTGCTGAAACGCGTTCCCCGTAGTGGGTTTTTAACTCGATTGAACAGAAAGAAGTCACAGGGAGCCAAGTCAGGTGAATTTGGTGACTGTTGGATGGTATTTGTTGCATTTTTCGTCAAAAAATTACGAATAATGATGGCACTGTGCGACGGTGCGTTATCATGGTGCAAAATCCACGAGTTTTCTGCTCACAATTATGGTCTTTTTCGGCGAATTGCTTCACGCAAACGTCTGGCCTTCTGGCAAAAATTCATGATGCACTACACCGCTGTAATCAATGAAAACCGTGAGCATTGCCTCCTTTTTTGACTGAAAACGACGTGGTTTTTTTTGGTATCGACTCATTTGGTGAACGCCATTCACTTGCCTGATGTCTGGATTGCGTGTGGTACGCATAAACCCACGTCTCCAGTAATGATCCATTTGATGAATGTGGGATCGGATTCAGCCTCGCAAACCACGACGGAAACCCAAATCATTGACCAAAATGTCTGGAACGGATCTATAGGCAATGTTCGAGTCCTCTGCTATCTCTCTGATGATTAATTTGCGGTTACTGACCAACATTTCTTTTACTCCATCAACGTTTTCGTCGGTGGTCTGCCGCTACGTTTATCATCTTCGATTGATTCACGACCACTTTTGAACCGCTCGCGCCACTGGTAAACGACCGTTTTCTTTAAAGACTCGTTGCCGAAACACTTTTCCAACATTTCCAAAGTTCGCGCACCGTTCAATCCGTTTTACGCAAAATTGAATACAAGTTCGTTGTTGCAGACTTTAAATCCATTTCTAAAATTGTAAAAAATCGCCAACACACACAGAGATAGATGTACTCTTGGCTGCGTAACTTTTGCAAATGTCAAGCTATGACGCTAAGATTTAGAGGGAATGTCAACAACAGATTTACCAACTTAACAAAAAAACAGAACTCAAATCGGAACAATGGGAGCTCCACACAGTAGTTATTCCGGGAATTAACCTAATTTTTGATCAATCTTGCAAAGCATACAAGAAACTTAATATAACTTCACCCCCACCTTCCCCCTTATTAAAATAAAAATTTGAGCACAAAGTTAGAAAAGAAATGTAAGCTTTTAGTTATCGTAAGGCAAGATATGGCATGGCCTAAAATTTATACAAAAAATTAAAACACAATAGTTTATGTCAGATTTATTTTCATTTAAACATTTTATTTCTTTACTTTCCTCTTTTCATTCAATTTAATTTTTTATTCTCTTGCCGACGTTTACCTTTTATTTTAAATATATTACAATAATTAGCTATGCTAATTTTTTTTTATTAACTTGAAATTTATGTCTATCTGGTAATTGCTTCCATTTAATTTATTTTTTCTAACAACGCCTAGCTGTGTCTATCTCATTGATTTATTTAATTTGGTTTAGTTTTGGTTTTATTTTTTTTAGTGTAACAAATACATTATAATAAAGAACACAATTTATTATAATTTTTAACTAACTTCATCGTCACCTTCTTTTTGTAATTTAATAATTTTTCTCTCTTTTTTTTAACAATTTACTTTTATGTATCTATACAGCTGAATACATTAACTACAATCATTTTATTCATTTACCTATGTATACATATATATAATGGTTTTGAATTTTCCATTTCATCTTAAAAATTAGCTAGACTTAAAATTATAATTATTTCTTTTATCATTTTCTTAAATTTAAACATTTAACTAACTTAATTAATTTATAGAATATTTTATTTTGTTTTTTTGTTTTTTCTTAATTTAAATTTAAGTTTTAAAGTCTTTCATTTCTTAGGAATTTCTTTGCATGTGTTGAGAAGTACGGTTTCTTTTTTCTAATATATTACATTTGAGTAAGTTTTTTGTTGTTGTATAATATGCTTCAATGGTAATTAACTTTGTTTCAATGGATTTTTGTTTTGAACGTATCTACAAGTTTATTTGAATTTTGTTTTTAAATGCATGAGTTTGCTTAGAAATTAATTTCAATTAGAGCTATTCTGTTTTTGACTAAATGTATCTACGTATGCTGAATTAATTTATTTTCTTATGAAGTAAAAAAAATATTTTTATTTATTTTTAGTGGCAAGTTATGCGGAGATGAGGTTGAGTTTAAGTGTAGAATACATTTTGTGATTTATTTCTTTTTCGTTTAATTGATTTTTGAGAATTTGTTGTCCTTTAACTATCCGCTTAGTCAATTGGCTAGCTTAGATCTATCGAAGATTGAGATATTTACAATGGTGATCAAAATCGGTGTTCCTAGTTAAGTGAAAGGAAAACAAAGTTTAAAGTGAAATGAAAATGTTTTCACATATATAGATTTTCGTGCAGAGATACTCGTATCTACAATAGGTTTTCGCGTAATCGCACAGCCCTTATTCTTTAAACGGGGGTATAAGGATGAAAAGAACATTTTTTGAGGGCATAAAGTATCAATGTACAAAATAGGTGGACTATACTTGCATAAGTGCGTGGGCAAAGGTGTAGATAAAGAAGCCTCAACAGAGAGTCTACGTTTTTGAGAAATTGCGGCGTGGGAAAATAACATCTGCAATTCTTGAGATTTGCACTACAAAAGCTTGGTTGATACACCGTTCACCTTTTAGCCTTGTGACATATAATTCCGCTTTCTTATTGTTAGGAATAAGCTACATCCCCGACAGTCTCGTGTCTATGTTCGGAAAGGAGGAAGTGAATTGCTAAATTAATATCATCTTGTTTATGACGCGATCAGATGAAAAACGAACAACGGGTATTCGGCCAAGTTATGCACGTGAAGCATTTGATTACCTGCAGCCGAAAAACTAGCCGAAGTTCTCTGAAGCTACTCTTCCTTACAATGAAAAACAAAATTGTGATTTTGGCAGAGAGCAGAAACAACGTCTATTTGGACGCGGATTTGTCACCATTTAAACAAAGAGTCTTAAGTTTCGGGGCATGAGAATAAATTCTGAACCACAATCGGCGCCTTTGGTAAATTCCTGTTATAGCCATTTCTACCAGACCATTGAGCGATGGCTAGGCACAACGCTAAGATTTCGTAGACAGATGGAAAATGGATGAAATTTTTCCCAATCAGATCAAATTTCAATCGACAGAGTTCAAGTATTTTGGATGCCCGAATCTACATTAGCTATCCTCTGAACAATCTTACACGTATGAGCAATAAAACACCCTGCTCGGATATGGATGGGCTTACTGCTGACGACCTCAACAAACGTGCGCAATGCACATGGGATGTTAATGTGATGTTCTTAACTGTCGACCAGAAGCCGAATAATTAGAGGCCCTAACCCGCTGGAAAGTGGATATAGCAACCAAGTACGGTAGGATGGACAACTGTGACATTCCTACATATGCCGACAATTGATAAAGAGCAGAAATTGCTGCTATTTGAATGTTTATTGATTATCAGAGGTAGACTAAGGCAAGAAATATTAAATTTTAGATCTTTGAGCAAACGCCTGATAACAATCCTCATCAGAGTTAAATCCGCTAACATGAGCCTGATATGCACTCACGCCCATACAAACGAATGGACCGACTTTGCCATAGATTGCTTCTACGAGCTTCTACACCAGCCTTATGAGCAATGTTCTAAGAACAACTCTCTGGCCGTCGTTGCTGATTATAATGATAAGTTTGGAAAGGATAGCATCCTTGGCGGCAGAGTTGGAGAACACAGACAACACCAGCTCCGAATATGTTCTCAAGCTAGTCGACTTCGTGGCGTTCCCAACACCTGATCCTGAGCCACCTGATCAAAAAACCGTGAAGCATACTGATCATATTGAGATCGACTGAAGACCTAGTTGTTCTATTTCCGATCGTTTCGAAGATCCAATATCGGCTATAACCACTAGCTCGCTGTAGCAAAGATGCGAATGTGAATATGGTATGTCGGACGATAGAACACTTAAGAAATATTATGATGAAATTTGACATCGAGCGGCTATAATCGCTAAGAGATAGGCAGGAACTTTGTATAGCCCAGCTTCGCTATCAAATCTGATAATGACATCTCATCAGGAATCAAATGAAGAGGTATTCTTGCAAATGGCTGTTTCTTCGGCCACAGAAGGCAAATGAGTAAAAAGACAAGACACGCCAAGAATACTCCATTTTGGACCTTCATAATCCCAGTCCTGATACTCGTATATGGAGCGAAAGAATGGATTTTGACGAAGTTGGAGGCATATATCCTCGGCCGTTTTAAACGAAAAAATTTGGTCTCATTTGATCCCTACAACACTTTAACCGTCTAAGATGACTAGGACATGTACACCAGCGCAGCAGCCCGAAAAGTCATTGATTACAACTAGGACGATAGAGCAGGGGACCTCAACCATCTTGGATTGCGCAACTGTAGGCATTTAGCCAGCGCTGACAGGGCTTTTTTGTTTCTTTCGGAAAGTCCTGTGCTCACAGCAGCAAGAGCATATGACATTCTCAGGTAGCAACGTGTCTCTATCATTGCATTGCACAACGAAACCTTTAGCTTGACAAAGGGTATCAGCAAGTGTATGCAGAGAAACAAGAAGCACACAAGGTGGCGATGCCAGGAGAGACAAGAGCTTCTCATCGGGAGGAACATCGGCTTTTAAAAAAGAAAAATAAAGAGGAGGAAGAGCTCTCAAGCGGCTTTCTGGCGCTTCTCACCGAGATGCGTCCTTTTGATCTACATGGCTATGGTACGAAACCGGTTGTCTGGTGGAACAGAATACTCTATCTCGACTGCATTTTTTTTTCTCTTCTAGCAGCACTGACAAATCTACCTCCGCCCAATATTCACATCATGGGCTGCACTGAAGAAATCACTACTACAACGCGCACTGTAGTTTCGGTGGCATTGCATACCTGCTTTCTTTTCACATTGGTTTTGTGGACATGACGTCCGAAGTTGACTTTTCGTGTATTCAATACTGGCTCCGGTCAGAATCTGAACCAGGAATGGAATTTATTTGAGTCTTCACGTTTAACTCGAAAACCGATCCAGAATGCGGCACTGGTATCTGTTTTTAGGACGACAATGAACCTTGTCACCACTTTTATGCAAGTTCGATTATGAACCCTCGGACAGCTGAATTCATTAAGTCTTATTTGAGTCCCAGGTCAGAATGGAATCACTTGAAATGATATCGCTGATGAACTTGCTGGACGAGGCATAGAGGACCTGCGCTCTCAGATATGCATTCAATTCAGTTGAGATTCATGTACTCATAAGTATGCCTGTCAAGATGATGGCAAACCAAAAAAAATTCTTTCCGACTGCTCTAAGAGGTCAGCGACTTCTGGAGGCACTAAGCTTTCGCTAATCACCTAATAGTGCAGGGCATAAGTCGCACAATATCGTGCAATTCTTGCTGTGAATGTTTCACCGCTAAGTACACATTAGAAAGAAGCGGTCATTCGAGGGCATCGGGAAGTGTTTCTACAGAAATGATGTTTGGAAGTTCTACCAAAATGTGCGAAGAACAAGGGCACAAGTATCGAATAGAAGCATGTAAAGGTATGTATGGGAATGTAGTAGTGGTCACAGTCGGTGTTGAAAATTTAGAAGTAGTATCTCTGCTGACTGTTTAACAGCGGAGACGAATAATGTTCCGCTGTCAGGCAGAATATACCATTTTATTTGGATGATGATCTACAAACGATCTTCAAGAAGGGGTATCCTCTAAATTAAGCACACTATATGTGAATCCGACTGCTTAGCATCGCTATCAAAATTGCCTCTACCATACTACATAATACTCCAATACGTCCTCATCAGTGTGGTCTTACGCTTGGCAAGTGGGCAATTGACTAAATATTCACTCAATGGCAGATCTTAGGAATTTCAAGTCGACTTCCATCATTCACTGATTATAGGACCGCATATGATAGTGCTTTTAAAAATCACCTGTATAGAGTGCTGCCAGATTTGTGCATCGTTCCCAAACTCATTCGTCTGAGCAGAATAACAACGAAGAACTCTCACTGCACGAGTTTCGACAAGCTAACATCTTGTCTTCAGATTACCTCAACATCATACTTGAAAGAAGTTTGCAATGCACAGTCGATTGCCACAGGCACAGTTTTTAAAAACAAAAATTTTAACTGCTAGCACACTCTGACGATCTTGAAATTTTAGGAAGAAGTCAACTTGATGTAACAAGAGCATTGGTAGCCGCTGAAGCAGAGGCGGCTGGTTAATTAGTCAATGAGGGTAAAACAAAATAGGTGTATGCTGTTGGTAAGAAAGGACACCGCACACACCGCTTTGACAGCACGTCACTATACCTTTGAGGTTGCAAAAAACTTTGTCCACATGGGCCCCACTGCAAATTGAAACAATGACACAACCGTAAAGATGAAGCAAAGAAGGGACATTCAATCACTGTTTTTTCGGATTAAGAAGGTAACTGAAAAATATGATAAAACGCTTGTCGACCTGTTCCTACTATATGGCGCGGAAGTATGGACTTCAAAATGCCCCTGGCTGCTTCAAGAGAAAAGTTATACATCAAAAGTGGCTTGAGTAGAGAGCTTAGAATTAATAGGCACCAACGTCCACAACATTAATGTCTTCTAACCCATTTCGGAAAGACAACACCCTCGCCGCAAGAACGTCGTTTTAAGTGACGCGATCACGTGGAAAGCGACCTCAGCAGACTTGGTGCGCGTAGCTGTAGACGATTTGCTTTGGTCGAGAGAGACCCAGTTCCATCCCGGACCCACCGCGACCCAAAATACTTAAGTTAACCTGAAGTATTGTACTTGAAGCCGATCAATACAAAATTAAAAAAGTTTATACTTCAAGATTTCTGCTAGATGAAATAATTTTGACTGTAAAACCAGCACTCCAATCCTTTCCGATTAGAAATTACTATTAATTTAATTACTTAACAATTTAGTAAAAAATAAATAAAAATCAACATCCTAACACTATAAGCAATTTGAATGTTTACACATTAATCGTACAACTACTCGTTTGTCCTAAACAAAAATCTATCAAACAAAACTATGCATTTAAAGTTAAATTTAAACTAATTTACATTTTCAACAACACGTACAAATTTTATTAAAAAATATCTTAAAGATACACAATTAAAATGTTTCATTTTCATTTTTCTAAATTCTTTTAATTTTTCTTCTACATACCTTAGAATAGAGCACTTATATTTAGAAGTTTTAATTATTTTTGTTTTCTCTTTTGTTTATAGTTTAATTAGTAAAGTTCTATCAAATAGATAAAAAGTACAAAATAATATATTAAACAATAGATTTGAACTTAGTAATTCGTTTGTTTTTGTATCATATACCTAGATTTTATTTTTGCTCAGCTTTTTGCTTTTGAGGTTTTGTTTTTATATTTCTTACAGATCAATAAGTTTTGTGGTTTTAATATTTTTTTTGGTATTTTCTAAGTTAAAATCATGTTTATGTTCTTAAGTTTTAGTAATAAAATTTTATTTATATATTTACCTATCACGTGAAAGAAATTGACTCGGTTTTTCATGTATGATGATCATGTGTATCTGAAAATAAAGAGAGTATCCCATTACAAAGAAGTGGATTAGTAGACATACACAAACGGTTCGAATTCATTAAAAAATATTTTCAAACTCTGGTTGTTCAGATAGTTATTTCTACCAATTATCAACCCTATCAAAGATCCTACGACATTTTATCAATTCGTCAACTACAAAAGAAAATCAGACGGTTATCGCCCCTCTCTCTCGTTCGAAAATATATCATCGACCGACCCACATATTATTGCCAACTATTTTGCAAACTTTTTTAAACAGTCATTTGCAGACAACCTCTTCGTACCCGACTCCATATATTTCAAGTACCTTCCCAATTTCTCCATTGGCCCCTCTCTCTCTAAACCTTGTGATCCCACCCTTATCGAAGAAAAGTTACAAAATCTCAATGATGAATTTGTATCCGGTCCAGACGGGCTCCCAGCAATATTTCTCAAAAAGTGTGCCTCCAATCTTTCGCGCCCACTTTTCCCCAAGTTTGGAAGACCTCTTTCATAACACCAACTCACAAAAAGGGATCAAAAAATGATGTAACCAACTACCGTCCCATTACTAAGTTTTCTCACATACCTAAAATGTTGGAAAATTTTTTATATGAAGTTCTAAGCTTTCAGTGCAAGTCACTTATATCACCCAGTCAGCATGCATTTCTAAAAGGTAGATCAACTACTACAAACTTAGTTAAATTCATATCCTTTGCGCTTTAAGCCCTAGAAAATGGCAACGAAATCGGTGTTATTGCTACAGATTTCGCCAAGGCCTTCGATAAAATATCACTTCAACTGATCCTTTTCAAATTGTCGTCCCTCTGTTTTGACCCCATATTGTTAAAATGGATATTCAATTCAATTCAATTTCAATTTTTATTTGGCAAGGTACAAATAAGAACAGAAGTCTTTTATAGTACATGAAAGCTCATTTAAAGTAGTTCACAACATTAGATTAGTTTATGCAAAAAAAAAAAAAAAAAGAGCACAATTAAAACATTAAGTAAAAGAAAAAACTAAATTTACAGGTTTTAAATCAGATCTTAAACTAATTTAAAGAATATTCGTTACTAATACTGAGGAAACAAAAGGGAAAATTGAGGAAGCATAGGGGGAAAAAGAAAAAAAGAGGGCAAAGCAGAAAGCTTGAGAAGACAGGTGTAATAAGGAAAAGAAGAGAAGAATAGATTACAAAGATGAAAAGTGTGCAAATATAGCACATTTAAATTGCTTAGCTCCTATTTCCTGTTTAATGGTGGTAGGCAGTGAATTCCACAGTCTGGAAACATGAACAAGGAAGAGGCGAGACGAGTTCAGATACTTATAAGAGGGCGAGATAAGATTGAAAGTTCTAGGTGACTGAACAAATTTAAATTTTTCAAATAAATACGGTGGTGATTTTTTATGTATTAATTTATGTAAGAACACACAGCATCTTATTGTCCAAAAATCAGAAAATGAACACCCAAGGACACGCTTATGGTAATGGGTTATATGTTCGTATCTTCTTACTCCAAAGGCATATCGAACCATATCGTTAAAAGCAACAAGTAATTTGTGCTGGCAGAGAGAATCTAGTTTACAGTAGATAACTATAGCATATTCAAAAATCGGCAAAAGAATGGACTTAATCAACCTCAGTTTGGTGCTAACAGGTGTAAAATTAGAAAGCAGCCAGAGCTTTCGCAATCCTGCATATACACGCGCTATAATTAAGTTTACATGATCAGTGGCAGAAAGAGACCGATTTACTTTATATCCAAGACTCATCACGGTGTCAGAGAAGATTAGCCTTGTGGAGTTGAGAAAAATAGGCGGTAACTCTTCGACGTTGTAAAATTTTTTTGAGATTAAAATTATCTGACTCTTTTTTGGATTTAGAATCAGACCATTGTCTTGAGACCATTTTGCAATGGAAAACAAGTCCGAATTAAATCTATCAACAAGATCTACCAGCAGGCCAAGTGGTCGAGAAAGGTATATCTGCACGTCATCGGCATACATATGTACATATGTATTTCGACATACTTGCGGTAAATCATTAATGAAAAGACAGAAAATAATTGGGCCAAGAACTGAACCCTGGGGAATTCCAGAAACTATATTTTTTGGTTGAGAGTATTTTGAGTTAGCAATAACTCTTTGAACACGATTTGTAAGATAATTCCTAATTAGACACACTGAGGAATCACTCACACCAAAGTAAAGTTTCAGTTTAGTGCAAAAAACCTCATGACTGATTGTGTCGAAGGCTTTCGAGAAATCAAGTAAGCAGAGCAGTGAAAGATATTCCTTGTCATATTGAATTCTAATATCATCAAGCACTTTGATCATAGCTGTAAAGCAGCTGTGGCCAGATCGGAAACCTGACTGCACTGACGATAAAAGATTGAAACGATTGAGGTGGTTGTAAATCTGTTTCGCAAGAATTTTTTCGAAGATTTTGGACAAACAAGGTAAGATACTTATTGGACGGAAATCGGTTGCTAATAAGGGGTTGTTCTTCTTGGGCACTGGGATGACCTTTGCTTTTTTCCAACAATCCGGGAAGGTTGACGAGGTAATGCAGAAATTATATAAATGAGTTAATGAGCTTATTAGATGGGGAAGTATTATTTTGATAAAACGCAAGTGTACTCCGTCCTCACCAATCGCGTTAGATTTGAGAGCACAAACCTGTAGGATCACATACGATTCAGATATTACTTCAAATTCCAACAACTGTGATCCACCAAAGAAAAGCTGATTTTCCGGTGAAAACGAAGAATTGCAACTAGGTTTAGAGGAAAAGGCATCAATTAACTCATCTGCATCTGGCATTTTAGTTTGTATATGACTCTTTCCTATCCCAATAGAACGTAAATTTGCCCAAAGTTTCTTCGACGGTTGGTCAATGCTGAGCTTCGACAAAAAATAAGCTTTTTTTGCTCTTCTGGTGACAAGTGAAGAGTAATTTCTTGCTCTGCAAAACATTTCCCAATTGTGACAAGTTGATATCTTCTTATCTGGAGAACGGTTACTATAGCGTTTGCTTTAGGTCCCCCTCCTCAAACCCGTTTTTAGTCACTTCTGGTGTCCCGCAAGGCAGCCATCTAGGTCCCCTCCTTTTCATTTTAACTATAAATGATCTTGAGAGGATTATTAAACACTGCCCCCTATCCATTTACGCCGATGACACTAAGTTCTCCAAAACAATTTCTTCACCTCCATCAAAACTCCTTCAAGAAGACCTCGATAGGTTTTCCACTTGGTGCCTAAAAAATTGCTTTGAGCTTAATGTCTCCAAATACCAATCTATGACTTTGTCTCGTAAGTCCAATCAATCAATCCCCTCTCGACCTTATTTTCTGTATGACCAATCTATACCCCAGGTTCGATCCCTTTGCGACCTTGGAATTTTATACGATAGAGAGTTAAACTTCCGTTCGCATATAGATGAGATAATCGTTAAAGCCAACTCATCGTTCGGTTTTATCAAACGTTGGTCTAAGGAATTTTGCAACCCTTATGTGACAAGGTAACTTTACATTACCCTTGTCCGGCCCCTGCCGGAATATATCAGCCAAGTATGGTCCCCCTTTCAGCGAATTCATATATCCCGAATCGAGAACATTCAACATCGTTTTCTTCGTGTAGTGGCTTGGACTCGAAGATCCTCTTAGCTGGAGTATAATAGTCCATCCGCTCGTTGTGGCTCGGCCAATGAAGTCGATGGATTTTTGCCTTCCGTAGTAAGTCCACATCATTGTACAGCTCATAAAGTTCGCGATTGTGTCTGCTTCTTCATACGCCCTCCTCACAGACAGGACCGAATATTCGACGAAGCATTCTTCTTTCAAAAGAGCCTAAAACTTGTTTCACTGTCTTACTTATTTTTTGTCAACTTTCAGCTCCGTAAAGCAGGACTGGCAAGATCAACACTTTGTGGAGCATGATTTTGACTGCTTGCGTTAGGAGTTTTTTCCCAAGTTGTTTCGACAGACAGACCAAAGTATTAGCGGTTGCCTTGGGTTACTCTTCGTCGAATCTCCACCATGATGTCGTTTGTGGAGATAACATCTTGAATTCCTCAAAGTTGCAGCGTTTTAACAGTTTATAGTCAACAGCATATAAGCGTATTTCATGTTTTCCTCATTCACTTTAACACTAACGCGTTTAGCCCCTTCTTTAATTGCCGTAAAAGCTTCAATTACGAAACGCTGGGAACGAGCGATTATATCAATATCATCCACGTATCCCGGGCTTGCCGGAAATAGTACCTTCCGTGTCGACTTTTGCCCGTCGTACTGTCCGCTCAAGTAATAATTTGAAGAAGTTACACGACAGCGCGTCTTCTTGGCGAAATCCGCTGCAAGTTTGGAATAATTCGGAGGTCCTACTTCCACACTTTAGTTTTTTCCAGTGTTTTGCGACACAATCGGATAAGTTTTCCCGGGATCCCGAATTCGGCCATCGTATTCAATAGCTCAGTGCGATGGATGCGGTTATAAGCGGCTTTTAAGTCGATGAAGAGATGGTGTGTGTCGACTTGGAAGTCGTCTTTTCCAGGATCCGTCTTAATGTGAAAATTTGGTTTCATGTCGATTTGGCCGCATTGGTATTGGCCAATTTGTGCGGCGGAGCATGGTTTCAGACGTTCACACAGTGCACTGGATTAAAGCCGACCTTAAATAGGGATATCTCTTAATAGTTCTTATATGACATATAGATGGAACAGGTAGACTGATATTCCAGTCGTCGGGCATGCTTTCATACTCCTATGCTTTGCAAATGATCTTGTACGCGCTCCTTGTCAAAACATTGCCTCCGGCTTTGAAGAGTTCGAGCCAGCGTCTTTGTTGTTCTTCAGTCTTTTGTATAGCTTTGCCGACTACTTCGAAACTAAGCGGGAGAACAAATTCCTCGCCTGGAATTTCCTAATCTACCTACCTAGCACTCTCTGTCGGTCATGTCCGTTAAGCAACTGCTGGAAGTTCCTTGCTAGTCAGTGACGAGACTACCTTCACAATTTCGAAGTGCTTGGAGACCGATTTTAAAGCCATTGGCTAGGTTCTTGTCCTTTATAAAAATGCTCCCGGTGTCTTTCCTTCCTTAGCAATCTTCGACATCCGTGAGCTGGGAGACTGCAAAGGGGACACTGGTGACGCGATGCAGTGTTTTCATGTATGCCACACATGTTACTTTCTGTTTTTTGCACACATTCGTCATCATACCACTGATTTCTTTTCTGGAGTGGTTGTGCAACATGGAAGTGCAGCAATATGACCACACGTTGTTGACGTCTCTGTTAGGCAATGGCATATTTCGGCCACAAGCTATCTGTAGCCTCCGGTTATTTCCAGTGTGCGTTGGCGTCCAATGTTGAACCTCCTCTTTGGATCTTGTTCTTTCATTTGATCTCTGAATCCGGCTGCTACCAGGTAATGGTTAGAGTCGACGTTTGCCCCTATAAATGTTTTAACATCCAGGATACGTGACGAGTGACGTCAGTCAATAAACATATGGTCAATTTGGGGTTCATTGAAGTCCTCGAGTTCAATGTTAAAACTTTCTCCTTGATGGGTTCTTCAGCCTCGTTAGTAGTAGTAGTAGTAGTAGTTAGCCTCAGTAGGCGTGAGCACATATGAAGCTGATGTTATAGAATCTTGCATTGACGTGGATCACAGCCAGGCGATCACTGGTGTGACAGCTGTAATAAATGTCGCAATCTATTCTATTTATCATTCCCGATCCTATTGAGCGTACTTCCTGGATTGCAGTAATATCCTCCCTATAGTGCTTGAAGTTATTTTCCAGTTTTTGAGTTGCTCCTGGAGCATACTCTCAAATTGTAGTCCTTCTTCGCGCAGTGTTGTCTCTGACTAGAGGTTTCGCGTGTATCCGATTCATAACATTTGGTATTTTTACGTGAGTGGGTCGTCCACCCACAGCACAACTGCAATTCTGGTTGGAGGAAGGTCGCTGCATTCATTAGTTCTCTAATGACAAAGATCGCGGGTTGACGGCAATCAGGAGCTCGCCCCACGTCCCCAAAAGTGACATTGAAATAATGTATTTCCTCCATGGTCTTCATGTCATGAAAGTCACTGTCAGCTTACAACTTTCTATCTCGGCTGACCAAAGTCAATTCGCCGGAATTAGGTTTAGTGAAAGCCACCCCAACAATTACAGTAACCAATTTCTAGTAATTCGAGGCCGAGGCAGTGGTAAAGAGGAAATATTGTCACTTAGTTTTGTCCAGGATCGTCGATCCTCCCTCTCATATACGCGCCCTATTTCTTTAATGTCTTGGACAGTACGAGTATATGGTGTACCGCTCTCATTTTTAAGTTGTAGAAATTGCGAATAATGAGAACTCTTTTCTCCTTTACCAAGGTATGGTTTCATATTCCATTCCAGTTTTCGATTACAAAGATTGAAGGGATAGCTGCTAATATTTGTATGTGTATGTGTACCTAGGAGTTGTGAATATTCCTTAACATCACCTTACAACATTTCTAAAACTATTTTAGCTTCGACCTTAAAAGAAACTACCAAGTCATGGCATCACTGACTCGCAGAGAGCTTATAAGTTTTACCACAGCAGTAAATAAATATTAATTTGCCTTCACCATACCCTTTGCAGCAACACCTGCTCTTAATTTCTGTTGAGAAAGAACACCCACACAAAAATCGATAGAGAAAAATTCTCTTCAACCCCCAAGTTTGTATAAAGTTTCATTCACCCTCGTACTCTAATTCGTATCTCGTACCGGGTTTTGTTTAAATTCTCGCCAGGAGCTTTGTCTAAGTTAACATTTCCCAAAGAAAAGCCATTTAATTTTTCGTTCCACATGAATTGACGTAGCTCCTCCAGCTAACCAAATACCACAGCAAGAAACAATGTTATGAGCTCCTTAAGAGTATATACGAGTAAGGTACTCGTACTTGTACAATTTGCGACTTTTGTTTACAATCCTAACAATAGACTCTGTGTCTTGTCTACATCAAAAATTTCATTTACATAGAGTCGTTTCTGCCATAAATACGAGTACTCGTACGTAGATACATTTACCTTCTACAATTTCCTTATCCACTAGAAGTTGGTTATTCATTACAAGGATTCGGAATTTCATTTTATTCGTATAAACTTTTGGATGTGACCTAGAATAGTAATAACAATAGTCAATCGTTTTATTGTATCCAAGATGCGAGCGAGTATGTATCCTTTTCTCAGACGGAAAAAAGAATGTAAACGTAATTTTCTGTTTAGTTGAAAAGTAGGCGTAAAGTACCGTTCAACAATAAATAAGAAGAAAAAAAGAAGTAAAGTGAAAATGTTTTATTCATCACGTGAAAACTTTCCGCCCTCACGTCATCATCATTCCTAACAAAGGCAACTTCTAAAGGATATTCGACGTATAAGCATTTCGCTCTTCGCTCAAAAACAACACAATAAATTCAATAATCAGGCAAAATCCTATTTCAGATACAAAAACAAACTCATTTCAGCAAAGAGTAGATACGAATACGAGTTTTTCTGTTTTCATTTTGTTTTTTCTGTTCGTCGTCGTTATCCCCGCTGTAAAGTAAGACCCTTGCCTAATAATATTTAACATTCAAAAAATTATTGTTGGCTTGTTTTTGACGTAATGTTGTTGGCTCGGAAAAGTTCCTAATAAAAAATAAGAAACGAAAATAGTTAAGATTCTTATATGCGGGAATAGAGATAAGAATCGGAAAATAAATTAGATTTTCTACCCTTGATTGGCTGACACATAGTTTGGCCGTTTTCCGACGGCGGCAGCGTAACGTAATAGGGTTCGTGTCGGTCGTTTTGATTAATTACCATAACCGAGTGATTCGGAAAGGTTGCGGGTTGTGATAAAAAATTGGGTGGTTTCCGTAGACGAAGCATGGAAGAAATGTTTTTTTTTTAAATTGCTTTGAGTAGTTTTTCAGACTATGGACGTAATAGTCGATTGCCAAAGTTACTGGAGAATGGGAGGTGATTTTATTTTTCGATGAGAATGACATTAATCCGGACGATATGTGTTCTTGCAGGATCTGTCACGTGCCTATAAACCAATCACTTTGTTGTCATTTTTATGCCGGAACAGAGTACGCAGAAAAGAACTAGACCATTATATAGCGTTTTCCTATAAGGACTTGACAACTTTTTTTTTAAATAAAACGCAAACCATTTGAGATATTTCAAAAACTCTATTATCGGCTTGAAGTACAATCAAAACATTTATGAATGGAACTCGACTTCGTTCATATGGCCACCGCGGGCACGTTTGCAGCGGTCGATTCGTTGGACCCAATTTTCAGCGACTCGGCCACACATTCCGGCCGCTATTTCGCGTTCATTGTTGGCTCTGAGCTCTTACAACGTCGTCGGCGTTTTGGCATAAACCAATGACTTAACGTAGCCCCACAGAAAATAGTCAACCGGTGTTAAATCGCACGAACGAGGCGGTCAATCGACTGGCCCATGTCTTGAGATAACACGCTCACCATACTAGCTCTTCAATAAATCGATTATAGCGTGTGCTGTGTGACGGGATTTACCAACCACACAGTTAAAGAAAATATTCATAAAAGAAACGTATAGCAATACGAGAAGGCCAATTGGATCGGACTTAACAGCTTCTTTAGGAATTTCAAATGGTCGTAATGTTTCCTCGATAACGATGTAGACCAACCCGACAGAGGAAAGAAGAAAAAAGTGGGTCATTTACATTCCAGCTGACAGCTCTTTGCACAAGGCCAATCTGCTTGCTGCATACTTTGCGGCCAGCTCAACACTATCAGATCGTGCTTTGTCTCCGCCTACACTTGAGTGCGTCCAATCTTCAATGGGACAAATTCACTTTCGCACTCGTGTAGTAGCAAGAGTACTTAAAGATCTCAACATACACAAATCCGCTGGTCCCCTTGTTCTGAAGAGGTGTTCTTCTACGCGGGCAAAACAATTAAGTAAGCTTTTTCATCAATACTACTCTTTAGGACTCTTTCCGAGCAGATGGAAAACAGCATTTGTCCAGCCCGTCCCTAAAAAGGCGAATCTTCTTCACTCTTGTCTTATAGATACATCTATCCAAAGTTATGGAAACGTCGATAAACCGACAGATCATCAAATATCTATAAACGCGTGATCTGATGGCATGTCTCACCGAAAATTGGAACCAAAGCGTACATCGATCTTGTAGTAGTTTTTAGAAATGGTTACCTAGATAGTTATTAGTAGTAACCCGCCAGGGTGAGATAAGGTGGAAGAGTTCTCACTTGAAAGCAGCGGTTGGCATGCTTGCGGATGCACGGCAATTAGCTCGTCGGAGGGGGGGTACTTGCTGCTTGTTTGCTGGCCTACAAAAAAAAATCATGCCAAGAGGTGTACATATTCTCACCTTTGAAAGGCGAAGGGAAAAGATAGAAAGGGGTCTTAGTTCCTTGCATACCAAAGGAACCATATCGCACGTTTTGAATGTGCGTAATCAGGCTATTGCGAAATGTGGTTTAAAACTTGAGAGGAGTGAAAATGTTAAAGCAGTATGTAGACTATCTTGTCTTGACTATGTCGTCGATATATTGACATGAGGAGAAATCTGGCCTGCAGGCTAGGTCGGTAAGAACGAGCTGTCGTTTTCAGCTTGGGATCTCGCAAGATAACACCAAGAGATTCTCCTTCTTCTTGAGCACAAATCATATTGCACGTTTCAACAAAAAAGAAATATTAATGCATGATTACATTTAAACTTTAAGCACTGTATTTCAAATAATGTAATTCATATGAGATTTCAGATCAGCTTGGTAAAAATACATACTATTCGCTTAATTTGATAGGTATGTACATGTATGTTTGTACATGTTACGAGTATAAATAAGGTTGATTAATACGGAAGTCAGAATATATAGAACAAATGAATGTAGGTAATAATTTAGATATAGGTATATACATAAGTAGAATATAAGATACAAGTAAGTTACAAGTTATATATACATATACATTGTTTTGTTGTTTAAAGCCAAAGAACGCATTTTTGTAAATCAAATTGGTACTCACGGTTTTTAACCTGGATGTTAATTGCAGCGTCGAAATTTGTGCACAAATCCCTGCTTTCTGCTTTCATTGGTTGATTAAATAGTTAGTTACTTAAAATTTAAATCTATTCTTGGGCCTTACGATTAAACATAATAGGATAATTTTACGTTAAGCTATTTTATAGGTCTTCCTTATATTTTGTTTTGTTAATTATTATTTCTGGTGTAATTTTAGTTAGTTAATTCAAAGTAAGTAGAAGTAGATAAGTTGAATAATGTATACATATATTTATTACAGTAGGTTTTTCTGGCAAGTTATTCTAGGTTAGGTTAATTTAGATTAAGCTTTACACACTACACGTGAATAGATGACATAAAAAGGTTATACGAATTGAAAAATTAAATTTACATAGCTAACAGTTTATGAATCGATTGTATCGTAATCATTAATACAAGGGAACAATATAGGAGATATTTGCACTATGGATACACTGAATTGTTTTTTTTTTGGTTCAATCATTTGATGCAGGTGAATTTTTATATTATGACATCTGAGTGCACATACATATGTATGGTTTTTACAGCTGAACTTGTTTTTTTTTCTTTTCTGATATGAAGTTTGAATCTTGTGTAGCATTATTTTTTTCAGTCTCGATGTATGTAACTCTGTATATATGTATGTCTCATACTGTCGATGCGATGTGTAAGGTTAGGTATGTTTTTTTTCTGTTTTTTAGTTTATATGTCGGTTGTAAAAAAGAACCACTAGGTCACTGAAAGTCTGCGGATGCCTTGGTAAAGTATGGGCTATCTGTTCCGTTAGTTACGGCCGCTAGGTAACAGTATCCTGATGTGACACAAATGTACCGCACGAACATCTTTACCAATGGCTATCCGCAGTTTTCTATAGAAATAAAGAAATCTTATTAATTTTGTGATTAATGAAGGGAGTTCACAGTTTTACCTGGTTGAGTTCTTTACCACAGATTTAGATTTGTTTTTTTTTATCACTTTCCATATGTGATACGAAATCTGAAGTGTGGAATTATTATACTTCTAAAAAAATATGTTTTAGAAAAAAAAATGGAGAAGCACTCTCAATCTAACACTTACGATGTTGTGCTCGATCTGTGGTGGTAAGACTTGCACTGAATTTGAAAAGACCGCAAACACACAGGTTTTGGCTTAAATACTCCATACTTTGTACTAAAAATTTAGCTTGGTTGGTATAAATAAAGTCTGCGTTTACATGTCAACGCCTTTGCTTATTCTAAGCAACATGTTGCTAGAAAAGTGACGTACTGAGTTCATTTTTGCACGCATTTAAATGGATGCACGCCACAATCTGTTGAAAGCAAGATAGTTGCACCTGATATTTCTAAGGTATTTGACAAAGTTTGGCAACAGGCTCTTTTGCCGAAAATGCGTGCTTTTGGGATCGACGATGTTCTTCTTCAATGGATTAGAAGTTGCCTCTCGGAACGTTCAATTCAAGTTGTCTTGGACGGTTTCAAGTCTGATATTCACAAAATAAATGCTGGCGTGCCCCAGAGTTCCGTTTTGTCTCCGACATTCTTTTTAGTTTTTATCAACGATCTCTTATCAATCAAATATATGAGGACAGTACTCCCTACTTTTCATGTTCGTTTCTGGACTCACGTGCCTGCTCCTCGGCTATAGAACGGGAACGTCAGCATATGTTAAGCTCATTCAATTCTGATATTAACAGCATAACTAATTGGGGAACCACTTCCAAATCACCAAATCATCGATCTTAATGCCGACATTGCTTTCGGAAAGCTCTTAGGAGCAGTCATAGGCAAAGCCGCTCTTTTCGATTTGTGGGGCAGTAAGCGCATACATATCAAGCTCGCGTTGCCTCGGAGTCTGCAGCTTACGACTTCTTGTTTAGGTCTTACTCGTCTCTCAGATGCTGTTTCTGCTCCTTATACAGGGTTTTCTAATAAAGACTTGACAACTTTTTTTTTTAAATAAAACGCAAGCCATTTGAAATATTTCAAAAACTGTATTATCGGCTTGAAGTACAATCAAAACATTTATGAATGGAATTCGACTTCGTTCATATGGCCACCGCGGGCACGTTTGCAGCGGTCGATTCGTTGGACCCAATTTTCAACGACTTGGCCACAAATTTCGACCGAAACTGCCGCTGTTTCGGATTCAATGTTGGCTCTGAGCTCTTCCAACGTCGTCGGCGTGTTGGCATAAACCAATGACTTAACGTAGCCCCACAGAAAATAGTCAAGCGGCGTTAAATCACACGAACGAGGTGCCAATCGACTGGCCGATGTCTTGAGATAACACGCTCACCACACTTACTCTTCAATAAATCTATTGTAGCGTGTACTGTGTGGCTTGTGGCACCATCCCGTTGAAACCACATGTCGTCCAAATCCCTATCTTCCAATTGGGGCCAAAAATAATCGGTGATCACGGCGCGATAACGCTGACCATTCACAGTAACGTGACGATCGTTATCGTCGACGAAAAAATATGGCCCAATAACGCCGCCGCCATGCAAACCGCACCAAACAATTAAGTTTTGTGGATGAAGTGGTGACTCATGAAGCACATGTGGATTTTCACCCGACCAATGACGCATATTTTGCTTATTGATGAACGCATTGAGCCAAAAATGAGCTTCGTCACTGAAGATGATTTTGCGATGAAATTAATCATCTTGGCGCATGTTCTCCAGAACCCAATCGGAGAACGTACGTCGCTTCAAATGGTCCATCGGCTTCAATTCTTGAGTCAGCTTGATCTTGTATGGTTGTAAACCAAGATCCTTACGCAAAATACGCCATAATGTGGTTTGAGCGATGCCTAATTCTTGAGAACACCGTGGAATTGACTGATTTGGACGCCTGAACGGCAGCGATATTTTCGACACTTCGACCAACCCGTTGTCTCACTGACACGGCTACATCACACAACGAATATGCAGACTCAAATTTTTGCACTAAACTTGTTATTGCCTGTCTACTAGGGCGAGAATTACGACCGAAAATTGGAGTTAACGCTCTTAAAGTTGCAGTCACCGACTCCGAAATTCGGTAGAAAATTTTTATAATTTTCAGACGTTGCTCATTCGTGGAGTTTACCCTGCTGAAAATGTTGAGTTTACTGAATAAATTGACAGTGACAGTTTGATGATTAGTGAAAGAGTGCGTTCACAAATTAAATTCAAAGTTGTGAAGTCTCTGTTGGAAAGCCTTTTACTACCTACTCGTATATATTCATTTTATTGAAATGTATCGGTCTTTCGAAGGAAGATGAGTAAGCGCTTCAGTGATAAAGGGCCTACATTACCAGGAGCACCTACCGCATCAACCTCCGGTGTGCCTGAAGCCTGACACATACAGAAGCAGGTGTCGAAAGATGTTGTTTCATTGATGCCTAGCACACGTAGGTATACTTAGCAAAAGCGTAGTGCCTCGTCACGGCGCCAGTAAGGAGTCTATTGTCTTTCCAACTGAAGGATAGCAGGAAAGACGTTTACCTCTTTGAGACGCCAGGTCATTTATTTGGTCTGCCGGCAACCTAAAGTCATGATATCTGCAGTTCTTCTCATATGAAACCCAACGGCTCATATAAGACCCAACTGACAATGGAAGCCCTAACCTAGGACGCAGGCGGGGCCGACGTAGGTTCAGAAAACAAACCTTCCGACTTCATACAGTGCAGTCTTTCATTCTCGAACTAACTTAGAAGTCATGAGAGGCTTTAATTGCTTCAATTGAAATCTTACGTTGTCGTCCTCTAGGAGAGTAGCCGTCCAGTCTTAGGCACAGGGAAAGTCGATTTCATATTTTTTTTGCAGCAGCAGGAATTTTGGTGTCATTGCCAGAGACGGCATGCCCATAAGACCAGAGCCATAAGACGCGCAAGGTGACCAAAGCTCCAGTGGGTGTTGTACTAAAGACGACTTATCTTTAATCGGAAGATGGCTTTGAGAGTGCATCCCATGTCATAAATATCAGGGATGTAGAGCAAACCCAGGCAACCGAGACAGACCGCTCTTTAGAGTCTGGTAAGAGCACTTCTTCCACCAGAAAACAGACGTTTAGTTTTGATTTGAGGCCAGGGTCAACTCCGGACAGTTTATTGAAATGTTTAATACAAACATATAAATTAACGAACTAAACTTAAAACTATGACTTACGAGTATAACTACTATTATTACTTAAACTAAGGTCTAATGACGGCAGTGGAAATCAAACACTTGACGTATCCGATTTGTTTCACGTAGCGTTCGACACAGTGGCTCGTTGAGATCATAAGTTGTCCTGTGATTATTTGGACGAAAAGTGTGGACAGATCTTAAGTGACACAGGTTGGGATTTAGGAGAATATTGTGGGACAGTAGATGATGCCGGTTAAGAGTTTGTGGAAAAAGACAATATTGGCGGACTCTCGATGTTTTTTTCAAAGACAGGAGACCGAGTAGTTTGAGTCGATTAACATAGGGGAGAAGAATTGTTGTGGTCAGACCATGGTAACCCACGCAATGCGAATTGTAGAAATCTCCGTTGGACAGCTTCAATGCGCAGAATATGTAAATCGTAATAACGGGACCATATCTCGCTGACATACTCGAGAAGTGGACGAACAAAGGTTATGTACAGGGATTTGGTGACATAGGGGTCGGAGAATTCTTGTGACCATCGTTTGACAAATCCGAAAGCGGAGTTAGCTTTGCTAATTGCGGAGTCAATATTCTTGCGAAAATTGAGCTGTGTATCACAAATGACACCCAAGTTCCGCATTTAAGTTACTGCAGGTACTCTTCGATTTGATAAATAATAGGTGCGGGTTTGAAGTGTCAAACGCCTCCGGGTGTTAGAAATGACTTGGGATTTTGCTATATTCAGCTCGAGAAAGTTTCTATCACACCATATCGAGAATCTATTTAGATCGTCTTGTAAAGGTTGAGAGTCAGAGATGCTTGAGAGCTGTCTATAGATTTTCATATCAGCGACATATATAGATATGTGGGAGTGCTTTATGACGTTAACAACATTGTTGGTAGTCAAAATAAAAATTAATGAACCGAGATGACTGCCTTGTGGTAGACCCGAAGTAGTGAGAATTGGTTCAGAACAAAGGGAACGAAAATGGACAGGATATTAGCGTTTTTTGAGTGTAGGAATTAATCCAAGAGGTCAGTCTAGGTTCGAAACCAAGAGCTTTCAGTTTGAATAGAATTAATTTGTGCGAGATTTTATCAAAGGCCTTACTGCAGTTCGTGGCGATTACATTAATTTCTTTCCCTTGCTCTAGGGCGCACAGTGTACTGGAAATAAACTCAATGAGGTTGGTGATCGTTGATCTGCTTTTCAGAAAACCATGTTGGTTGGTTACAAAAGTAAATTTACATTGAAAATATAGTTAATCATAAACAATACTTTCAAAAACCTTGATCCAAAAGATCATCCTCGGTGACAACCCCCATGTCATGCCGAAAGCACGTTTACACATTCCAGAAGGCCACATTCCTCAGGGGCTTTCGACGTAACATGTTTAGTCGAAATAAACTTGTGATACAGGAGGATACCTAAATGCTTATCTTTATTGGAGAATCGGATGGTGATCCCTTTAAGCTCGATGAATCAGACCACTCCTCTTTTTCATAAAGGGAACAACCAAAGTTATGGAAAAGTTTATTGAAATTGAATTTCTAGATCACCAATTGTCCATCACGTCTAGGGCTGCCTACGCTTTAGAGCCGCCAGTTTCTAGACATGGTCTAACAAACAGTACAACGACTACATTACCGCTAGACGTTAGAGCTATTGATGGTTCTTTTTTTTTTATATAATATAATTCGCGCGCGCTCAAGGTGTTATTAGTACCCTTAAATGTGGAAACAGCGTGGGCGAAGGAAACTTAGGGAGGAAGAAAAGAGAGGTAGCGATATACGTTGGTCTTAAATGTTTGCAAGATACAACGACTAGGAAATGGAGAGCTCGGCAAGGCGAGTTGTGCGGCTTAGGAAAGAATCATGATATTTTAGAGTAGGTACGACCGAAATTGGTCTTGAGAGTATACTAATGAGCATACATTGCGAGACGGGTATTCGAGTTAAAAGTGTTGAAAGCGCGGAATGTTACTGACAATTTCGGTGAAGAACTGAAGCAAGAATGGAAATATTTTCTATATCGAAGATGTAAGTCTGGGTATTAAAAATTTCGCTTTGGCGGTAGCAGACATCATTGGGTTTTGGAAGTATTAATTTCCACTCTATTGATAGTTCCCCAATTGGTTACGCTGTTAGTATCGGAATCCATTATCAGGTCGCTGTGTTCTTTGCATTATCACAATGTTGTCTGCATATGCGAGTATCTGGACAGACTTTTGAAAGATGGTGCCACTGGAGTTGACTTCCAAGTTTCGCAACAATTCTCGAAGAAATTTAAATTACATGAAAACGTATGAAAACGCATTGCCTTGTTTAAGTCCTTCTCTGGCATTGAAGGTCTGGGTTTTGTCATTGCCGACCATGTTGGTAGAGCGCACTTTATCCGTGGTCATCTTGCATAGAAGAAGGAGCTCCGCAGGAATGACAAAACTCGACATGACTCTGTATAGTTCGCCCCCTTTAGATGATGTAATATGCGACTTTGGAACCGATGAAGAGGTGGTGTGTTTCGTATTGTGAAAATGTGTTGTGATGTGTTGTGATCGCCTAAAACTACACCGGGCCGATCAGTCTGCTTACAAAGGGACTTAGGCGTTCAAATAATACGGTAGACAGGAAGTTGTCGCAGCTCAGGAGATCTCTCTGCCTGAGGATTGGACAAACAATGCTGAGGTTAAATTCGTCAGACATACTTTCGTTGAGCTAGATTTTAGAGATGAAAAAATGTATGATCTACATCCAGCCATAACATGCTGCTTTAGCAGTTAACCCATCCGGTTCAGCAGCCTTGTCTCCTCAATACCACTGTTCTCAGCAGCAACGACTTCTTCGGTGCGACGTCTCTACGGATGCGTATTGTCAATAAACGTATGCGTGGTGCGAAAACTTTCCATGGTTATTCGAAGAAGTTGTCGATTATGTCGATCGTAAAATAGCCTCACGAACTGGACCACTATCTTTCGTTTGACCTTAATTTATCGACGGTGAAATGGCGGACCAAATTGAGCACAAATCCGCTGTCAGCTGTCAAATTGGTTGTGGCTCACAAAAGTGTTGCCAATTCAAAGATCACGTATTATTGCAATAACATTCTGGATCACCGTATCTTGTCAAAAAATCTCATTTATTTTCATGAACAATGTGGCGACCTGTCTTTTTAGAGTACTAACAAAATAATTTTACATTAGTAATTCACATAGATACATATTTATATTAAAAGAAACTAAGAAAGAATTAAAAATAAATTAAAAAGAAAAACGATAATAGAAAACTAAAAGAAAACTACTGCTGTTCAGAGAAATATTTAAATATAGCTATCCTAAATTGAGTCGCTCCCGTTGCTCGTTTTATGTGTTCAGGCAAGGAATTCCATAGCCTAATGGCGTAAGTAAAGAAAAGACGTGACGAATGAGTGTAATTAAAAGGTTGAATTATAATATTAGATATTCTAGCCGACTGTGTAAATTGTAGTTTTTCATAAAGATACCGTGGTGATTTCGAATATATGATTTTATGCAAGAAAATACAGTTTCTGGTATCTAGATATTGTGTCAGCGAACAGCCTAAAATACTGTTTTGTAAACAGATACATGATCATATCTTTTGAGACCATATACATATCGAATCATTCCATTAAAAGCAACCTGCAATTTGTTTTTCGATGCAGAATCAAGCTTGTAGTATATTACATCACTGTAAGTTATAATGGGAACTAACAACGTTTTAATTTTAATTTTAATTTTAGCTTAGTAGCACGAGGGATAAAGCGGGCACATGTCCATAACTTGTGAAGGCAGCCATAGATACGGCCTATTATATAATTTATATGGTCATTACAAGAGTGATTACAGTTTATTATAAAACCTAAGCTGGTGACTTTATCAACAAATTTAATTTGTATATTCGATAACATAATATGAGGTAATATTTCTGGCTTATAAATCTTTTTTGAAATTAAAATTGCCTGGTCTTAGATGGATTTAAAGTAAGTCCATTTTCGATAGACCATTTGTGTATACCTTTGAGGTCCTCATTTATTCGATGGAAAAGATCCTCTGCTAGTCCAATAGGTCTTGACAAATAAATTTGGATGTCTTCGGCATAAAGGTGAAGAGATACACTATTACATACATAGGTTATATCATTTATAAAAATACAAAAAAGAAGAGGACCTAAGATAGAACCTTGAGGTACACCTTCACGCAGATATCTGATATCTGAAAAAACTTCACCAACCATAACTCTCTGGGAACGATTGCTTATATACGAACCTATTAATTTGACTGCGCTATCACTAAAGCCGAAATAATGGCGAAGCTTTTTACATAAGATGCTGTGGTTAACCCTGTCAAATGCTTTGGGGAAGTCTAGCAAGCATAGGACCGTCAGGTTGCTTTGATCATACTGTTGCCTTATATCATCAAGAATTTGAACCATTGCAGTAGCACAGCTATGTTGGGATCTAAAACCTGACTGAAAAGGACAAAGCAGAGAATTTTTATTTAAATGACCGATTATTTGTTTTGCCAGTATCGTCTCAAAAACTTTTGACAGGGTAGGAAGGATACTTATAGGCCGAAAATCAGTAGGAAGTGAGGGCCGTAATTTCTTAGCAACAGGTATAATTCTAGCAGCCTTCCAATTATCAGGGAAAGTAGAAGAAGCTAAGCAATAATTAATTATATGCGTTAGTGTACGTAATAAGTGAGGGAGAATCATTTTTACAAAGCGGAGTGGGATGCCACCTTCACCCACGGCATTCGATTTAAGGGCAACTATACTTTCAACAACATCATTCTCGTTTACTGCTTCAAAATCATAACTTAGGATTGTTATCTGTACTTGTTAGAAAAGAGCAATTAAGAATATTTGGATCTAATCGACAATCAGAAACACAATTTCTACCAACACCTATTTTACGTAAGTTTGTTCAAAGCTGTTTGGAAGGAAGCGAATCGGTTAATGTAGATTTAAAATAATTACGCTTAGCACAGCGAGTGACGAAAGTACATTGATTACGGTATAGACAGTAAATTTCCCAGTTTCTAAACGTAGGGCTTCGTCTCCAATTTCTATATTTTTTTCTGCGGTTATTTATTGCATTCAGTACTTCGTGAGTGAACCACGGACATTTCAAATTTCTTATTTGTCTTATCCGCAGCGGCACATGATTATTAAAAAGATCCTCAATTTTCAACTGAAAAAAGTTAAGCTTATTATTAGCATTGTCAAGATACAAACAGTGTTCCCATGGTATTGCACATGCTTCCCTATGAACGTCAATAGATTTAAAATCCCTGTAGGTGTATGTATGCGGGATTGGAACATGTGAAAAACCAATATTATAAGAACAAAACAACAAATCATGGTCAGATATTCCTTCAAGAGTAAGTTGATCAAAAAGGAGAACTTTAGAAGCGTCAGAGACTATTAACAAATCTAATAAACTAGGATTGGCGTTTGGAGCATATCGAGTAGGATGAGAGTTTATAACAACAAGACCATTGGATAGCACCATGTCAAAAAGTCTGTGTGATAGAGCATCATGTCTACCAAGATCAGTGTTAAAATCTCCACATACAATGATATGTTCATATAACTGAGCGAAATTGGCTAACGCCGAGAAAAACGGATCTGTCGAAAAGCGTCTACTTGGGTTATACACACAGGATACAATACATTTAACACAACCATCTGACACCTCTGATATTAAATATTCAATTCCATTATGTTCGGATTTACCAATCACTTTACAGCTTAATGTTGATTTGCAATAGATTGCTACCCCACCTCCAATTGTGTTTGTTATTCTGTCATTGTGATACAACTTATAACCAACCATATCGAAGATATGATCCTGCATTTCTGGCTCAATCATGTCGAAGATATGATCATGGATATCAGGCTTAAACCACGTTTCACTCACACAAATAACATCAACATCCGAGCCCTCAAAAACAAATTTTAAGTAATCTAGCTTATCAGAATTACGACTACGTGCATTGAGGTGACACACCAAGAAACCCATCTTAGATAAAATCCGTATCATAGTGCGCACAGTATTATTACCCACGCCACTGACCATGGACGATGTTTTACTTGACATAATCAAACAAGAAATAAGCAACGGACGAACGTTGGAATTCAAGGAATTCAAGTTTTTGAAAATGCGCTAAACAGCAGAAGATGAACAAATATACAAGGGGCGTTCATTATATTCTCGGTATCGATATGAAGGAAAATGCGAATTCAATTTAAATTGTTTTTATTTTTCAGTATAATATCCCCTAACATCAATGCATTTGTTACATCTTGAGATAAGCTTTTTTAAACCCTCAAAAAAATAAATTTCCTCTTTCTCTGCAAAATACCCATTTATTGCCGACTTGAGTTCTTCATCATCCGAAAATCTTTTTCCACGAAGACATTTTTTCAAATCCGGAAACAGGAAATAATCACTAGGGGCAAAGTCTGGACTATAGGGTGGGTGTTGGATTTCTTCGAAACCACAATCTCGCGCAGCAGCCTTGGAAACTCGCGCCGTGTGAAGAGGAGCGTTGTCATGAAGAAGCAACACACCCGCTGCGAGTTTACCCCGTCTTTTCTTTTTAATTTCCTCCCGCAAATTATGCAAAGTGTAAGCGTAGGATGTGGCGTTGATGGTTTCACCTTTTTTTTTGTACTCAATGAGCAAGATTCCCTTTGAGTCCCAAAAAACTGTGGCCATGAGCTTCCCGGCAGACGGAGTGACTTTGAACTTCTTCGGGGGGTCTGTTCCTTTTTTATGCCACTGCATGGACTCTTGTTTGCTTTCAGGGTCATAGTGGTGGACCCATGTTTCGTCCCCAGTAACAATTCGATCCATAACACCGTCCGCGTTCTCACTACACATCTCCAAAAGCTCTCTACAGCATGCGATTCTCACTTTTTTCTGAGGCGCTGTGAGCATTCGTGGCACCCACCTTGCACTGACCTTTGAAAGGTTAAGATGGTCATGAAGAATGGTGTGAATGGTACCAATTGAAAGCTTGGTGATCTCTGCCATCATTTTCACCTTTATTCGGGCATCCTCAAGAACAAGTTTTTTGACTTTTTCCTTGCTTAGTGAGAAATTTAATTACAGCGCGATGCTCAATTTTCACCATCATCGTCTCAGTTGCCATTATGATTCTGTTTAACTAGAGATAAAACGCGAATTAATAATCACATTTATATGAAATTTTACATGAATGCACTAAAATAATAGTATTACTTGACAAATAAGTCAATTTATATATACAACCACAGCTTCACCCCGATACCGAGAATATGTTGAACTCCCCTCGTACATATATAAAAGTTAAAGAAAAGCAAAAATATAAAGGTTGTAATAAAAATAAGAAAATAAAAAAATGAAATAATATTTAATATTTTTTCTTTCATAGTTAATTACGATGTTGTTTTTGTTTTTTCCCCCGCAGCAGCAATATTCATACCCTCGGTTCTGTTATTATAATTTCTGTTGGCATTGATTTTCACTAAATTATTCAGGTCCCCTATGTGGTCAATCATTTTGCTCTTCCCATTAGCAGTTGATTTTACAAATAAACGGCCGAATTTTGTGTAAACAGTCTGTTAGAGATCGTGCCAGAGTGTGGTAGTCTAAATAAACATAAATAAAGAAGTTCTATCGGAATTACCACTTGTCTTTGTTATACTCTCTACTGTTTCAGGACCGATCATACAATCAGAATTTCCACTTCGCAGCCTTGCCTAGTATCGTCGGTGTTTGTGTTTTCTGTGTTTGTCTGTGATTATGACTAGGGAATTCAGGGTAGACGTAGCTAATATACGCGGGCTAAAAAGTAATCACTTTTCTGCGTACGTCCACGTCTGTAAGTACAGACCAGCTGTTTTGGCACGTAGTGAAACACAGGTAGATCCCCGCCCACATCTCTCAGATCATTCTGATCTGAAGCTACCTGGCTACGAACTAGTGCCATTATTCTTCTCTCACCGAGGTCTCGCCATTTATGTGCGTAGTGATGTAGCTTACCAAACTCCACCACAATGTGATCCATGTTCCAATCCGGAATTCAACTTCATGTGGTTAAAATTCCATCTCCGTAAGCAAATTATCCACTACTGCTTTATTTATAGAAGCCCCAAACTAGACAGCAATCCGACTTTTAACGAGTTTGATGCGCTGTCTGACTCCATTCAAAGAATTGTATCCCTGTATCCTCCTACTGAAATCGTTATTACGGGCGACTTCAATATACACAATTCTGGGTGGCTTCGACATTC
This sequence comes from Volucella bombylans, assembly GCA_949129095.1. Lineage (NCBI taxonomy): Eukaryota > Metazoa > Arthropoda > Insecta > Diptera > Syrphidae > Volucella > Volucella bombylans. The sequence goes on from OX422141.1 coordinate 14,531,271, forward strand.
TGGACAGACAACACACGAAGGACGGTGTGTTGAGATTTTTGCTGCGGAAAACAACCTAACGCAGCTCGTAAATAAGGCCACGCGAATACCAGACGTTGATAGTCATACCGCCAACACCCTGGACTTGTTTTTAACTTCTCACCCTGATAAGTACGCCGTAGATGTGCTCTCCCTCTAGGCTCGTCGGACCATTGTGTCGTATCAGCTAATTTCTCGTACACCGACAACACAGTTAGAGAAAAAATTCCTAAAAGAACCGTATGGCAATACGAGAAAGCCAACTGGAGCAGTCTTAACAGCTTCTTTAGGAATTTTAACTGGTCGTTATGCTTCCTCGATAACGACGTGGATGCCGCTGCTGATATGATTACAGACACCATTCTCTTTGGAATGAGATCCTTTATTCCTCATCGGATGAAGAGTATCAAACCAAAAGAAAAGGCATGGTACGACTCGAGCTGTAAAGAGGCCGTCAGGGTTAGAGAAATGTTTTTTCGGTCCTACAAGACCAACCCGACAGAGGAAAACCGAAAAAGGTTCAAACGAGCCAGAAATGACTGCAACGCCTTTCTGAAGCGTGTGAAATTCCAATACGACCAAAAACTGATGCACAAAATACTGCAATGTCCCAAAGGCAGTACAAATTGTTGGTCGTTCGTCAAGAACATTAGAAATTCCGCCCCATCCTCCATCTCAACGCTCATTTACAATGACATTCCAGCTGTCAGCTCGTTGGATAAGGCCAATCTGCTTGCTGCACACTTTGCGGCCAGCTCAACACTCCCAGATTGTGCTTTGTCTCCGCCTACACTTGAGTGCGTCGAATCTTCAATGGGACGAATCTACTTTCGCACTCGTGTAGTAGCAAGAGTACTTAAAGATCTCAACATACATAAATCCGCTGGTCCAGATGGTATATCTCCCCTTCTTCTGAAGAGGTGTACTTCCTCGCTGGCAAAACCACTGCGTAAGCTTTTTCATCAATCCTGCACTTTAAGACTCTTCCCGAGCAGATGGAAAACAGCATTTGTCCAGCCCGTCCCTAAAAAAGGCGAACCATCTTCTCTCTCCTCCTACAGACCCATTGCACTAAAGTCCCTTCTTTCCAAGGTCATGGAAACACTGATAAATCGTCAGCTCATGAAATATCTCGAAACACGAAAACTTCTCAATGACCGGCAGTACGGTTTTCGTAGCAACAGGTCCACTGGTGATTTGATGGCATGTCTCACCGAAAAGTGGAACCAAAGCGTACATCAATCTGGCGAAAGCAAGTTAGTTGCACTTGATATTTCTAAGGCATTTGACAGAGTTTGGCATCAGGCTCTTTTGTCGAAAATGCGTGCATTTGGGATCGACGACTCTCTTCTTCAATGGATTAGAAATTACCTTTCGGAACGTTCAATTCAAGTTGTCTTGGACGGTTTCAAGTCTGATATTCATAAAATAAATGTTGGTGTGCCCCAGGGCTCTGTTCTGTCACCGACACTCTTTTTAATTTTAATTAACGATCTCTTGTCTGCTACTTTTAATCCAATATATTCCTTTGCTGATGACAGTACTCTCTGCTTTTCATATTCGTTCCCGGACTCACGGCCCTGCTCTTCGGCTGTAGAACGAGAACGGCAGCGTATGCTAAGCTCATTAAATTCCGCTATCAACAGCATAACCAATTGGGGAACTATCAACAGAGTGGAATTTAATGCTTCCAAAACACAATGCTGTCTGCGGTCTTTAAAGCGAAATTTAAACACCCAGCCATTATCCATGTACGGCACTTGCATCGTGGAAACCGAAAAACTTTCCATTCTCGATATGTGTGTCAATGACAACTTACGTTGGAATGACCACATATTTGATGTCACCAAAAATGCTGCGAAATGTCTAAGTTTCCTCAAGCGATGTAAGAAATATGATTGCAGAGCATGAACTTATTTCTTTTATAAATGGTATCACTAGACCATCTTCGTTCACATGTCTCGACCATGTATTTGGTCGATTTAATTTTATTCCTTCTAATAATGTTTTTGGTGTTAACCTTGATCTTGGCATAACCGACCATTGCATGACTGGCCTTCTTCTTGAAGGAATCTCAATCAAAAAAAAAGAAGGTACTTCTCGTCTAAAGGTGCCTAAAATCGATTTCCTTGATTTGAATAATAAACTGCGTTTTGAAGATTGGGCTGAAGTTTATAGTATAGACAATGCTTCTTTAGCATATGACGCATTTCTTAGAAAATTCCAAAAACATATTAGTTCTTCTAGCTTTACTGTTGTGCACAAAAAATCGAATACTAGACTTAAACCTTGGATCAATTACTCGCTACTCAAGTAAATAAGGTTGAGGCACAAACTTCAAAAGAAATGTGCTAAAAATCCACTCGTCTCGTTCGTATAGGCAAACAAGTTAATAGAGAAATTCGCAGTTGCCGTGATATCTACTTTCAGAACAGGATAAGGATGGCGAACGGAAATCGGAATAAAGAATGGCTAGTAATTAATAACATTACCCGTCGTAATACTCTTGATACTCGTACATGTAAATCGATCACGTTAAAAAGCGGAAGTTCAACTATTTTGGATCCTAAAGCCGTAGCTAATGTATTTAGTTCTTATTTTGCCACAGTTGGTCAGTCATCTTCTCCGTGTTACTTGTCCTCTTCTTGTTCCTCCTGCACAGAGTCCGATGATCTGGAGAATTTCATCAGAAAAAGCTTCTTTTTTGAGACAATATCGGGCTGTGAACTTCTCAAAATAATAAACTCCTTAAGGAATACGGGTTCCTGTGGCAGCGATAAAATATCCAATTTAGTGCTAAAAAGAACTGCGTTAAATATTGTAGATATTTTAGCTCATCTATTTAACTTAAGTACCATTTCTGGGATATTCCCTGATCAATTAAAATGTGCAATAGTGATACCTTTATTCAAAAAAGGCGATAGGAGTGACAAAGCGAATTATAGGCCCATATTATTATTATCTTCTATCTCTAAGGTATTTGAGGAAACAATTAAGGTACGCATTTTGTCATACCTTAACAGAATTAAATTCTTTAGCTCAATGCAGTATGGATTTAGAGCAGGTCATTCTACTGAGGAGGCATTGTTAAATTACTGTTCCGTAATTCTCGAGGGGCTGGATCAGAAAAAGAGTTATGCCGGGATTTTTGTTGATATTAAAAAAGCTTTCGACATGGTAAGCAACAGCATCCTCCTTGACAAACTTTTTAAAGTTTTCGTTTTCGCAGTTTCGTGTTTAAATGGTTTGAGTCATATTTAAAGGATAGAACTCAAATAGTCAAAATTGGAAACTGTGTAAGCAATTCCAGTGTAACTAATCTAGGTGTGCCTCAAGGATCTGTGCTTGGCCCAATACTGTTTTTAGTTTATGTTAATTCTTTATTTGCGCAACCGTTTGAGGGTAAAATCACAGCATTTGCAGATGACCTTGGAATTGCTTACACCTCGGCCAGCCCATTGAATTTATTGCAAACATAAACAATGATTGTCACTAATTGAGGTATTGGTTTGCTACACATAAATTAGTGATTAGCAATAAAACTAGATTAATGTACTTTAGCATAGGTACGCAAGTACCCCCTGACCTGGATGTGATATTTCATGCACCTGACTGCGCTAGGTTTTCGTTAATTAATGATACGTTACCTGAGCAAAGGTTTACACACTACAATTCCGAAGTTGGCTGTAGTAGAGATTGTTTTAAAATTGAGAGTGTTGTGGACTATAAATACCTAGGAGTTATTATTGACCAAAATATGAGTTGGTCTAAACACACTACCAATTTAAGACAGTGCCTTCTATCATCTATTCGTTGTTTGTATCGTCTCAAGAATTTCTTTTCTATCAATACATTGAAAATGGTTTACTATGGTCTATTTCACTAAAAATTGCAGTATGGCATTGACTGCTGGGGAGGTACCTATCGGACCAAACTTCAGCAGCTAGTTGTCCTCCAAAAATTTGCTGTAAGAAACATGTGCAAAGTTAGTCGATTAACACATTCTATGGATTTGTTTAAGACCATGAAAATACTGCCAGTGAGGCAATTATATTTTTTCAAACTTTTAAAAATCTTTTTTATAAGAGGAGGATATCCTCAAAGTCCTACCTCTGATATGCATTACTTGCGTAGCCAAACTAGTCATGTTGTTAGTATCCCTACGTTTCGCACTACATGTTTCAAAATTTTTTATACGATTGTCTCTTGTAAGCTTTTTAATATACTCCCTGAAGGAATTCGAATCATAAGGAAATTGTTCTCATTTTTAAAAAGTGTTTGGTCATGGCTTCTTATATTTGATCACAACGAAATCGAAGTACCCCACTATATTTGAAGTATTTATCTTTAATTTTGATGTGACATAAGGAAAAATAGAAATTTTCATTCAATATAAAATGTCACTGCTATTCTCTTTTGCTCTTGCTAGTAGCTATATATACTGAAATTTCGATTGTTTTATATTATTATATTTTAAGAGAATAAGAAATAAACAAAATAATAAAAATAAATAAATATTTCACCGCCTATGATCTGGGCTCAATATATAAGGCATTCATCCGCCCAAAGTTGGAGTACAACTCCCACATCTGGTCAGGTGCTCCTAAAACATCTCTGCACCTGCTAGATAGGATTCAAAACCGTTCGATAAAACTTATTGACGATACTAATATCAGTCAATCAATGGACACCCTCGAACACCGACGAAATGTCTCGTGTCTCACTTTGTTTTATCGCTACTTCCACCACCAGTGCTCCACTGAAATCGCCAGTAGCATTCCGCCCATTCAAACTTTCAACCGTAACACCCGTTTCATTATGTATGCTCATCAAACCCATATTCGGACATACTCTAAAATATCGTGATTCGTTCCTAAGCCGTACAACTGGCTTATGGAATGCCCTGCCGATCTCTGTATTTCCTGGTCGTTATAACTTGCAAACATTTAAAAACAATGTACATCGGTACCTCTCTTTTCTTCCTCCCTAAATTTCCTTTGCCCGCGCTGTGTACAATCACCTTAAGGGTACTCAAACCCCTTGAGCGCGCGCTCATTATAAAGAAAAAAAAAACAATAGCTAAATTAATTCATCGAAATTGTTGCTCAAATGACTTTTTGTGGTGGGCGCATTTTGATTAACTACGAGGAAATGTGAATAAATACGTAGTTCGAAGAAAAAATCATCTCATTGAGCAAATTTATTAAAATCGAAAGAGGAAAACCCAAATTGACATTTGGTTTCCAAAAAAAAAGAAAATTAAAAATTCAGTACACACGTGGAGTGCATCGTTTTCCTGTATCCTTTTGTTGCAGCATCCTCATGCATAAATCTGTTCCGTGACAGCCTCGTCAATGTGAACATTTTTCTCCATCGCATCGCGTCACAAAACAAAACAAAAAAATAAGAAAAAATGAATGAAAATAGAAATAACGTGTGTTGCCACTTTACTTTTCTCTTTTCTTTTGTGATCATTTTCTGGTCCTGTCGAGCTTACGTATTATGTAACTATTTTGCATAATAATTTGGTTCGGCATGTGAAGGCGTTGCCCGTTAACTGTTATATGCAATATGGGGTACGCTTTAAGCACATCACATGTGCGTGATGATGGCTTGGATAACGAGTGTCCTTTGTTAAGGACTACGCCAGAACCAGCTCATCTGATATCAATTGTTGTGGTGTAAATTGTTTGGTATGAAAAGGGCTTTAAAAGGATGGAAAATACCAAGTACGTATGTACATACATATTCGTATTTTCCACAAATTTTTTTGCCTCCTTTTGGTTGAGTGATGGAAACGTGTTGACAGACGGATTAAAAAGCATTTTTACCGCACATTGAAATTGGTGGTTGGGTGTGCTCCTATATATATACATATGTATTTGTATGTCATATATACATATGTTTTATATTTCTTTTGCTAACTTTTCCTTAAGGAAAATTACGCAGCTAGTGAAATTTGGTTGTCAGGACGAAGGGTTTTCCATCATGTGACTGGTGAAAGGACGAGTGTATTGTGGTGTCAATGGGACTCATCTGGCTCTGAACAGAATACATACTCCTACATATAAGAATTTCGTAAGTAATTTGAATATGAAGACGTTGAAGATTTTCTTGGGAAACTTCTTAAATTCTTCAAAGTTGTTCTCCCTTCTATTTAGGAGAATGTTTAAGCTAACTTAACGACATGTAGGAGACGTTTTAAGTTTTTGTCGGAGTTAACTTCGATAAAAGTTTCGATTGGCTATCATTAGCTGAGTTGAAGTTTTTCTGGTTTATGAAATGAAAGGCAGTCACTTTAGAAACGGTTCACAGAGGAAAGTTAACCTAATAAGTTAGGGGAGAGTTTCAAAAGAGTTTGTCTAATTCAGTGTGCGAGATAAAAATATTCAGGATGAGCAAAAGCGTACAGACCTTCTTTGAAGGTGTGACAATACGCAAAGTAGGCCAACTAATCGAATAAAAAATTCTGTAGACTGAGTTGATAAACCAATGCTTGCCATTTACATTTTTAAGACTATTTCATGTAAATGTTGAACAGGACAACGTTTTAAGTGGTCCATACGAAGAGTCCAATCTTTAATCACTTTTTCGAACACATTGACTGGTATTTCGCTAGTAACACCTGTAATGTTGTCTTCCAAGGCTGAAATTGACGCTGGTTTTTTGACATAGACGAGACGATTTGACGTATCCCCATAAAAAATAGTTTAAAGGCGTCAAATCGCACGATCTAGCCGGTCCAAAACGAGAGGCAAATTGCCCACCGAACTGATTTCTCAATTTGCCGACCAATTCGCGTGCAGTGTGGCATGTCTTGCTGGAACCACAAATCGACCACAAGTTCAGCTCGTGCATTCTGGGCAAAAAAAAGTTCGAAATCATTGAACGATTGACGAGCGCCATTGACGGTAACATTGCTCTCACGGTCATCTTTGAAAAAATACGGTCGCCTAAGGTTGCTCATCGGACCAAATACGGGAGTTTTGTTTATTAACGTTCATTCAACCAAAAATGAGCTACGTCGCCGAAGACGTACAAATCTTCCACGTAGTCGAGTAACACAATTCCAATTCATGCGATCGGCGACGAATTTACAAATCATGATCTTCATTAACACCGGCAGATACAGCAGTACGTACGCACTAAAAAGAACAGATTGCGACAAAAGGTTACACATGTTGGGATGCGGATTCGTCGTGGTAAAGCGGCTCAAATCGAAGGTCGCCGATTTTAAGCCCATCAGTGATCGCCTGGCTGTGATCTGCGTCAGTGTAGGATTCTATGACATCAGCTTCATATGTGCTCACACTCTTACCAACGAGGCTGAAGAACCCATCAAGGATACATTTTTTGACCTCCTAAACGAACTACGATGTCAAAATTGTACTCGGGGACCTCAATGCCAAAATTGGTAAGGAGAACATCTTTGGCGAAGCGGTCGGAAAATGCAGACTTTGCGACAGCTAGTAATATAGTGATATGTATCACGAGGTTCCCTCACAAAAGAATCCACCAAAAAACCTGGCTAACTCCGGATGGTCGAACGTCGACTCTGATTATTACCTGGTAGCAGCCTGATTCCGAGCTCGACTGTCAAATGAAAGAAAGCTGCAACAACATCCAAAAAGGAGGTTCAACATTTGATGCCTACACACACCGGAAATAGCCAGAGACTACAGAGAGCCCCTGGTCGAAAAACTCTCTAATATGCCATTGCCTAACAATGACGTCTCAACAACATGTGGTCATATTGCTGCACTTCCATCAAGGTGGTGGCCCAAAATACCTAAGGCTACCAACCACTCCAGAAAATAAATCAGTGGTATGACTACGAATGTGTGCAAAAAAGAAGGCAACAGATGTGGCATACAGGAAAACGCTGCAACGCGTCACCAAAGCAGCGTGTGAAGAGTACAGGTCCAGATGAAGGCAGGAGAAAATAACCTTTTGCAGTCTCCCAGCTCGTGGATATCGAAGATTGGAGAAGGAAAAGGAAATACACCAGAAGCTTTTTTAAAAAGGCAAAAACCTAGCCAACGGCCTTAAAGCACTTCAAAATTGCGAGGGCAATCACGTCACTGACCAACAAGGAATTGTGGAAGTATTTAAGCAACACTTCTAGCAGTTGCTTAGTGGACATGACCAACAGAGAGTGATGTGAAATTTTCACATTAAGACAGATCCTGGGGAAGACGAGTTTCAACGAGTTCCAAGTTGACACAGACCATCTCTTCATCGACTTAAAAGCTGCATATAACCGCATCCATCGCACTGAGCTATTGAATACGATGGCCGAATTCGGGATCCCGGGAAAACTTATCCGATTGTGTTGCACAACACTGGAAAAAACTAAAGTGTGGAAGTAGGACCTCCGAATTGTTACAAACTTGCAGCGGATTTCGTCAAGAAGACGCGCTGTCGTGTGACTTCTTCAAATTATTACTTGAGCAGACCGTACGACGGGCAAAAGTCGACACGGAAGGTACTATTTCCGTCAAGTCCGTACAGCTATTGGGATACGTGGATGATGTTGATATAATCGCTCATTCCCAGCGTTTCGTAATAGAAGCCTTTACGGCAATTAAAGAAGGGGCTAAACGAGTTGGTCTTAAAGTGAATGAGGAAAACATGAAATACTCGTACGCTTATATGCTGTTGACTATAAACCGTTAAAACGCTGCAACTTTGAGGAATTCAAGATGTTATCTCCACAAACGACATCATGGTGGAGATTCGACGAAGAGTAACCCAAGAGAACCGCTGATACTTCGGTTTGTAGAAACAACTTAGTTCAAAACTCCTAACGCAAGCAGTCAAAATCATGCTCCACAAAGTGTTGATCTTGCCAGTCCTGCCTTAGGGAGCCGAAAGTTGGACGATAAGTAAGACATTGAAACAAGTTTTAGGCTCTTTTGAAAGAAAAATTCTTCGTCGAATATTTGGTCCTGTCTGTGAGGAGGGCGTCTTCATACGCGACACAGTCGCGGACTCTATGAGCTGTAAAAAGATGTGAACTTACTACGGAACGTAAAAATAAGAAGGTCTTCGGATCCAAGCCACCAGGTTCGAGAAGAAAAGGAAGACCGAACCTACGGTTTAAAGATCAGGCGATCGCGGATATAAGGCAGCTTGTTATTTCCAATTGGATGTAGGGAGCCGGCCAGAATGGTGAAAGGCGATGGAAGAAATTTCCATACCGTTTCGATATTTTTCTATTTTTTTTATTAAATGGTTTGATGAGCCAAGTGGGGGGCGCATCTTTTGTACTACAAAATCAGTATTAGGCAGCCAAGATGGGCTCAACTTTTTTGATTCTGATGGTTCTGATGCAGATTTTGAGAATTGCCCCAGGGATTAAAAGGAAGTAGCGTCTTCCTTAGCACCGGCACTTAGAGCCATGCATTCACATGAAATGTGTTCGCAGTTTCCTCACCATCCATGCAAAGATGACATTCAGTTTCCTGAATAAGACCTATTTGGTGTAGGTGATGTCGTAGGTGGCAGTTGCCGGTTAGAAATCGAATCAGTCTTCTGATATCATCCCTTTTGAGTTGGGATTTTTTTTAATTTTTGTGAAAGGGTTTGATAGCTCTTTTACCCTGGCGATGCTTCCAGCGCATCCAATGGGATATACAAGTTCTGTTCTCCCAAATCTTTATTGCTGAATTCGAGATATTACAGAACGGCTCAGCCGAACCGTTTCTAGCCGATTCGTGGGCAATTTAATTTCTGACAAAACTTTTCCGACTTAGCACCGGAGAGGTGCTTGTAGTGTATTGAAGCAGAGCTAGACTGATGTGGAGTCAATGAGATTAGAGCCTAATGCTTTAATAACTGCTTGCCTGTCCATTAGAATATGGATGGGAACACCCTTCATTCCCGGGCCACACTAGAATGGCATGTATTTTCGCTTGCGATACGCTGGGACTTTTTTCCTTTGGTAGCAACATTCTCGTGTTTGGTCCAAATATACCAGACCACACCTCGGTGTCCATCTTTATACCACTTGATACCTTCAAGGCTTGAGGTGGGGTTTTTGTAGTTCCGTGCTTCTCGGCTTGCGATCACTATATTGAACCTTCTGCCGAAGCACGGAGTCTTAGGTAAGCGCTCGTTTACCGCGCAGATCATGTCAAAATCGGGGATTTTGGAGAGAAGATTCATTTGATCCATGTGATCTGAGTGATTTATGCTGCGAGTTGTTATCTATTTTATAAAGAGATGGAGTGACTAAGTGTGCGTTCCGCCGGTGACTACGAAAGACTAAAGTCTTTGTAGCCGCTGCAGCTTTTGTATGGAGATTTCTTTTTGTTTTGTTTCACCAACCAATCATATACCAATTTGGTTTTTCTTAGGAACTCAATTTTAGACTTATACTTACTTATACACCTTGCATACACAATACAGTTTTTCACTCGGAAAGCAAACTGCTTGTCTACAGTTGGTTGACAGTCGCGTTCTAGGCAAAATCCCGTCAACGCTTCTGTCCAGCAACAACGTCAACTGGATTTATATACTCGTAATTGCCCAATATTCTACCAACATTTGCCACATTGAAGAAGGGCAAAATAACGTGACTGACTGCTTGTTGCGAATAATAATAAATAATAAGCACGAACAATTGAGCGACGCGGATCTCAAGCAGTACATTGATGGAGGTAATAGCATTTCTTCTAGTCTCGATATAAAATTGTTTCCTCAGTACTCAAAGATATTTCTCTACTGTGACAATTCACAACAAAACATCCGCCCAAGATCTTGTCGAAAGATGGTCATCGAGAAACTACATAACATTTCCCATCCCACCCTAAAGGCGACGATAAAGCTAACCAAAGAGAGATACGTCTGGCCAAAGATGTCGCAAACAAGCATACAGTTCGTCAAACATTGCGTTCCGTGGGAAAAACCTAAGATTCAGTGGCAAACCAGAACGGAGTATGGTGTGTACCAAAGTCCCAGTCAAGGCTTTGAATATGTCATTGGCATCATTGGACCCCTGCCATTGGACAGGTATTGCCTGACCTTAATCTATAATAACAGCAGTTGCACGAGAATTTGTTCTCAATTTGGTGTCTCGGTTTGGTGTTCCACAGCGAATCTACAGCGATTTGTTACCTAAAATTGAGCCGACGTTATTTAAGGAGCTGTCAAGATACCTCGTTATAACCCATTTGAAAACTACGCCTTACCATTTCCAGGCGAGAGGTGGCATAAAGCTCTCAAAGCAGTAATTAAATGCTACGCAGATGACAACTAGTTTCATGTTGTTTCTGGGTCTTCACTCAAGTGGATTTAATGCTACTCTGCCCGAATTGATCTACGGAAGCACTTTGAAATTAGCTGCTGAGTTTGTAAAAGACTTGAAGCATTCGATATCTAGACTTACAACCATACCAATCTTGCATACGGACAACTCTAAAGTCTTCGTTAATCCAGATCTGAAACAATCCGACTATGTTTTCATCAGGTGTGATAGAGCCAAGAGCGGATGGACCTTTTTGGCTGTTGAGGAAAAGTGAAAAGTTTTACAAACTAGACCTCAAGACTGAAGCTAGCATTCATGGCAAGCGAATCGAAAGAAATGCATGCAGCTCCAATGAAGTCAGTTACACCGGACGCAGGGTTAAATTGCATCGCGATGCCTGTAAGCCAGTTTCTAGCGGTTGAGTACTCTGGAGGCACACTTGGCAACGCGAGTGCAGTCGGCTAGGAACTATTCGATTGACAGCGCTTGTTGACGACTCATTGAGCCAAACAGAGACTCGTCGCTAAGCACGATTTTTCGATACAAAAGGTCAGGTTCAAGCTGCACCAGAGCCCAAACAGCGAACGTCCTTCGTAAGCCATGGTCCCAGGACTTTACTTCCTACACCAGGTCGATCTAACACTACTGAAAAAAAAACACGTGTGGAGTGTTTGAAGAGGCCACAGTAACACCTCGAACATGTCGAAGGTGGTTTTAAAAATTTCGTTTGGGCGACTTTTTTTTGAAGGATGACCTCGATTCGAAACACCATCAGATAGTAATGAGGAAGTGCTACGCAATAACTTAGTCTTCGAGTTTTTAGTGTTTTATTGGATCAAACGTCAATATATGGCCACCACACGCATTAAGGCAAAAAATATTACCAAACCGAATTCCCATATGACTCTCACAACTTGCTCGTCAGGAAAGGAATTTTAAAGTGCATAATTCATAGAAAAAGGGACTATTCTTACTGAGAGGAGAGACTAAACAGCTAGATCTGAATCACTCTAAGAATCTAAACATCTCAGGACCATTATAGGTGTCATCACTGAACATTGCCTCATGGGCAAGCATGCAAGAAGGCTTGGCGCTTTTACAAACGATTTCTGTAGAAGCTCCATGGACGAGGAGGAAGAGGAGACAATCCTCCACCCACTGTGTACATGTTCAACTCTCTCCCAGAGAAGAAAACTTCACTTAGGAGCTTTCTTCTACAATAGGCCTAAGTGGGTTGGTGTTTCCAACAACCACACTTACCTACCTACCTACCTACCTACGAGAGGAATCTCTGCCATTCACATTAGAAGCTAGTGTGCATCAGAAGAAGGTATGCTGCATTGTTGATGGGGGCACAAGGATCTGGTGTACCTATGCTACTTAAACAACGATAAATGTGGAATGAAACATTTAACCTGGATGCCGAAATACAAGAGATCCATCCAAGCTTAAGTACTCGTATAACAGTGTTGCTGCACTGTTTAATGGGGAGCGCTACGAGATGTACAGTGTCATTTACCAGATCAAGTGCAAATTAGTCGCTCAATTTGGTTAGGACATGTAGAGCGAATGACCACCAATGCTCCAGTCCGAAGAGTAATTGATTCCAGCGTTAACTGGCAGCGCAGTAGAGGAGTAGCGCAGTAGGTGGTTCGCATAAGTGGAAGGGGACCTCAAATAACTCGTAGTGCGCACCTGGAGGCAGTTAGCCAGAGACCACACTTATCGGAGACACCTATTATTTAGGGTCCGGGACCACCTCAGACTCCAGAGTCATCCAAAGAGAGAAAGATAGGCTGACCGCTGTTGTACTCAGCTTGATATTGTGAAAACAGAAATTCAGCGCAGACGTTCACCTTTGGCCAACCGAAAGGCAAGTGGCAAGGAAAAGCTGATATTGCGATATTCGAGAACATAGGTTAGTAGGCAATCCACTGCAGTATTTGTAACAAGAGATCCTTCTTACATTCCCTGACAGTTTGCTGAAATACGGAAACTTGATCTTCAAAAAGCAAAACAAAAATTCTAAGAAACGCTCGTATCTATGATACAATTGCAGTTCGATTGATGGTGCAATACAAATGTATCACATCCAAAACTATTTTCTTAAAGCAGTGCTAATTCTATGTAACAAACAAAAAAGAAACAAATCTCACTACTTTGCATCTAAGCCTCTACTGGTGCCAGTGACAAAAATTTAAGTTGTACAAAACACAGAAAAAAAAATAATTTATTGCTCTTGTGCACACAAATTTTTATAAAACCAAAAATCGTTTCGTTTCTCTTAAATTTTTTTTAAGTCCAATTTAATAAATAAAACAAAGTTTTCCCTTTTGTGTAACAAAAACAATTTTTATTAAATCAATAAATTATTTCTCTTTTTTTTTTTGTTTGAAAGTATTGCACAACATAAATTTTTGCTTAACTACTTCTTAAAACTAAATTATCTACTACATGAAAATAATAAAATTTCTAATTATATTTTACTATACTCGTAAGCCTGATTTCATGTCCCTTTTTTAGAATTATTTAAAATTTATACCTTTCCAACCATAACATATGCATAGGTAAATATAAATGTAAATATAAATATGTATCTATTAAATTGAAATGAGAAAAAAAATCGTATCGGCCTTGAGATTTTTGCAAATTACTTCGGCGATATGTATCTTGAATTTGAATTAAATTTTAAAATATATTTCTCTTATCTAATATTGAAATATTATGTACATACTTCAATAAGTTATCTCTTAACCTAACTCATTGTCGTATTTTAAACTTAATATTTAAATTTTAGGTCAAGAAGCTGCCTTGACAACTAATTCGTTAGAAGCTCATTGTATTTACTTGTCTTAATGAATTCGTTATAGTACATTATATATTAGGTATTATTTTGTAGTCATAAGATAGAATTATAGTCTGATGAAACTATATATAAAGTTTGAGTGAGTTCTGCAGTGTATCATAATACATAACTATCATCTAAGGTTGGTATTTACAGTGTTTCGGATAATAGCAAGGCGTTCACAAGGAGATTTTATGCAGGGTGTCACAAAAATCAACGTCAAGCCGGAAACGGGTGATAGGTCACGTGGTGTTGGTTATCACAAAATTATAAAAAAAACCTAAGTCATGTACCTTTTAAAATTATTGGCACTCAAAAAAATTAAGAAACCTGACACCCCGTGACGATCTTTCAAGTGCTGTGACCGCTAATCTTTACTTTTCTTCGATTTTCTTTTCTCACATAACCCTGAGTAACTCTTCTGTAAACTCCAAATTGTCCAAATTTGAAACATAACTATACCGGTTCTAACTAAAATATTACTTTTTTGTCCATCCATGCATCTGAAAATCATAAATCATCCAAGTTGAACTGACTGTACTGACAAAAAAAAGTACTATGCCATTTTGGCAAGTAACTTTAAAAGATGGCGTACTTAGTCTGGATTCCAAAATGGTATGACACTTGCTAGACTAACGCTTTATTGAGGACAAAAAAAAAAATTTTATTAAAGAAACCTGATTCATCGTTAATTCTTTTTAGGACGTTAAAATGAGTACCAAGTGTGAGCGAGACAGACAGGGACGCCGTGATTGAGACAGATAGATACGCCATTTCGACTAGTGTGAATGAAACAGATAGAGATGCCACCCTTGTCCTTTCATTTAATTTTTTTGCCCATCAAAGAGCACACAGAACACTACGTTCTCTTGGTGTATACTCTCAGGATCGCTTTCTAAAGGGTTTTGCAATAGGGACTTGACAACTTTGAATTTAATTTGTGAACGCACTCTTTCACTAATCATAAAACTGTCACTGTCAATTTATTCTGTAAACTCAACATTTTCATCATTGTAAAGTACAATAACGAGCAACGTCTGCAAATTATAAAAATGTTCTACCGAAATTCCGAGTCGGTGACTACAACTTTAAGAGCGTTAACTCCAATTTTCGTTCATAATTTTCGCCCTAGTAGACAGGCAATACCAAGTTTAGTGCAAAAATTTGAGTCTACATATTCGTTGTGTGATGTTGCCGTGGCAGAGAGACAACGGGTCGGTCGAAGTGTCGAAAATATCGCTGCCGTTCAGGCTTCCGTAGCAAACGATCCAAACCAGTCAATTCCACGGCGTTCTTAAGAATTGGGCAACGCTCAGACCACGTATTATGACGTATTTTGCGTAAGGATCTTGGTTTACACCCATACCATTTATTTCCAATAAAGAACACATGCCTCTTCAAATTGAGTGCAAAGTGCAGGTATCAAGCACAATATCTGTTAAAGAAACTGCACAATCACTTACTCTCCTGCCAAAAAAGATCTGGAAAGACAGCCTAACTACACTTTTCCAGAGAAATAATCTAAATGAAGCACTTACGAGTCTGAAAGTATCAAACATGCCAACCTCACAGAAATAATCAAGCAAGCTACACCGAATGTGTCAACAAGGAGGAACATTGTAAATAAACAAAAATGGTTTGATTCTGAATGTCTGAGAGCAAGACATAGGTCTTCAGCAGCTCTTGGACTTCTGCGAAATTACTGCAAAAATGCGTTCAAATCCATCTATGGTGAAGCAATTAAGGACTTTAAGCGCATCTGTTAAGGGAAAACATTGTCTTTCGAAGAATAGACCATTGGGGTAATCAACAGGTCGAAGTCCTCAGCAGACCTTTGGAAGGCTGTAAAGTATGTCAACAAGAAAGGTAATATCATCGGATCCAAATTGCAGGCATCACAGTTGAGGGAACATTTCACCAGACTCCTATATTCCGTCTAAATTTCATTATGTGGCCCTGCTGCTTGATGATGTTTTTCTGGAAGAGAAGACGGTGCTTCTTTTTCTGAGGTACTACAAGTCATCAAGGATTCATCCCCTTCGAATTCCTAAATTCCTTTTAGCACTTACTGAGGAATTCAAGAACATTTTCGAAATAGCGGACGTTCCTAGTACTTTCAAAAGAGCAATTATTTTTCCATTGCGCAAGAAGGAGACAATGATGACACAAAGAATTACAGGGGCATAGCTTTTTTAAATACATCGGCTAAGCTGTGCGGAACTATTTTTTTAGAAAGCTCATTCAGTGGGTCTCTGATAGGATATTTTAGAAAGATATGCTCAGCCATTGATCAAATTTGTTTCCCTTATTGACATTGCTGAAATTTACAAAAACAGCAGCATTGGCTCAATACGCCACGACGCGCTATTTTCTAAACAACACGGAATAGGAATGTTTAATAAATTCATCAAGGACAATATACGACAGCAATTTAACATATGTCTGGGATGGCGAATTGGGGGTGAAGCAAGGTAGCGTACTGAGCGCGCTTATATTTATCCTATTTGTCGAGGACGCAACCGATTTTGTGAGGAGAAGAATTAAACTGAAACAATCTGATATAATCAACGGGATGCAGGTGATGATAAATAACTGGAAAGCTAAACAATAGCTGAGTACAGAAAGCTATGGAACCTGAGTGTTAATCCTGAAAAGTCGAAGATGATGATATTCAGAGGCGCAAGCACCTACAAGGAGTGACGCCTTCAAGGCGAACGTACTGAAATAGTGAGAGAATACAAATACCTTTATGTAAAGCTAACGGAAGCAAAACGCGCCATATCTCCAGTTTGGAGTCGTTGTATTGGTAACAAAATATTTTGTGCAACAGCAAGGCCGTTTTTTTTATACGGATGCACTTGCGATCTGTGTAACAAAAGTGGACCTCTTACACTTTATAGCGATATGAGATACGTTGGGGCAACTGTGCTGGATGAAGAGAGAATGCTGAACATTTTCAATGGAAACAATGGGTGGAACGCGTTGCATAAATACACTCCGAATGCGCCAATGTAAAAAAATGTATCCTGGCGGAATGTTTTTAAATTAGAAATATCAGTATAATTAATTTTCATTACGCTATAGTTAAATTCTTTATGAGAATGTTTAAAGTTTATAACGTACTATGCACGCAAACTCAGATTTTGTGTAGGAAACCTAAAAGTCAATAATGACCAAACCTAAATGGACTTGAAAACTAAGTTAGTCGTAACTAACGAACTAAGGAGTGAAGTTAAGGACCTCGTGTATCTTAGCTGCCCAGTTATAAACCGCAACATCAAACCGGAAATCAGACAAGGAATTCAGGAGGCAATTGATTGACAGAGCCTTCTCTCGTTAGGACGAAACTAGCTTCTTACAAGACCCTTATCATCTCGATCCTGCTCTGCGACGAAGTGTCGTGTACCTTGTCGAAAGCGGATGAAGAAGCTTGACTGTCGGGAGAAAACGCAAATGGAGGAGGAGATTCAACTAATTACAGTGACATCGAAGTAATCAGCCCCCTATGGATACAGCATCTGAGACAGCGACAGCGACAGCGGCGGCCCAAAGAGCCCTCGAGTCTAACCCCAACCGGCGGGATACCTAAGGTTGTGCGCGATAGCTTAAGGGGACCTCAACCAACTTGCAGTGTGGCACTGGAGGCACTTAGCCAGAGATCGTACAATCTGGAGAGGATTGGTTCGTTGAGGATCAGGTACACCCTGGACTGTAGAGACACCAAAGCAAGTAAGTATTTTTGGAGGACGGTGTCACTTGCCTCAGTGCGCAATTGAAGACGAAGTTCGGTTAACGACTGAGAGACATGCACTATACAAATAATTGTAAATAAACAAATATGACAATATAAGCTTTGCCACTCTGTGGTCCAGACAATTATAAAAAGTGTCTTGATCCCAGAATAACTACAGGGTCTTCCAATAGGGACTTCCAAACTTTGACAGTTGATAGCGGCCATACTGTTGAAGCCACATCTGTCAAATTGACTGTCATTTATTCAGTCTGTCTTGCCAAATCATCACGCACGGACATAGAGTTCAACAACACGTGCATATGGTAGAAGTGGTTTATCAAAATTGGTGTACTGTTCTGGCAATTTCCGAGCGCTTCGCTCATTTTACGGTCGCCATAATCGTCCTACCGAGAGGACTATTCACAGTGTGGTGGAAAAAATTGAGTCCACTGGTTCAGCGAACGATAAACCAACACCCGGATGGTACGTCGACGAAACGCAAGATCTGCCGAAAACATCGCCGCTGTCCGAGAGAGTGTACAGGAGAATCCGAGGCAATCAATTTCGAACTCGGCCTTTTGCAGACCACAACGTGGCGAATTTCGCATCTTGACTTGGGCCTGCATCCTTACAAAATTCAACTGACCCAGAAGCTGAAGGTAAAGCACCATAGACAACGACGTGTGTTTACTGAATGGGCTCTGGAGCAGTTGGAAACTGACCCTAATTTTCATTGAAAAATCATCTTCAGCGATGAGACCCATTTCTGGATGAATGGGTATGTCAACAAACAAAATTGTCGAATTTGGGACGATACCAATCCACATACCATGAGACCCAAGAGCATACAATGCATCCCGAAAAAGTCACTGTTTGGTGTGGATTTTAGGCTGGCGTCATCGGTCTATATTTCTTTGAGAACGACGTTTGCCAGGCCATCACCGCCAACGGCGAGCGCTGTAGGTCGATGCTTACAAAATTATTTTGACCTGAATTGGATGATATAGCACCAACGACATGTGGTTTCAACAGGACGGCGCTAAATTCCGCACGAGCGATTCGAGGGCATGGTCATCTCATGTGGAGGTGATGTAAACTGGCCACCGAGATCGTGCGATTTGGCCCCGTTAGACTTTGTCTTGTTGGGTTTTCTGTAGTCTCAGGTCTATGCGAATAAGTCACAAACCACAGCGGCCCTCAAAGCCAACATAACCCATGCCATCGGTCAAATTCAGCCTGATGTATGCGCCAGAGTCAAGGAAAATTGGACATTTGGGATTCGCGACACCCAGAGAAGCCGCGGCGGACATTTCAACGATGTTATATTCCGTACATAATGGCATCAAAGGCTTTTCAAACGAATGAAAAGTTTCGATGATATCTCACTCACATTTTGTTTTATTTAAATTTAAAGATAGGAAGCGCCTAATGAAGGACCCTTTACATGCAAGGAGTCGTGTACCATCTGACTATCTGGAAATGATTGGATATTCTCATAGCCGCCGACTTGACTCGACACTTTCTTTTGATTTTGTTTAAGACTTGTAAAATATGGTAAAATATCTATAAAACCAATGCGAATGTTTCTGAAGTACACGGTATAAAACCGCATCACACGCCGCTGCCGCAAGGCATTGCTTCACCATCTTATCACATCAAAGCTAGATTGAGAATGAAAAGACTTCTCTGAACGCAATTAGAGACTGAGTCTCATTTGAGTCACGTTAAAATGGATCCACTGGAAATAAGATCGCCAATAAATCTGACTGAGACGACAGTTTCTCAGCACCAGAACCGGCGTTAGGACACCCTGTGTTATCGATTAAGGTTGGCATTGACAGTTCGGTTTCGTGTGGCCCTAATTGAAGACGACGTCTGTCTTATAAATGCCTGAAGATGTAAGTAATGCTTCCTGGAGCTTCTAAGAGGTCAGTGACTTTCCTGATTCCCACAAGTAAGAAGGCCTGGCTTACTGACGTCGTGGTCGTAACGGAGTGTTGTACTTTTGCTGTGCACCTGATTGTGTTAGGCAAAAGTCACTCAACATCGTGCAATGTTTACTCGTATTGTGAGAGTGATGACAACACCATGGAGCATTTCCTCTGTAAGTGTTTGACCTATGCTCGCATCTGATGTGGTGGGTGCGGTTACTCATTTTTCTACAAAAGACCTAGAAATTCAAGAACAAATTCTGGCAACATGTTGCAATATATCAAATCTCTTAGCAGCAAGCAGTATAGGTGAGACGAAGAGATAGAGCTGAGACGAATTATAGCACCAAGCATTGAAGGGTAGAGTAACCTTGTCAAAGAGTTGAAGCCGAAAGATTACCAGCAACGGATTGATTACGCTATTTGTTCGCCCTAAAATCAGACAGATGTCGGATAAAGCAGCCAAAAATATTGACAATCAATCCAGTCTTCACTCCAAAATAATTCCTGGTAAAGAGCAGTAAGCCTCTAATCGAAAGACGCACCTAGAGCCAGATGCTCTACTGGTAATTACTGTATTTGGACTCTGGTCAAAACTGATATCCTTAGTTAGACTGACAAACTCGAGGTGCTCTATAGAGTTTTAGAGTAGTCGATACGAACTTTCCAAACTTGTGTCGACAATAGACCCGCTGTTATGTGGCTTTCTCAGCCAAGTGGCAGGAAAAATAGTACTTCTCCCCGTCTTTTGGGATACACAGGCATCATCAAGCGATGATCTCTTGTTCTCACCGTGACGCTTACGGCGATTGAAAAGAGTGACGAATTGGAATTATAATAAAGCAGCCTCGAGGCGAGGCGAAGCTGCTCTCTGTTGATAACTTAAACTTAAAGCCACCTTGGAGTTAGCATTAATTCTATGAGCGACAGTTTACTAAACATTCAACGAAGACTGAGTTTGTCAAACTAAATGTTTTCAAAGTTTCTAGTGTTAAAGATGAAGCTGTTGTAATTCAAAACTGTGATCCTCACTGGAGTTACGAGAATGTGCTGAACGGTAAGGATGTAAGTAAAACTGATTCTGAACTCGTCTGAGACGAGATAGAACTTCTTCGTTGCATATCTGGTGCTTCATGCAAGGATGAGTAGATGATGTGTCAGAAACCACCGCAAACTTTATGAGATGCAGAAATATATGCAGAAGTGAAAGCACAGCCACTACTCTCTAAGGAGTAATACCAGAAAGAGGTTCGACTCTAGTTTAAAGACCCAATTATCGCTGGTAAAAGCAGGCTTGGTCCACCAGTTTGTATGTAGAATACCCGCGATTGTCAGATGTGGAAAACTACGATGTCCTTCATGGGTATACAATACATTTATCTGCCCTAAGCCCGCTCTACCTAAATATTGAAAACTCGAAACCCTTTTGTAACACTCGAAAAAGCAACGAATTGCAAGTCATGGATAGTACAGGCAACATTCAGAAACCTCCTGATAGCTGAACAGATGATGAAATCCTTTCTCTGCCGGCCAACTTCAGAAGGTAGGTTTACCTACATACAGTGCTACGAGTTACAACCAGTTGATGAGTGAATACATTTTCGAGATTTGATGGATTTACCATCAACGCCACATTTACTTATACGCGCGTCCAAATAAAACATCCAAACATCGATGGTAGTATAGACTTGGTGTCACTAACTTACTTAGGGCTCTAAATTGGATGTCAGTTCCAGCTTGAGATGCAAACTTTTTTGGATTTCCATGGGTGAGATCAAGCTAACTACGAAAATAAATGAGTGAATGCGATTCTTCACCAATACCCACAGTAATTTCCACCAACCGATTAACAAAGAACACCCTTGCTTCAACAAAAAGAAATATTTACACAAACTTACAAAAAAACCTTCTTAAATTCGAAAAAAAAGAGTTGCCTAACCGCAGTCACTGTGAAGAGCAAAAACAAAACGTTTGTGCGCACTAACTCGTATCTGAGTTCCGAAAAAAAATTCATCTCAAGATGCTTTATCATCCTCTCACAGAACAGGGTATCTTAAAACTACTTACATTCGACTACATCTAAGGCTAAAGAGTAAAAAGTTTAACACACACCTACTCCCAAGATATTTTAGATCCCATTAATTTTCAATTCAAAACCCTGCATCTTTAGCTCTTCTTAACTCCCATCTCACATTGCTTAACTTAATTTCTACAAATAACTATCGGAGAACTCAAAGTCTGATTGACTGGCTCTGGAAGAGCGTGTCATCTGTGAATAACCTCCACCGATGGCACTATCAAAATCAGACGATGTAGTCGCTTCGGGCTGGATCACAACTAATGATTCTTTACCTTGTGTAATTGCTAATGTTGTCGGTGTAATGATGGTGCCCTGTGAACCCATCGTATTTGTCGTCGTTATGGTACCGACACTTCCTCCTCCGCCTGGTATCCCGCTGCCAGAATTAAATTCTCCCGGTGGTTTGTTATTCGTATCTCGATCCACTAATCGCTGTCGCAGTAGTCGAATCTTTTCTTCTTTCTGCAAATAAAAAATAAAAAGAAAACAAATTGAAAGTCATTTAATGGATTTTTCTTTTTTTTGGCAGACATAGAGGTGACTGGGAATGGGAACAGTTTTTGGAAGACAACAAATCCTAGGTTATCATTTTCGAGTTCTTTTTTTCCTATTCTACATAGATAGAGATTCTTTTTGGCAACAGAGAAATGACCTACTTTGACATATGAGCAGTACAAGAAGCCACTCATGGCAACCAATCGATAGTAAGTACTTTTTAATCAATGCATTTGGGCTCGTTATCTTTTGAAGATACACTGAGTACACGTTTCTCTCGTACGTCATGATCCATTGAGAGTGAGGTGAAAGTTAGACCTAGAAATAACACTTTTAATGGTAAAACTTTGAGGAACTGGCAGCGAACGTATCCCCTTGGCTGTAGAAGTGCCTTACCACAGCATGTCGGACATACTTGCGTACACAAAATGCATAGGCATACCTCATTGACCAAAAAGCAATAACCACCGTGTGGCGCTTCTACATCTATGAGTACATCTACGAGTATGTATCTCTGTGTGTGTTGGCGATCTAAAGAAAACGGTCATTTACCAGTGGCACGAGCGGTTCAAAAGTGGCAGTGGCAGACCATCGACATCCACAACCGACGAAAACATTGATGGAGTAAAAGAAATGTTGGTCAATAGCCATCAGAGAGATAGCGGAGGACTTGAACATTGCCTATGGATCCGTCCAAGACATTTTGGTTAATGATTTGGGTTTCCGTCGTGTAGCAGCAAAGTTGGTGCCAAAAGACCTCAATTTCATGCAAAAACGAGACCGTGTTGACGTCGCAAAAGAGATGATTTGCGACGCTGAATCCGATCCCACATTCATCAAAAGGATCATTACTGGAGACGAGACGTTGGTCTATGAGTACGACACGCTATCCAGACATCAGGCAAGTGAATGGCGTTCACCAAAAGAGCCGAGACAAAAGAAACACGTCGTTTTCAGTCAAAAAAGAAGGCAATGCTCACGGTTTTCATGGTGTAGTGCATCATGAATTTTGCCAGAAGGCCAGACAGTAAACAAAGAGTATTATGTGGGCGTTATGAGATGTTTATGTGAAGCAATTCGCCGAAAGAGACCAGAATTGTGGGCAGAAAACTCGTGGATTTTGCACCATGATAACGCACCGTTGCACAGTGACATCATTATTCGTAATTTTTTGACGAAAAATGCAACAAATACCATTCAACAGCCACCGAATTCACCTGATTTGGCTTCCTGTGACTTCTTTGTGTTAAATCGAGTTAAAAAACCACTACGGGGAATGCGTTTCAGCAGTCGAGAGGAAGTAATAGAAAAATCGCAGGAATCACCGAATATAAAAAGTGTTTCGAGGATTAGATCAAGCGCTGGCATAAGTGTGTTGCAGTCGAAGGGGGTCACTTTGAAGGGGACAACATAGATTTAGATGAATAAATTCCGCGAACTTTATAATCAAGGTGGTATGAACGAAATACAGAAATAAGTTTCGCCTCCGAGACCACCTTCGGGCCTCTGTTTCGGAGACAATCATTCCATGCTCAGATACTCAGGTTATCAGGCACAGTAACCCATCTGCATTAACTCAGTTTAGAAGTATCCAGCCACCTGGACGGCTTGTATAGTAAAGATGGACAATATTGCCAAAAATGAAGGACCTTCTACGGTTTTTGTGAGGACAGTAACAAGGTAGGAAACCGTAGTGCGTTAGTATTTACATCAAGTAGCTTGTGTTGCTTAAGTACACGATAAAATGTAAGTATTCAGGTTCTGGCCTAAGTTGTCAAGATCTTTTGTGATCATGTTGTTGCACACAAAGTTAGTCCGGAGTGACGCAAAACTTTGCAGAAAATGTTGGTTCATGCAATGCAGCTTAACTTGTTTTGCATGACAGTTTTCCGCCCGGCATTAATCGGTGGGAATCACAGTGTTGGACAGCGGATGCATCAAAACCTTGTCTAATAAGAATGATGCGCATTCGCAGATTCGCATTCGATAGCTGCCGAGCTTCAGTTTGAGCAAATCAGCCGTTTTTGCTATGCTCAATGAAGGTCACCAAGCTAACCTTACAAACGGCTAAGTAGGCTTTAAATATTTTCAAGCGACAATAATATTGCAGAACGAATCATCGGATACTACAAGGTAATAACTCCTCCAAAGAAAAATGAGAAAAAATAGAAAAATGAGACACATCCAGGTTCATGATCCACACTAACGATTGATCGGAAAACTGTTGATTGTTCTATAAAATGGATTGGGCCAGGAGCGCAACAACCAAGTTCGAAGCATAGTGTTTATTTACACCTACATAAGTGGCGATCCTCGGTAACAGCATGAGGAAATCCTTATTTGCGTAGACTGAAAATGCAAATCCACGTTCAACCGATAATATAATATTGGTCTACGCCATCAAAGATCTCACAACCCTATATGGCAGAGATAAAAATATGACGAACCAGCTAACAACATCAGATAATGACGTTGACGACGGATTTTCAGACCTTCATGTGGAATGTTCGAACACTTAACAGACAGCGAGCAGCCGAATAACTAATGAAGATCCTCACTGCTAAACAGCAGAAGTAATCGGCATCCGAAAACTGTGATAGAATGAACTTGACGAAAAACTGTGGTGTCTTCTATGGAGGTGCTACAAATAACTAGCGCGGCGTTTCTTCAGATGCGGATCTGCCGTAAGCTTCGGGTTTGTAAGCCAACGCTTGGCGACAATTCCAATACAAACTAAATTCACCAACACAAGCCTGATAAAATCGCAGATCCGACAGAGGAGAAGGACGACTTTACCAAATCCTCATTATCGATTTTAATGCTAAGATAGGGAAGGAGGGCATCTCTAGTAGGCTGGACGACATCACCTTCGGAAACACTAACAGGTTGAATGGTTGGAACCTGTCTGACTCTTGATCAACAAACCGTCAATCAGATTGATCATATTGTTGTCGACACAATGCTCCCTTCTAGTGTTTTGAGTGTTCTACGATCGACTCGGATATCCGTAACAGCGCAGCCGGTGAACTATTGTGAGAAAGTTCTATGTGGAGCTATTATAATCGCAAGAGACCCCCCGCGTTTTATAAGATCGAGTCGTTCTCAACCTCTCGGAAAGTTCAATGCCGCCAACCTCAAACGTAAAAGACCGGCTTCGTGGAAGAAAAATGAACGAGCACGATAAGCGCTCGATCGAGGTGCTATCAAAAGAATGAATTTCAGAAGTTTCAGCTGCAAAGGCTGAACAGAAATCTGGATAATGGATAAGAAAATCTTATAGAAGAACTGCAGTCAGTGCTGAATTTAAAGAAAGATTATTCCCGCAGACTGTTAAACAGTGATGACGAACAACATTCCACCGTCAGACAGAATAAACCATTCAAACTCGACGATGACAGACAACATGATGACAGGACAGCCATTTCCAAACTTGAGTTAAACAAAGCCAACGAACCCGGTGACTGAACTATTAAGCAGCAAGTGATGATGGCATAAGGAGCATGCTCAACTTATCTCTAAAATCAGAGTCAAGGAAAGTATGTCCAACGAATGGAACTTCGGCATTGTTTGTCCTGATCTCTGAACTGTGCCAACTACAGGAAAATAAGTCTCCTCAACATCGCATAAAAAATCTTGTCTTCCGTGTTATATTAACGACTGAGACCTATCGTAAGCAACGTGATCAGTGTGGTTTTAGTCCAGGAGAGTCCACCATGGATGTAATTTCACATTATGTCCGATCTTAGAAAAAACACAGGAGTTCCAAATCGATTCAAGCCACCTCTTCATCTATTTTAAGAGCGCATCTGACAGCGATGGATTATACAGAGCAATGTCCAATTTTGTAATCTCTGCCAAGCTCATTTGACTATGCAGGAAAGCGTTGGTAAATACATGCTGTTCCGTCAAGGTTTTTCATGAAAAAGCCGAGACCTTCAACGTTAGAAAAGGACTTAAAAAAGCCGATGCTATGTCATGTGACTTTCTCAACATCGTTCTTGAACGAATTTTGCTAAAATCACAAGCCATCATTGGAAAATGGAGGATACGTTTCAACATCAAGCTATACCAGCCATACAGTGATACCAAGCTCGCTAGAAAATATTGGATAACCCGGCTTAGATGGCTAGGTCACTTTACACGTATGGGCACCAGCTCTTCGATTTGGAAAGTTTTCCACTCCAATCCAGAGGAACAACGTGGTAGAGAACGAGTTCATCTTCATCACGCATAAGTGGAAAAAAACCTCAGCCAACTTCGTGTGAGCAATTGAAGGCAGCTGACAAAATAAAAATCAATAGCTGAGCAGACAGGTTAGCAAAGACAGCAGACAGATTAGACAACGCCATGAGTTCGCTAATTGAGCGCTGGAAATGTTAGCCGGAGATCTGGATTTTGGCCACAAAATCATCATTTTTGGCTTGGCGGCTATGTCTAAAAGCAAAAGTGCCATTATTGGAGCGAACACAATCCAAAGTGTTAGGCCAAGCATCCATGCATCCCCAAAGATTGACTCCTTGGGGCGGTTTATGGCATGGCAGGATCATCGGAATAAAGTCCTCGTTTCTTTCGATATGATGAAAGAAACAACGTTACCGTGAATGGTATCAGCGATGTTAACCGACTTTCTGTGGTCAGAGCTCAACAACATCGATATATCCAGGCTGGAGTTCTCGCTGGAAGTTGTGGAGGAGAAATCTATCGACTGTCTCATCTCACGACGAGCGTTAATCAATTGGCCGCCGCGATCATACGATTTGAAACCAATCATTTATTTTCTCTGGGGCTACGTTAAGTCCCTAGTCTAACAAGCCCACCACCTTGGACGAGCTCGAGGCCAACATTCGACACGCTCTCGCCGGAAGCCCAGGCGACCATATCAATACGACACATAACGTCATGAACGTAGCTTGCTGTTTTTTTTCCTACCATTCCTATCTGGTCACCCTTTAAAACAAAGTTGTTTCACCTAAAATGTCATTCAGAAATCGCAGAAAAGTTCACTCGCTTGCCCAATCAAACAATGACTCTTTTTTTGTAGGCAGAGAGGGATCTTCGGTTTATTGCCGACTCCAAACGTATAGAGAATTAGGCTTTTTATGTTATAGGGACGTCGGAAATGATTTTTTTAACATTTTTCGATATATTTCTAGGTATCGAACCCGGGATCTGTTTAGCAATTGAGCCACACAGACTATCTTATAGCATTCTCGAAACAGCTAATTAGAGCAACAACTTTGCTACAACGAAGAATACAACAGCAATCTGTGGTGGGACCTTACAATACAATTCTTTATAGAAAAAGAAGGATGAACCGAAAAATGGTAAAAAAAATCATCCAGAGTACTAAGTGGCCTTGCAATCCAAAAAGAGGTGTTGAGTAACAACTTGAACTTTTTTAGTTTTCTCTGGCACCAATAGAAGCCAATCCAATAGTTGACAAATGGCATCAGATACTTATATGGCAGACAATGCCTTGTAACTAGTTCTAAGAAGACTTATGGCCTTATATTCACCACAATTTGGAGGTTCTCCGCTTTTGTGGATCAAATAAACGATACTTAAGGTCTATTCTACAGGCGAGTTCTTTTGGTACATGTGTTTGCCTGCGCTCTTCATCAAACCTTTCGTAGAGTGCTCAGGTAAAACTCAGAACATCAGTTGTGGCATATCTGTGGGCTTCTTGTCATCAATGCGACAAATATTCAACACCTAATGCAGATTTTTAAGGCGTTGAGAACGGGTTGACTGGAAGAACTACGAAACAGTACTACGAGTTTTCTTTGGCCGCTCTGAAGGATTGGTTTTCTGTTCAACTAGGAGCCATGACGATTTTTAAATATTGAAGAAAGGAAAATATGTGTTTTCTTCACGGATATTCTGTCCCACCGGAAAGCTAATTAGCTTAAGTCCGCTTCTAGACGTGGTATTGTGCAGGATATGCTTTCTGATTGAGTTACCAAATATGATATCTGTCCTGGTTTGGCGGTAAAAGTCGGTTTAGATTGTTCACAGGTTTTGTCTACACATTTGTTGGAACAGCTGCTACCAAACAGCGTTTATTTTTGTTTCCTAGTTAGTGGTGTGCAAATGTTAAAGTTGCTCACCCTTATGTACGGGAATATCTGCTTTATAGCAGTCTAAGTCCTAGGTCCATAATTTCCATGTGCAGATCTGAATCACGTTGTCCTTTTTTCATTTTGCAGGGTCGTCGTCATCAAATTCGCCTTTCGGTTGCCCCGCAACAGTCGGTTCCTAATCATTACGTACAACCACAAACCAGGAGGGCTAGGTCCTTTCTAGAACTCCTTGGGAAATATTTCAGAGCTTAGAGTCCATTTATACACTAAGATTTCGTCTTCGTTTGTAAGTGAAACCCAGGTAGACACGACCAATGTCTAGTGGCACTGAGCACTACCAAGTTAACGCTCAGAGCATACCCTAAAGGCACAACACCCTGCCACCGGAACCATATCCTATGTCTCTTTGATCAGGGAATTTGGCAAATTATCTAAGGAAATCTAATTTTTAGATAAACATTTAGAAAGTTCCTTGATTATGTTTTTTTTTTTTTGTAAATTAGCGCGCGCTCAAGGGGTTAAGGAACTCTGTGTGAGCTGTATCTCTACCAATTGACAGACACTAATGCGAGGAGACACACACTCGCAAATTTTCATGTTTCAGAGTCACTTACGTACATCGACACCCTCTATAATTTGGTAAAAACATACTTTTCACGCGCAAATTACAATATTTATCCATTTATGTGCTGGGCAACATTCGAAAAGCTGACTTGAATTCAATTTTAAAGAACACATTCAAATTTGGTTCATTATATTATTGCTACATGTACTTATCGGATAATTGATTCAGTGGAGCATGATGAATACTTCAATAGAAAGGAGGAGACTTACCGAAACCAAGTCGAACACATTCATGAGGAAGTCAGGCACATTCATAATGCCGCTATCAATGTGATTTCAATTGACATTGCAAACGATTCAGCAGTTCATCCTCAAGTTCCTGGCTGGGCACACTGATGTATCATACATACGGCACACGAGTAAGCCATGTCCTTATGTGTTTTCAAAAGTAAACATTGAACAAGATATTCCAATTCGATGACATATGGAATGCATATGTAGAATCCACCGCAGAACACACTTTACGAATTAAGACTGTGAAATGTGGTGACGTGCACCACATGCCGCTTCTCTAGTGCGAATTGCTACGGCACAGTTCACTTTATAGTCATAAAGAGACCGCAATGTGTGTGCACCTGGGATGAAAAGCGAGACGACCAGGAAAAAAGGATATTCTGATAACTGAGAGACCATCGGGGTAGGTTATGGCAAGGACAACGATATCGTGTGAAGCATTTTGATGAGTTTGACAATTTAATTAATACTCGGCATCGTGATCAGAAATCGATTTTGTTCTGTTTCATTCGCCTTTGTCGTGAAGAGAGTTCATTTTGTGAAAGGATGTGATGAAATTTTGACGAGATTTTGCGAACAACTTCTAGCAGATGAAGAAGTTACGTTTTCAAGTTCATTTTGCTAGTGTTGTACAAATCAAAAGGGATCTAAAAGAGATGACTCCCCTCATCTGGTTCTATATGCGTGGCCCAATTGCGTGGCCCGTCGTCTGGTTGATGTTTCTTCATTCTCAGCGACACGTCTGCTAAACGACCAGTCCGGTGGCGGCCACGCCCTGCATGGTCTCATGTGGTTCCACTCTGTTCAAGTCGAGTAGCCAAGCGCTGGAATGTTTGTCCAGTTGACGCTACACGATTAGAAAATCGACGTCGAAATTCACGCTGCGCTAATACTACCGACCGATTATTGGTCAAAACAATTATTCCACGCGGAGTATAGCGCTCCATTACTTGTCTGTTTATATACTGCAGCTGTCTAGTTCACAAGTGTCAAATATGATTGATGTACAATGCCATTTGCAAAAATTATACCATCTTCCGCGAGGGTGATTAATTTTGCACCACCTTGATCTATCATCGAATGCATATACCCAATTCAGCTACAAAGAAGTCAACCACCTGCTGGTAACTCTGCAGTATGCAGTAGCCTTTATATCCAGAATCGCCAAAAACATCTACACGCCCTCAAGGAGCTTCAGACCTACTGTCGGACTTCTTTCCTTTTGAAGAGCATGGAAAGAATATTCGAGCTTCATGTGTACAAATCTGCTTTGCACAACTACTCGTAGTATGTCCAAGATGCAACATATCTATCAAGAATGAAGATCCTGCGGCACTTCGCTTCATAATCAAGTAAGCAGAATTGAAAGCCGACTCGACAAGGAGGAGTACGCTCTCTACATGGTCATAGGCACTGAGGGTGTTCCGGCAACGTAACTTTCGATAGCATGTCTGATTCGACAGATAATTAGTTTTATCCTTCCGGAAAATAATTTCATTCAAATGGCTGCCTCGGCTGGCCTACACGATCGGTCCAATTTTTAAGCACATTATCGATTGTGTGCAGCTGTATCTCACCAATGGCTTCACGAATATTGTCCTTCAAAGCGTCAATTGTCTCTGGCTTGTCGGCGTAACACTTATCACGTAATTTACGGCACCCCACAAATAATAGTCCAACGGTGTCAAATCGCAGCTCCGAGGTGGCCAAACGTCATCAGCTCTGCGGCTGATAATGCGATCTTCAAAAACAGGGCGCAAAACATCGAGTGTAGCTTCGGCTGTGTGGCACGTAGCGCCGTCCTGTTGAAACCAAATGTTGCCAATATCCTCCTCTTCAATTTTTGTGAACAAAAATTCGTTCAACATGGCCCGATAACGATCGCCATTGACTGTAACGGCCACTCCTTGCTCATTTTCGAAGAAAAATGGCCCAATTATGCTTCTAGACCAAAATCCGCACCAAACAGTGACTCGTTTTGGGTGTATCGGCTTTTCAATGTATGCGTGCGGGTTTTCTGTGCCCCAAATGCGACAATTTTGCTTGTTTACATACCCGCCAAGATCAAAATGAGCTTCATCTGAAAAGATGATTTTTTTTGGCAAAATCGGCATCTTCTCTAAGTCGATCGCAGGCCCACTTAGCGAAGCGAAAACGCATTGTATGGTCAGTTGGCTTCAACTCCTGAAAAAATTGGACTTTGTATGGCGTCATACCAAGGTCTTTATGCAAAATTCGTCTCAATGATGTCTTCGAAATGTTCAATTGTTGAGAACGACGGTGAATTGATGTTGCTGGCGCTTCACGCACACTTTCTGCCACAGCAGCAATATTCTCGGGTGTACGCACTGTTTTTGGCTTTTCACGCTTTGGTTTATCGATGAGGATGCCAGTTTCTTTCACTTTTTTCACAAGATAACGAACATACGGAGCTGACGGTGCTTCTCTTCTTCCAAAATCCGTACGCAATTATATTATTATTCTGCAACATTACCATGATTTTCAAAGTAATGTCGCAATATTTCCCAGCGTTGTTCAAGCGTATGCACAACCATATTCATTTAGCGGAAGGATAAAACTAATTACCTGTCAAATCAGACATGAGGTAAGTGTTACCATTCACGAAATAAGCACTAGTTGAAAAAAAAACGTTAGATGGCGGACCCTTTATAATACAACCAGACAACATGACGTAAACAAGTCACTAGTCTTTGCATTCGAGCGCTGCACTGTTCAATACTCGTATTTAATGGCGGGGTTGACAAAGGCTGCATATTGGTCGACTCACTGTTTTACGATCTCAACAGCGCACGCAGCCATAGACGGAATCGACTGATGATAATCAATACTCTCACAACTGAGGTTGTTTTCTTTACGAGAAGATTAAGCTGAATGTTCTGAGACATCTTGTGCTCAGTACTTGGGTAATATCCTAGAGAACACACTTTTTTGGACCAAACATGTCACATTGAAAACTTCTGAGAGTGTAAACGAGCGTTCGGCACCATATAAGGCTTGTCACCGAGGACATAAGGTCAATTATATCCTACGCGTCAGTTGTGTGATTGATCAAGTCTTCACGAAAATCCGTCACTGCTGCATTTATCAGACTCCAAAGACTCCTTCCCTTGATATTCAGAAGATGCCATGTTCTGTTTAAAAAAAAATTGTCTTTGGTACAACACGCACGGGAGTTTCAAGACCTTGCGTGACTTTGATCTTATGGAATGACGTCAAAGCTCTCATTGCTACGAAAAAATGAAATCGGTTTTCCGTACCCAGCTGTTGTCTTTCTGTGGAACGACAAAGCTCGTTGGGGAAACTTGGTTTTGTTGTTCAAGAGGAGGTATACGGAATCTTAATAGCAAAAACTACAAAATATTGTGCAAAATCGGCGGAAACATCGGGCGAAGTCTGCCAAGATAGTTCGAGAATATAAAACTTCTATAAACACAGGTCCCAAGTCACAATGAATTCACCGGGAATGACATCGCCATTCAGCCTGCTAGACAAGACTCAGGGCAAATTTTCTCAGAACACCAATGTGGGTTAGGACTGCAAGCATTCTTGGCTAGGGATTCCATTGAGAGTTGGGCTTGATATGAGAATAACTTCAATGGCCATGGCTTTCCAGGATTCCGGCAGACTAAACGAATGATACTAAACGGTGGCCTTAGCCAATTTAAGCAGCGTCACAAATCCTTTGTCAAAATCTTGCCGGATATCATCCAAGATTTTTACCATGGCAGAAGAACAGCTATGGTTCTTCCTAAAGCCCGATTGGAATGGACTCAACAGGGAATTTTCAGCCAAGTGTTTCTGAATGTGTGACTCTAGTACCTTTTCAAAGACCTTATACAGGCAAGGTAAGATACTAACAGGTCTGTAGTCAGAAGCATCGGAAGCAGTGGTATTTTTAGGAACAGGTACAACCTTAGCACATTTCCATACCAGAGGAGTAGTAGATGTTGCTATACAAGAATTGGTTATATGTGTTAGATGGCCTATGATATGCGGCAAAATAAGTTTTATGAAACGAAGAGAATACAAAGGACATCAACCTCCGTAACTACTTCAAAATCAATTTCCTGTTCAAGGCCTCTGCTGGAGACAACGTCATACTCAAAGCAATCGGCAGCAACATCATTTGAAACAAAATAGTCGTTCATTTCATCTAAATCAATAGTGCAGCTCCTGTCACTACTTACACCAATGCCAACTTGGTGTAGATTTCTCCACAGTACCTTGGAGGGTAAAGAAGTGCTCAGTTTAGATGAGTAGTAGTGTTGTTTAGATGCACGAACAGCATCGGTTGCAGCATTACGAGCAGCTTTGTACCTGTTCCAGTTAATCACGTTTTGGCTACGCTTCCACTTAATGTACAGTCTGTTTCGCTGCTTTAGAACACCAACTGCCCCTTCCGGGAACCAGGGACACGCACTGTTTCGGATCGCGACAGTTTTTGTTGGTACATGATCATTGAATAATTGCATTACAAGCGTCTGGAAAATGATTAGCTTTTCATTTGGATCGGCAACCATTCTGCAATTCAACCATGGGACCGAGTTTGCTGCGGTCGTTAGTACTTCATGATTTATTGATGAGTAATCCCTATAAACAAAGTTTGAGGAAGAATTGTGGTTAAAGACAAAATTGTAGGTACAGAGAAGCTGAGTTGACATTTTGGAGGACAACCACGTTATGTGAAAAGCCTGTACGAGATCTTCGCTGGGAGTGATTTAAGCTAACTGACCCAAGGTGGGTTATACAGGATTAAGGGTGAGATATGGTCAGCATTTCCCTTTATTGCCTGAGTAACGAATAAAAGATGCAATACATGTCATTTCAACGATATATTAATGAAAGGAAGGTCTAAGGTGTGCTACCAGAGAATTCATGGACCGACATCACGATTCAGATTTTAAAATAAGGTCAAGTCTGCAGAATGCTCATACTTAAAATATTCACAGCAGTTGCTTTAAATATTCCCAGATCCTCGTCAGAAGATTAGAAACGACGCTCATGCATATAAGTGCCTGAAACTATCGACTGGTTTGGCGCCTTACCTGTTTTCGATGCAAGTCTTTTGCAAGTTTAGCAAATGCATACTCGTAAGCATGTCACTACTCAAAGCATCTTAACAGCAAAATTCATATTTAATAGTTTTGCTGACTTTGTGATGTATTCACGGTTTAACTCTCAAAATTGCACATATCGCGCTTGTTGACAACTCCACCCCAAACAGCACCAAAAGTGCCAACTTATCACATTACCAGTGATAGACAGCGCACCGACAGCCGTCCATAATTAAATGTTAATTAACACCTCGACAGCCAACTGCTGACCTAATCCGTTGCGTTTAATTAAAACTGATGACCACATCTCATTTGGTGAGTTGATTAGAAATCAATTTAAATACAAGCCCAAGGTCTGGCGCATTTTCAATTTATGTAGATAATTCCCATTTGGAAGATAACAGACAAAAATCACCCCATCAATCATTGATATGTTTACCTGTGATATCAGTCGTTGCAGTTCTTCGTTCTCGGTCACCAATTTCTGATATCGCTCCTCGTCCTCTTTAGATATCCCCGAGTCTGGATTATATTTGGATTCCGCTTTATCCTTCGGATGTCGGATCACTTCAATAACCTAGAAAAAAAAATGAAAAAAAAAAAAAATTCAAAACAACATTTGCATGGGTTCAACAAACTAAACTTACCTTTGGCACAAATATCAGCAACATGCTGAGGAAACAACAAAATATCACAGCCAATGACACGAATGCAAACGATGCGTCCTGCTGTGAGGCAATAACCATACCAACGGGTGCCGTTATCAAACACAGTACGACCACGTTATATATGCTCATGCCGACATATCTAGAATCGTTGATTTGCTTCACTTTTATCGAACGGGTCTCATATGCAAGAAACAGTCCAAAAACAAGGATCAACCCTTTAAAGCCATACACAATCCCTAAGGGCAGAAAGAAAATCGAAATTGTCTCTCTCTCTCTCTCTATCTATCTCTATATACCAGCGCCAAGGACAACAAAACACTGTGTTTAGAAAATGATTGTTTCAACTTACCCAGCCACATAGAATTCCTTTCACTTTCACAGTGCTCCAATTCGGGACGTATCTGAATGTCATCCGTTGTCGAAATGGGATCTTCCAGGGGAAATGTCTCCAGGATACGCTGTAGCGGATCGAATATTTGCCATGCCAGTAGGATAACCAAATCGACTGACAGTAATCCGGATACCATTGTATACAATTTCCATGGTTCGACCTTTTTCTAAAAAAAAGAAAGAAGAAGAAGGAAAAATGAAGAGGAAACCACTAAAAATAGATTTAAAGGAACAGAGATTTACAGAAGAAGACACTCGGAGTTACGTACGTATGTACATATTGTAGATGCAACAGAATCAGTGTGACCAGATGAGAGAATAAATAGCAGCACGGGATAGTTGCACATAATAAAGGGTTAGCCAACAGGCCGTCTGTCTGATGACTGTGCCAAACAGAATTTACTGAATTCAACGTGGCTAATCCTCATGACAGATGCCAAGAACAAATTAAGCCAATTTTAGTAATAGAGACCCTTAACACACAACAATTCATTTATGGTATCTAGACTAGATGGAAGTTCTGCGAAAGATTCGTGATATTTGACCCCTCCTTCAGAGTGCGGGCTTCGCGTATACACGCCAAAAACTTCACCACTCTAAGTCAAAGTGTTCGAAATGAGCGAAGTGCCTTGATCGTCGCCGTAGTCGACTATTAGGCATTGCTTGCACCAATTTACGCAGGATATTGATCGTTGATCTGCATTCATACGGTGGTCCACGCACGATGTCGCCATTCCGCTCAATGTATGCTGCAACGAAGAGACAATTGCCTATCAAAAGTGATATTTTTTGATGAATCACATTTTTGGATGAACGCGTTTGTAAATAAACAAAATTGTCGTAACTGGAATGGAAATCCTTCCACAAAAACTTAGATACTAAGTTTTTATTAAAAATAAAAAATTATGTCCATATGCTAAGTTTTGTTAACAAATTTTTTTCTTAGCTTTAAGTATACAAAGTAAATAGTTCTAAGAAAATGTAAATGAAGTCGAAAGACATAGTTATAAGAATTTAGAGTAGCTTAGAGTGCCTGTGTGGGGCCAGTAAGTTAGTGTAAGATTATTAAGTAATTGTAAGCTAGCATTTAAGCATTTTTTGTTAGAATGTAAGAGTTAGTGTTAAGAAAATAAAATGCATATAAAACTAAACTAAACTAACCTTCCACAAAAGTTAGATTTGTGGGCTGGTGGCATCATGGGATTCCCTCTGTTGCAGGTGACGATGAAGGGATTGTTACAGTGAATATTGAACGTAAAGCAGATATTGGCCGACTTTTTGTTCCTAAAATTGGACGATTTGAACCTGATTAAGCTCTGATTGGAACAAGTCGGCGTTAGGGCATACACATGTCAGCAAATGGTCAACTTATTGTGAATGAATTACGAAGATCGCATTATTACACTTAGAAGAGAGTTGATTCTCCATCGGGAGCATAAGAGCCAAGGCAGTTGTACCTCCTTGTAAGCAGTTACTTGAAAAGTTAGGTCTATCCCAGCAATCGAGGACAATTTCAAGACTTGAAACCCAGCATTTGCGCTGGGATTAAAGCCGTTAACCTGGTAATTCTGAGAGATGGGGTGCTGTACTCGTACGATTAGGATATGCACTTATTGACGTCAACCACGCTTAGAAGAGAGCTGATTCTCCACCGAAACCATACGAGCTAACGCAGCTGGACCTCCTTGTATGGAGTTACTTGAAAAGTTAGGTCTTCCCAGCAATCAAGGACAAATTCAAGACCTGAAACGCAGCATTTGCGTTGAGATTAAAGCCGTTGACCTGGTAGTTCTGGTAATTCTGGGAGATTCTGTGTTGTAGTCGTACGATTAGGATATGCACTTATCGCCGTCAACCAGGCGATGCATAATGCTGCACATACTCGTAAATTGTGCTTATTTTACCTCCTTTTAGCAGTCAGCGGATGCCGACCTTATTCAACCAGTCCAGATAAACTAGCATCACTATAGTGTCCTTTGAAAAATTATTGAAAAATTCAACTTATCTAGGGATAGTGTCAATAAGGATCTTTCGGGACTAGTTTAAGTGCGGGAATAGAGATGGTGGCGGATGAATCCACACCAA
Organism: Volucella bombylans; assembly: GCA_949129095.1. NCBI lineage: Eukaryota > Metazoa > Arthropoda > Insecta > Diptera > Syrphidae > Volucella > Volucella bombylans. Next base: position 14,568,777 of record OX422141.1, read on the forward strand.
AAATGTTTCCTTTGAGGCGAATTACTGGTATAAAGAGTCTCATAAAGGGTGTAGTCCTCCAGGTTGGGTGTCTTGCGTTATATTTCTACATATTTGGTTGCACAATGGGAAAGCATGGCTTCCACAACACCACATCCAAATGGACTAAAGGTAATTGGCTTTACAGAAGGACAGAATTTTACTATTGTATAACTAGCACACAGTTTTCTCAACTCAATATTCACAAAGGACCCGCCAACGCACAATCAACCACAAGGCACTCCCCCGAGCAGCCAATGTAAATATGCACCACTGCCTGATTGCAGCCGAGAAACTTTTCTCAGATGCCACCACAATGAGGAAATACTGAGGAAGAAAAATGTGCGCAGATTTAGCGATTTCCTAGAAACCGAAATCCCATGTCAATACAACACCTTTCGGTCTGGATTAAGTGCTAAGGATTGCACCGAGGTTCTTTTTGATGAAGCGATGTTTTGAGTCGGCCGAAGAAGAAAAAATCACATGCATCGTCACAAAATTCACGAAATGTCATCCTTATCCACAAGTGAGGTGGTTTTATGAATTGCTCTACGCAAACCTCTTACAATGCTCAAATAATACTCCTTATTGGTAGTCTGGCCTTCAGGAGGCAATTCCTAATGCACAACAGCATTATAATCCACGAAAACGTTAGACTCGGAAATCATGTCTCTTAGAATGTCCACATGCTAGATTTTGTGGCAGGAAATTCATGTTCAGCACCAGCTTAACAGCTTAGCAGAAGCGAGGTATAAAAAGCCATGTCTTGATTTGGCATCACTGTCAATCCCGTCAGATTGTGTAACACGTCGACGGGCTACTTTTAATGTCAGAAACGTACTTACAAAGTTGATGCGCCGTAATGTGACTACTTTAATAAAGGGTGTTTTTTTTAGAGGTTCCATTTTTAAACTGGCAACACTGTTTCTAAAGATTGTCAATTTGACAGTTGAAAGTTGATTTGTAGTTAGTACGTTTTGCCATTTTACGATGAAGCATGGTTTGGTTCTCCAAACTTACGCTACGTCCATTTTATTGTCGACATAATTGTCAATCATAGAAAATTATTCGGAACACGATAGTGGATAGTATGCATCGCCAAAGACGACAGACAGTGTGAACAGAAGAAGTTATTGCCGCTGTGGAGCACAGTGTTGGGGAGAATCCAAATGAGTCGATTCACCTTCGTGCACAGCAATGGGAGCTAGGCACATCCATTTTGTGGAAGATTTTACGGACAGATCTTGGCTTAAAAGCTTATAAGATCCAGCCTGTGCAAGAGTTGAAACCATGACCATTATACGCGTCATAGGTTCGGTGAATTGGCCGGAAACATGATTCAGCTTGATCCTCATTTTCAACGCAACATTTTGTTCTCCGATGAGGGCCATTTTTGGACAAATGGATATGTAATCAAGCAAAATTGCCGAATTTGGAGTGGAGAAAACGCAGAAGTCTTTGTGAAACGCCCTTACAACTATTAAAACTCACTGTTTGGTGTGCTTTATGGGATGGCCAGAATGTTACCGTCAATGGAGAGCGCTATAGAAGCTTGATTTCTGACTACTTCGTTCCTCAGTTGAATGGTAGCGACAAGGTAGCGCAACATGCCACACGGCGCGCAACACCATCATTTTATTGCGGGAAACATTTGCTGAGCACATAATTTCGTGTAATGGACCTGTGAACTGGCCTTCACGATCCTGTGATCTCGCATCTTTATATTACTTTCTTTGGGGCTATGTGAAGTCACTAGTCTATGCCGATAGACCAGAGACGTTGGACGATTTGGAGGTCAACATTCGCCGTGTTATTGCTGATATATGGCCCCAGTTGCTCGATAAAGTTGTCGAAAATTTGACTTCACGATTTCGCTTCGTTCGAGCTAGCCAAGGCCCGCATATGCCCGATATCATATCTGAGCACTAATGGCATGAAAGTGTCTATTAAAAAAAGCTAAGATCGTAGACATTAACACCCGTTATCATACTTGATAAAATTCTACGAAACTCGCAAGCTAATTTCTTCGTTCTCAAGATTAACCCGACAGAGGGAAAACGGTTCAAACAAGCCGGAAATAACTGCAAAGCCTTTCAATATGACCAAAATCTAAGCCAAAAAATACTACAGTGTCCCAAAAGGAAAAGGAAATTATTGGTCGTTCATTATTCGCAACAATGACATTTCAAATCTATGGACGAGGCCAATTTGCTGACTACGCAGTTTGTAGCCAGCTTAATGCCTAAGGCACACAGATTGTGACATGTCTTCGCCTTTACTCGAGCGCATCAAACCTTCAATAGGAGGAATCTACTTTCGTCTTATAGTAAAATTATTTGAAGGTCCTAACGTATGTTACATAGCATATCTCCTCCTCTGAAGAAGAAGTGTTCTACGACGATGGCAAGTTGTTTTCAAGGACACTTTGCGAGAAGACCTATTGCATTTACGAGTATTGTAGCTCACGAAATATCTCGAGACACGGAAACATCTTAATGACACTCAGCACGATTCTGATATTGTGATATGTTTTAAAATGGAACCAAATTCTAGACAAACTGCAGAGACCAACCTAGTTGCGCACATGATAATTGAAAGGCTTTTGACAAAGTGTGTTATCAGCTTGTTTTTTGTCGAAAATGCGTGCATTTGGGGTCGACGCATTTCTTCTTGAATGGACACGAAATGCTCTTTTAGACCGTTTTGAACGGGAGCGGCAATATTTTTAAAGCTCATTAGGATCGTCCGATAAATCTCCTGTTTTGGTCACACTAAATGCAAAAATAGAAGAAGGAAATATGAGTCCTACGTTGTGTTTGACAGTGTCTGAATGAATTGGAATTGGAGTCACTCAGGTCAAAATCAGAAGAATAATGGCGACAGACAGGAACACGCCAGTAAAGCAGTTGAACATAATAGAACAAAGCAAAACAGAGCAGAGCATAACAGTTCATTGCATCACAGTCCTGTTGGACATGTGTGGGTTTTGTATTCTTATTTGCATCAGGATGTCACGTAACGAGTGCACTGCCCTCTATAACAGAGATGCACTGCTATTGTTTGATTGAATTCTTATGCAAATGCACTTAGTCTTTATGCAGAAAATGGCATTTTTTTTCAGCTCCCTTACTGCGTCTTAATGGACCCTTGACAAATGGCTGGAAAGTGATTTTAAGAAGTTTTTTCCTTACCGCTTCCTTGGATGTTATGTTGGGTAGAAGAATCTGGTATAGGGAGTCTGTCATACGGATTACGTCCTGGATACCATAATGTGCACATTTGAAGGGGGATGCAATAGATAGGATTCCCTTTTTTTATCTGCATCTGAAGGACTTGGATGAGCAGGGATACTGGAATGGGCCATTTCAACATGAATAATTGAATAAATCCAACTGAAGGTGAATCAATTCATGGAAGGCACGTTGGCAAGATGCAGTAGTGGGACTCTGTAAGTTTTTGTATAGAAGTAAAGGAGGATTTTTAGAAAAATACGAAAATGTATGAAGTCAGGTTTGTTAAGGTTCGTTATGGCAGCATGCACATGTGTATGGCATACGTAGAGAGTGATGAGTCCAGAATTAAAGTGGGATAGAGGGACTCAAACTATTTGGAGCCAAACACGGATGCTTTCACTGGCGGAGAGCTAGAAACTAAGGAAACAGGACTCCTAGATAAGGTCGTAAGCGACCGATATTAAACTCAAATAGGCAGTGGAAAGGGAAATATTTTTGAGCACAGATTCGATGAACTTTTAAATAGATCATCAAAGGACAAGTAGGGGAATTGAAGTATGTGTGAGAAAACTGCCATTGGGAAACGAATTCGGAAGGAAAAACTCAGCGGGAGAAGATATACTGAATTTGTGGTCGACACACTAACTATTAAGCAGAGGTGGCACTAAGTTACGTACTATAGCGGTGGGCATCAAATGTAAGTAAATTGGCGCCAACCTTGGACTAACAATGATCGATAAACGATTCTAAAGTGATCCTTAGCGAATAATTAGAGCATGTTTGCACCCACATTTACTGACAGAATTTTCATGAAGACGCCAAAGAAGAAGCAACGAAAACAGTCTATAGGTTGAGAAAATAAAGTGACACAACTTGCGCAAGAACAGAGGCCAGCTTTGGGTGTTTAGTTAGTGAGAATGGATCCAAAATGCTATGTCTCTGAAAAATGTCAGAGTAGCCGGATCCACATGAATAAAAAAATTAACTGGTGATATGCGTCGACTAAATACTGCGGAAAGAGGGAAATCAAAAGAGAGCGATTAATTTGTTATTGCAAAAACAGGCGAAGAAAACGGAAACTAGAGCATGCGCAATAGTACTAAAAAGACTAAATCGGGAAGTCCCAGAGGTACCTTGACGTATGGTTTCTGTATCATGAAATACTAAATCAAACTGATCACATTGTGGTAGATGTAAGGCATGCCTCCAGTATTCTGGACGTCCGAACGTTCCAAGCAACCAACATTGACCCGGATCACTACCTTGTGGAATGCGGATTTCCCAAGCGCAGCAACGAAAAAGAAGCACTGTGAGAAGATATAACGTAGAAAAGCTGCAATCGCAAGAGGCCACCAGAATCTTTGCCGTATACCGAAATCTCTAGACACCTCCTATGCAGTGGCAGCGCTGCCAATGTGCCATCAGAGACGCCTCAACTGACGTGCTGGGTTTCACCTAACCATCATTAAGAAATCCCTGGTTTGATAAGGAAGCCTATAAAGTGGCGCTGCAACGAAGGCCGAGAGCCACTCGTGAGCTCGGTGATCAGAAAAGACGGAAAGAACATCGGCGAAGATATTGAGAGGTTGCATTCTAGGAATAACCTACGGAAGGTTTAGCAACAAGTAAAAAGAACGTATCAAGCTAAAAATAATCGAACACAAGCCTGTCGGGATGAAGAAGGAAACCTTGAAGAAGAGTTGGTGATGAGAATATGGACAAACTTTTCTGCAGACTATATAACGGCAAAGAAGCTCAACATCTCTCCGTAAGGCAGAGTAGTCCATTCGACTTAGGCGATGATATCCAAAACCCACGTCCACCTGACGAATATGAAGCTGGTGGAAATGACTTTATGGAGAGCATAAACCAACTCATTTCTCAGATCGGGGCAGAAGTGTGTATGCATGATGAGTGGAATCTCAGCATCATTTTCCACAAAACAGGAGACTATAGAGGTATAAGCCTCCTCAACATTATCGCATACAAGATATTATCTACCATATTGTGTAAATGGCTGAAACCCTTCGCCGACAACCTGATTGGTCCCTATCAGTGCGGTTTCAGATCAGGAAAGTCCATAATCGACCGAATCTAAAACTTCGGCAGATCTTGGAAAAAATTCAAGAAGTCCAAATCGATACTCCACCATATTTTCATCGATTTAAAGGACGCATATGACAGCATTTATACAGACGAGCTACATAGAGCCATGTCAAGTTTTCGAATTCCTGCCAAGCTCGAACGTCTGTGAAGAATGACAAAGTAGAAAGTCCAATGCTCCGTCAAAGTCGGTAACGACTTAACCGAGACATTTGATGTCACGAATACTGGATTTGCAATCCTTTAAAAGTCTGTTTGACTACTAGCGTACGCCGATGGTATCGACATAATTGGGAGAGAGAGCGCACTGTCATTGGTACGTTCGCTTAATCTGCCAAAATGCGTTTAGCGGTATATGACGGCAAAACCAAGTATATGCCGTCAACAAGAGGGGACACACAACATCGATGAATTGGACAGAGCCTCACAGTCGACAGCTATATGTTATTGCAAGGTAGTAAGGGACTTTGTCTACCTCGGCCTTGCTATAAATTCTGCCTACCACTAATCAAAAGGAATCAAACGAACAATCACTCCTGCCAATCGCTGTTTTTTTGCGCTAAGAAGGCAATGGGGTAGTGGGGCCCAAACCCGAAAAAGACTTTGATCATCACAGTTCTACTTTATAGCCCAGAAACATGTACCCTATCGAAAGCCGATGAAGATATTCTCAGTCTTTTCAAGAGGAAAATCCTTCGAAAAATATTCCGTCCCGTTTGTGTTGACGGCCTTTGGAGGAGAAGATTCAACGACGAACTATACTAGCTGTACAGGGACCTCCACGGTGCATCAGTTGCTTGTTATGGCTAGGATATGTAAATGTAAAGCGGATGGACAATGCTACGGCCCGCAGAGTCTAAGAATCTAACACGGAGGGACAATAGTAGAGGAAGACCTTACCCTAGGTGTAGCACACAAGTAGATGGGGACCTCAACCGACTTGGAGTGTGCAACTGCAGGCAGTTGACTAAAGACCGGGCTAACTGGAGGGGCGCGCAAGCGGAATAATATCTGAATAATAGCAGACTTGCATGGTTTGAAGCTATGCAGCGCCCAGAGCAGTTTGTCTCTTGTAATGAGACCATGAATTTTGGTCCCGGTGGCAGTAGGCCTGTTTGGGCTGCTACTGGCCGCGAATTGGGAGCTACCTGGAAAGTGGGTGTCCAGTAGCAGGTTGAGTGAATCATCACTTGAGGTTGTCCAAAAGCCATCGGTTTTTTTTCAAACAGCTAGGCATCATAGGATTTGTAGAGAGGATTTCCGTGATTTTGCACAGTTCTTTTTTGTATAATTTGAGGGATTGTTTGTACGAGTCCCAGTCAGTCTTTTTGCTACGTTGAAAAGTTTTCTACAAGTGTTTCTGAGCAGTCCCAGTGCTGATGTCCACCAATGTGACTTTTTCTAGGTTCACACTGGTTGCCCTCTAGGTTGAATAAGAGGGCAGGAGGCGGTCATAGCCTGATTGAGAGCCAGAATTAATTCTTGACTTTCATGTCAAACTCATTGGTGTCACGCGGGGGACTTGATAGTTCAGAGGATAGTGTTTCTGAAAGTATTCCTCTCTATTTTGGCCAATCAGTTTTCCGACAGTTCCGGAATGCTGGTTGGCTGGGGGAGCATTCCTCAGGCTGAATTGGATGTATCTGTGGTCTGAAAAAGAGTGTTCAGACGATACCATCCAGTTCGTTAGGCTGGAGTCTCCTCAACATTGCATATAAAAACCTGCTTGCCGTATAATTTAAACGCCAAAGACTCTTCGCCAGTTGTCTAACTGTCCACGATCAGCATGGTTTTAGGCCAGAAAAGGCTACCATAGATCAAGTTTTCACATTACCACATATCCTGAAAAAAAATCAAGAGTCCCAAATCCGTACACAACATCTCTTCATTGGTGTCAAAGCCGCATACCATGGCATCTATAGAGACAATATAAACAGAGCCATACCTGTCAATCTCATGTGTTTATGAAGGATGACGATGGAAAATACACGCCGCTCCGTAAAGGTCGGTAATGACAAAAATGATAACTTCAATGACAGCTAAGGACTTATGCAAAGCCAAGTTTTGTCATGTGATTTGCACAATATCGTTCTTGAAAAAAATTGTGCGAAACTCAGAAGTTAGCTCCGGTGGCACCATCTTTCAAAAGATTGTTCTCAGTTACCCGTATACGAAATTGGCCAAATTGGAAGAATATAACGAGCTGTCAATGGAGTGCATCAGAAGCGGCAAAGATGGTCTTACCAGTGAACGAAAGAAGAACAGAGTATATGCTGTCAACAAAGGGGGACACACAACATCGACGGCTCTGACGAGATAGGCAGCTGCAAATTTTGAGGCAGTTACGACTATATCTACTTCAGCTCCGCTATCAACTCCGACAACGACACCAGAGCGAAAATCATGCGAAGAATCACTCTTGCTAATCGCCGCTTCTTTGGGCTTAGAAGTAGGAAAGAGGGCTTCGACTTTATAAAAGACGAAACCGGATGAAAATTGCTTTCGGGCGCTTTGAGAGAAGTGAGGTAATTTTCGGTCATGTTTGAAGACGACCTCTTCTACGGTGGCGCACACAAGTGGAAGGAGATCTCTGCCAACTTCGAGTGCGCAACTGGAGGCAGCCGGCGAATGGCCGCATTGCTGCAGAGGCATGATAGTTGAGGCCCTGGCCCACCCCAGTCTTTGCGCCATCTAAGTAAGTAAGTAGCTCCCTTTGAATTAGAAAATTTTTGATTAAATTAAATGGACTAGGTAGTTCTGCCTGATTGTTTTCCTCCTTTAAAGCGCTTTACATGGAAAAAATTCCATAAACAACTTAAATGGACGAAAGTGACGACTTTCACATTGAAAGCGTTTTATAAATTTTTAACTAAACCTCCATGGATTTCATTCACTTGTTTAGCCTTTCACATTACCTCGAAGAATGTGGAAACTGAAAATGATCGCCTACGCACCGAAACCAGCTCCTGGCAAGGGCAATCCACGCAAAACAAAAACAAAAAAAAACAAGAAAAGACCCCCACGTATCTTGTTTTATTGATTTGAAAATACCACACCGGAGACACACATCCATATCCTTGCAGTGAATAATTAAAATCAATTACAGTGGAGCTGTATAAATTTTTAACAACATAACCGTCAGAATAAATAACATACAACCCCACACGCGCAAAGGCATACTCATATGTACACACGAGTGTTCCTGTGTGAGGTGCGTGAGTGGCTTGTAAAGAACTTGTATCAAACGACGTAATCGATGAATTACAGTCTCTCGGTTCCAGTTGACCGCTGTTTATTGACCATCGAAACCGAGAAAATGTGCCCAATGAATAGCCTCGTTGTGTTGTTGCTATTTGTATCGCCGCCGATCCGATATCACTCCTTACACTCAGTCTCAGGCCTTGTTAAATAATTTTTTTTTGGGGGGGAGAAATCGTAGGCAGGCCTATTTTCCCACCGTGCCACCGTACGTTACATGTCATGTACAATCCTTGTTCCATTGTTTCGGGTTAACAAATTGGTGTGACAGGCCTCGTGGCGGTAGGGAGTAGGAAAAAAACGGAACAAAAGACAAAAAAAAAACGAAGCAACCCCACAGCCCAGATAGCAAGACCAGCCCTTCGTATCTCTACGAAGTTTAGCGAATGTTGTGTGTGTTTTATTATTGATGAGAGAGGCATCCAACGAGGGTTAATGGGCATTCTGCTCCTCGTTTCGAGCATCTTCAGGTCGTAATTCACACTCACACAACAGCAGCAAAAAACAAAAAAAAAAAAAATTCGAAAAGGAGGAAACAATTACAGGAAACTTTGGCTAAGTTTGGGTGCTCGTCGGTGAAGAGTGGCATCGGTATCGGTACGGCTTTAGTATTAATTGGAGCTGTTCATCTAAAATTGGATTTCCATTTTGGATACGTCGACGAGTTGGAACATTGATGGTGGAAGGAGCAGGATTCGATGGCGCAGGGAATGCATGGTGGTTGAGTTTTTTCTTTTCTTTGGCATGGACTTGAAAGTTGGACAAAACTTTGTTTTTTATTTACTTTCATGAAGTCGAATAAAATTGGGAGCATTTATTAGTGGGACGTGAATGAATTTATTTTTTTACAATGCATGTCATGCTATGGTGGGGGGTAAGTTTTTATGTCAGTTGGTTTAATTTTGGAAACGGCACGTGTAGACAATGAGATTCTGAGGGAATTCATTGGAAATTTTGACTACAAATAGGTTGGATTCGTGTAATTGACTTCTGGTGGTTGGCTTATTTTGGACATGACACAGATTTTTAAATGACCTTTCTGTATAGAACGAAGTTAACCAACTTTCTGTAGCCAGAAACATCGATATGTCCGACGTGTGGTTCCGACAAGACGGCGCTACATGCCATATAAGTGACGAAACGCTCGAAGTTTATGAAGGAGAAATTTGGCAACTGGGTCATCTCATGGCAAGCGTTCATCCGTTGGCCGCCGCGATCATGCGATTTGACACGCTAACAAGCTAACCGCTTTGGACAAGCTCGACCAAGATCGACAAGCACATATTGGACCGAGTCATCAAAAATTGCACCGACCGCTAGAATCACTGCCAGAGAAACCGAGGCGATCTTGCACTTGGACAATGAGATTGCACAAAACACAGTACTCGTGAAGTCTCTAGCCAATAGTACTTTGTCGTCAGAAAAGTGTTTCACAGGCCTTACAAGACCTGTCCAAGCTTCCATGATAACCTCATGCAATAAAGCTTGTACTTGAGTGCCTTATAGTCAACTGCATCAAAGGCGGCCCAAAAGTCAACAAAGATGGCATATGGTATAGCTTTTTACCAGCTGAAATAAAAGCTCATTAAAACAAATATGTGGTCGGCCGTCAAATATCTAACACTGTACCCCGCTTGATGTTCCTTAACCCTTTCGGGACGCAATTCAGGTGATGAAGTTATAGACATTTTTCATTTTAGAATTAGTTAAGGAGCTTTTCATTAGTGTAATTCATATAAAAAAAGAAGACATTTTGTATGGGCGTGTCCGGAGGGCGTTGGTACATATGTGTACCATTCGGGTTGTTCCGTGGTACAATTAAGTACCATTCGGCTTGTATAACACAAAATACAATACAGTCGTAGTTTAGGCAACGAAAACATAAACTTTATTCTTTTTCTAAAAGTAAGATAACAAAAACATAAATACTGTTGATTATTTTACATAAGATAATATTGTACATAAATATATTTAGGAAGTGTGATATGGTGCAAAACAATGTTTACATAATGGAATTTCGCATTCCTTGCATATTGTTTTGGTGCGCGTTTGTTTTTTAGACTTCGCACAATTTACGCAACGGCGTCGGGAAGTGCCCTCGATTGGCAAATGTCGAGACCCTACTCCTCTCACTGGCTGACGACCTCGATGATTCGATCTCCGTACAGCTGTTTTTTCGAGTCCTTGAGCAACCAAGCCCTCTGATAAATTTACCAAAAACGTTTTGAATGGCAATTTTTGTCGATTCATTTCAGAGTGAATGACCCATGCGTTCACTGCTGCCATCATTATCAGCCTGTAAAAAATCTTCTTCCACCATTTATCTGACTTTCGGTCGTATTCATAGAGGCCGCTCATTTGGTCTGCCAGATCAACGCCGCCCATTATCTCTCGATAAAACTTAATCATTTGCGGGCAAGGAACTTGAATTTTTTCACCGGTCTTCAATGTTTTTGTAACGACTTCCATGTTATTGCTATGGCAGTTGCTTAGCACTAGGACCTCTTTGGTATCTTGCCATTTCACGCATAAAAGTCCACCTGAGGATCCTTTGAACTCAGCTTCTCCCCTCTGCAATTTTCTTCCAAATTTGGGAACGTTTTTGCGATTGGACATTATAGTTCCCACCGATGGATATCCAATAGATTCCAATAATTTGACTGATGTGAAGAAACGGTCGAAACATAGGTTTACATCTATCTCTTTTATCGTGCTAGCCAATTTATTAACGACTCTTTCGCCCAAAGTTCCTTCAAGTGCCTCTAATTCTTTTCCGCTGTAAATGTTGAAATCATACGTGTACCCAGTTAGGGCATCACATCGAAGCCACATTTTGATTCCACGTTTTACAGGCTTTAGAGGCATGTTCTGTTTGAGGTTACTGCGCCCTTTGAATTTGGTCATTGACTCGTCGATGCTCTGATAAACACTATCTTGTCTGCAGTTTTGAAACGTTTTTTTCAAGCATTCAACCAGATCGTTCACGTAGTACGTCTTACAACAGTCAGCTGGCTTTTCGGGTGGGGAGAAATACATTTTTGATGTAACCATAAGGAACCGATCGCGAGTTATTGCATTTTTCACTGCTTGGTTTCCCAGCGATGAATGTGATGACCAATAATCCTTTAGGCTTGGCACCCGATTGTAGCACATTGTGAACATACAACCAATGATTACTTCTATTTCATCCGCGTTAGTTGGATCCATAGTCTTGCAGCGTTTATTTTGTGATGATCTGCGATGAATATCCAAGCGTTCATTCGTGCACTGTGCAATATATATATAGACAGATCTTGGCCAAAGTTTGTGGAAAATTTGAACGATTGAGGACGATCGGTGAATGGTCTGTGATATATTGCAAGGTCGTGAAGGAAAAACTGTTTTTTTTGGAACAAATACACCGGTGACCGTAGTCCAAATTACATTTTCATCTTGTGTATCACCTGTAGAACCGGCTTCACGAAGATTGTTATTACCAATTTCAGGAACAGTCATCTCTTCATCTGAATCTGCTCCAGAGCTTGAGTCCTGGTCGTCTTCTGTTTCGGATTCATCACTTGGATCTGGTCGAAACGAATCGTCACTACCAGAAGAAAAGTCTGCTCCACTTGAATTTTCTCCTTCATCATTCAACAATCTTTCAATTTCTTCGTGGTCCATTGAAATCTAAGAACGAAAGAAGTATTATACGGTATCCAAAAATGACGAGCGGTACTTATAAGTACCAACATACAGGACGAATGGTACACTATTGTACCATCCACGTTTATTTGTTGATTATTATTCCATTTTGATCCAAATCACTTACCTTTTATAATATTATCACACTTTATAAATTTATGATGTATGTATTCACTGTTTTTTCCGAAAATATATATTTTTTATACACTAAACTACAAAAAAAGAACACAAGCTCGAAATTCTGAGTTCACGTGCGAGTAAAAACTTTGGAATAAAATAATTTACAGTTACTGAATTGTCATAAATACGGTTATATTTTGTTCTCAAAATACTCACGGACGAGCTGGTACAAATTTGGTATGAATATGGGAGCTGTGTGAAATTTTAGGGATGTTTGAACTTTAGATGGTACACATGTGTACCGTGCGTCTCGAAAGGGTTAAGCAACTTATTTTCCTTGATCCATGCCGATAGACAGCACTGGCGGATAGTTGTAAACGCTGAAAATAGGACAAATGGCCGCTTCTTTAAAACATGTCGGAACAAAAATTTTATTAATCATTCAAAATGGTTTACGGTGGATCTTGTTGGTCCCATACTTATAAACTTCAATAAGTACACCATCTGATCCAACAGTCTTGTCTTCTTTTAGGCTATCAAGTGCTTGGGTAACTTGTTCAATTTATATTGGTCTATCCAGGGCAACAATTTGGAGTCCTGGTAGAGTGTGCTGGAAAACGTACTTGCTGGGAGATGGGTTTAAGAGGGTGTGAAAATGATGCGATATTGAGTAGCCTGCCTGGCCGCCAAAACAGCCAGCTTTAAGCACTGATGAAGAAATACGCCGAAAATTTACACTATTACTGATTCGTGCCGGGGATGACATCTTTAATAAATATTCGTCTTTAGTCAAACTAAAAAGAGTCCTGGTCTGGATGTTGCATTTTCGAAAGAACTGCACGCTGACTCCCTATGAGCGGGAATATGATGGTCTAAAAGTCAAAGAATTGGGGAAGGCGAACTACCTATTTGCTGTGTCATCTACCGACTGCCCTGACTGAAGATTATGAGGCTCTGAAAAAATGGGGACAAGTGAACAAAACCAGTAAGCTGTGGAATCTAACACCGTATTTAAGCGAAGAAGGCATGATTTGTATAAACGGGAGAATAAACAACGCAATACTAGCGTCCCCTTACACCAGAAAATCAATAGTACTTCCGCGGAGCCATCATGTGACTGGAAACACCAGAATGAAAATACTATCGTAGCTGAAATCCGACGAAGGTACTGGATACCCCATATTCAGTTTTGTAAAATTAAGAGGACAAACCCGGTCACTCCGGTGATCTACCTGAAGATAAGTTGACGCCGTTCGTGAGATCCTTCTCGTACGTAGACATAGATTACATGGGTCCGTTTGTCATCATTAACGGCCGCCGCAGTGAAAAACGATGGATTGCGCTTTTCACCTGTTTAACCACGCGTGCGATACATTTAGAAATTGCGAGAGACCTTTCAACTGATACGTGCTTGATCTGCATACGCAATTAGATCGGATAACGGGACCAATTTCACCAGTGCAATTTCACCAGTTCGACCACGGAAGAATATCTAACGCCTTAGCGAACAGAAAAATAGAATGGATATTCAACTGCTGGGATCGTCTGGTGAGAAGCGTGGAAAGAACAATGGCTCATACACTTTCAAATCAACAACTTCAAGAGCACAGTTTATTTAGTTTTATGTGCGATTAACCCCTAATCATTTTCTTCTAGGTACAAGCAACTCAGAACAGACGCCTCATCCGCACGAAGAAAAATTAGTTGTCACCAGGAAACAATGGCGTATAGTGCAGCAAATGCAACATCGTTTTTGAAAAAAATGGTTTGCCGAATATCTCCCGGACCTCTGTAGGTAGGACGAAATGGTTTCAGCCAGCAAAACCCCTTGCAGTCGGAGATCTGGTACTAGTATGCGACAGAAGTATTCATCGTTCAGAGTGGCCGAGAGGAAGACTGACGAGAGTATTTCCAGGAAAAGATCAGCAAGTCAGAGTAGCAGAAGTACAAACAAGCTGCGGATTTATAATACAGGCGTACAGCCTGTGTAAAGAGTGGGAAACTATGTTCATAGCGCCTTTTTTTCCAGATAATTCTCAGCACATATTTTTGTAAAACAAGCAAAGGCTGCATTTTGTTTTTGGGTGTTCCGCCCCAGCAAGTTAAACCATATTGCAATTTGGATTGAACAAGACCATAATAAACGTTTGTAAAAGTTTTTTTGAGCGAAAAAGTCTCAATTGGTAAACTGTTCTGGTTGTTTTCAGCAGGTATTTCCTTAAGGAAGTAGTGTGAGCATCCCAATTTAACCTGCTATCGAACTCGAGTCCTAGGTACTTAAAGACCTGTACGTTACCAATGACAAAACAGCTAGGTAGGCAATCTATGGAATCGTTATATGTACAAGATCTTTCGGAAAGCGATTCACAGCAATTGTCAAAGTTTATCAGTTGCAGTTCATTTCTCTGTTTCTCTCTCTCAAAACATCAAAAAAAAGTTTTTATTATAGAAAATTTCATTTGCATTAACAAAAATACGCATTAAGATGTTCCACTAAATTTTTTAAATAATGAATTTGCAATCATTATTCCGGGATTTCAATCCCAGCAAATTCATAGTTCACTGCAGTCTGTTTACATTTATAACACTCTTCTCTCTGCGATTAGATGGCTACATAGATTGGCCGTATTGGGCTATTTTCACTCCGCTTTGGGTATGGAAGGGCATTGCGGCCCTGGGTGCCACAATTGGGGCTATAGTTTGGTGTAGATATCCACACTATAAATTGGAGGGCGATTCCTATACCCAATTCAAGGCAATGTTGATCTCGCTGTCGCTTCATTTGATTCTGCTGATGTTTGAACTATTGGCATATGATAAACTTTCATCGGGTCGCCATATTTGGGTTCTGGTTTTTATACCTATGATCTTTGGCAGCGCAGCCAGTGTGGGGGCTTGTGTTTGGGCAGTGAAACACGATAGATCATTTGAATTGGAGCTCTCCTTGGCTGTGAATGCACTGCAGTTTGTGTCGTTGCCGCTGAAGTTAGACGGTTTCGTCTATTGGAGCTGGGAGGTGGTGTTTGTTCCAATATGGATTGTTGTCTGTCTGAGTTTAGTTAGTGTACTTTATAATATAATTTTCTGTGGAATAATGATGCGAACGCCTGAGATTTCTCTGCAGCAGAAGAAAGCCGCTCTGAATTCAGCGATTGGGAATGCATGTACTGTGCTGCCATTTCTTTGCTTCCAGGTGATAATTGCGAATTGAAATTTCCCTATATCGTCATCTGTAGCCCGTTGCTAGTTGCCATCTTCACACTGATCATTCTTAGTTTTAGCGCCAAGGGCGGCAACAAATGGTGGTTTGGCATATGTAAGAGTTTCAGTTAATTTCTCCTATCGGCTATGCCATTCCCGCAAAAATACGGCAACATATCCTACCACAGCGACAACGGGGGGCAATCTGTTCCGCTAGATTCGACCACGGTTCACCTAAGCGAATACGAAAAGCACGACAAGAAAAGTAAAAAAGCTCTCAAGAATGACAGCATGAAGCCTGTTGTACCCATCATCAGTATTGATTTACCTGATTAAGTTAGTTTAAATATCACGCCTATACCCCCTCACAAACACACACAAACTAACATTTTAGCAATCCCACCCTGTCCACGTAAATAAAATCAGTTCAAACTATGTACCCTGAGAAACACTTCCCATTTTCACATAACTAAGCCACGTTTAGCCTCACTATCTTACGGGTAATCTTAATTCAGTTGTAAAGAACATGCAACATCCTCATCCCACCCTCGATCTCTTGGTACGTACCATCCTCCATTGTCACTCCTGTAGCTTAGATATTCTCTGAATCGGTATAGCAATTGTAGTTAACAAAAAAATATATACTTTCGACTTGCAACACTAAGTTCCAAGCGCAATATGGAGTCTAGAGCGGCGATAATACAGTTTCACATATAGTTTTCATAGGAAAACAGAAGCAAAGTGTAATTCAACAGAGCCCGTTGGCTAATTATCGTGTGCTTCTGGTTGGTTTTTTCTTATATTTTTCATCATTGATTCGTTGTCTTTAAGTTTAGTTATACATACATTTTAGTTTCTTCTTTATTTTATAATTTCTTTTAGTTTTACTATACAAAAAGTGAAGAACTGTATAATGAGCACATATATTGAGAGAAGATAATTATCAACATATTATTGCAGTACGCCCTATGAAATGTAAGAACTGGAAGTTCTAAATGCAAAGAAGTGTTAAAATACATAATTTTTGTTTTGTCACTAATAACTAGCTTGAGCACACGGAACCAATGTCGTAACATTTCTAAATCATGGTTGATGTCACTTATTAGATCTAACCAAGAGTTGCTGGAATATGAACAACCTATATCATCAGCAAACCCTGTGAGTTTTCCTTTCATATTAAGGGTAAAAATAGAGTTAATGAAAACTAGGAAGAATATAGGTCCCAGAACAGACCCCTGAGGAACACCAACTTTAATATCGCATCACTCACTAAACATAGTTCCTATTCGAACCATTTGTTTCTTGTTGGTGAGATAGGACTCAATCCATTTAAGAACAAATCCCTTAAATCCAGCTTTATTCAATTTATTTTATGATCAACAGTATCACAAGCCTTCGTTATATCCACGAAAAGAGCTGCAGTAACCTTCTTGCTATTGATGCTTCCATACATTGAACTGCTGAAGTTAAGAAGTGTATCCTAAGTAGATTTGCCAGCTCGGAATCCATACTGTCTATAGCTAAAGAATGAAATACTTTAGAAAAAACTGGGAGAAGAGAAATAGGCCGATAATTGTTGAGTACTTTTTTGTCACCTTTTTTGAATATAGGTATAACTTCAGCAATTTTAAGCATTTCAGGAAATATACCACATAAGATACTTTTGTTAAAGACATGAGCCAAAATATCTACAATATAAAATGCGATGCTCTTAATAAATGCATTAGAATAAGATCTATGAGTAATAGAGGTCGAGTTGTGCAGAGACATAATCGTTTTATAGACCTCAATTGATGAAATTGAATCTTAAAAAAAAGCTATGAGGTTCTGAACGTTCCCTGTTAGAACACTCAAGCAAACATCTACTATTATGATTACTAGGTATTATACCTGCCTCAGTTATCGTTTTATTTGCAACGCCTTTAGGTTTATAATATTCTGATTTTCATGCCTAAGAGAAGATGGTATATCATTAGTACTGTTTCTGTTAAAAAGCTCATTTACTATTCCCCATTCTTTTTTTGAATTACCTTTAACATTTTGAAATTTGTTAATGTAAAAATTTTCTTTGCATAAAGGCACCTCAATAGCAATTTCCTTACAAATTTTATCATATGCACTACGAAGATGATTATTATTAGGTTGCTTTTTACATTTCACTCTTAACTTATTTTTTAGATTAATTTTGTTTACCAGATCGTTAGAAATCCAAGGCGCTGTCACCGAGGTTCACGTTCTTAGACTGATAATAAGGATCATGTTTATTACTTAACAGACCATTGAATGGTCAGAAATTCTCAGATCAGCAGTGCTACTAACGAGAGACAATTTAGATTTACAATCAAGCTTACAGATAATATGGTCAATACAAGTGTTGGAGGCTTGTGTTGTAGGGACATTTACACACGACTCTAAGCCATTGGCACACATTAATGATTGATATCTTAAGCAGGTGATTCGCTCAAGATATCCAGATTAATATCACCAGCTAAAATAAGATTCCTTACTTTTTCCTCGTTTACTAGCTCGTTAAATAGCGTAGCTCATCAATAAATTTCTCTTTACTCATATCATGAAGTCTGTAGCAACCAAGAGTAACCGTCTGTTCTGTATTAATAGTGCAACTTATTCTTATCATGTCTGAACTCCTAAGATCCAAATTTACACACTCAGTTACATAATTTATAGCTCTGTCATTTCTATAAACAACAATACCACCTGCAGCGTAGGAGTTATTACAATTAAAGTGGCTCGTATAATATATTCAGACCAACTCAAGTGTGGGTCAAAGGTAATATCTGGATATTTAAAGTGATCTACTGCGTCAATTATAAAAAATTTAGGTCACAGGACGAGTGATTATTAAGTGTTGTAAAATGTTGGAACTTGTACACATTTTTTACATGAAAGTAGATTTCAAGTTCAGATAGCCTATACATACTAAGGTTCAACGCAGATTATTACGATTTGCTTTACGTGGTCTGTCCTGGGATGATAGCCAAAAGTTACCACCTTACACTGACCGGCTGAAACTTATAAATTTACAACCCCTTTCTATACGCCGAAAAGTTTCATTTTATTCATCAAATTTTAGTTGGCAACATCGATTGTCCTTCTTTACTTCAACTTATTTCTGTCAACACCAACCCACGCAATCTTAGGACTGTACCACTTTTTCGGCTCAATCCTCGGAGAACGAAACGGTGTCTGTAAGTGGAGACAATGCTTAGAATACGTCGTGAAGCTAACGATATTCTGCCTCTCTTCGACTACCATCTCAGCAAACTCTCCCTCAAGCACATTCTTATTTCCACCTATGTCTCACGTTCTAACTTCCTTCTTTAGTTTTAAGTGAAATTGTTAGTTTTAAGAATATGCTTACAATAAGCTGTAATAAATCTGTCCGGGGTTGACCCGGGCTGAAGTTCATCAATTTAGTTTTACTACTGACGACTAGCTCATGTTCCGCAAAGCAAATTCTTAGAACGTGAAGTGGCTGTCGTAAAAGCGAATTTTTATAAACCAGAAACAATATTGGACCAAGAATTGAACGCTAAGGCATATCTAGACTCAGAATTTTTGAGCTGCTTACAAAATCTTCTATCTTAATTTGTTGGGTTCTATCAAGTAGGACTCAAAACAATTATGTATAAAGCCATGAAAACCTGCACAATATAATATATTTGGGAGAATGCTATGGTTCACTGTGCTTTGTTTATATCCACAAAGAGCCCAGTACATCATTTTTTACAATCTACAGCTTTGTATATAGAAGAGGAAAACTCCACGAGGGCATCTTCTGTGGAAAGGCTTTCTTTGAACCCAAACTGAACAGGACTTAGGTAATTTATGCTTCCAAGGTATTCCAATATTCTTCTTGAGGACAGTAATGAGATCGGCCTATAGTTGTTTTTATCACTTCTACTGCTCTTTTTGGAAAGAGTTGTTACTAGGGTACAGTTTAGTATACCCGGAAAGGTTCTGCTGAAAATACTACGATTTAAAATGTGGGCAAGAACGTCTACTACATTCAGTGCTATATCTACTATATCTCCACATGAGCTTGAGTTGTTATAGTTTTGAAAAGCTCGCGGCTTTTTATTTGCAGAGATACCTAAGTAGAAGACTCCAAATTAGACATCACACCAACCGTTAAAAAAATCATTAGTTATTAGTTATTATTTATATTACTATGGCTAATACCGAAATCGAATATAAACGTGGAAGCGGCATCTGCAGCGACAACCAGCTGCGCTTAAATAATTGTTATAGCCTTCCACGACTTCGAACCTAGATAGAGAATGCAAGTCTGCACTAAATGCAGTCGGAAGGCTGAATTCATCGATTTGGGATTTTCAGGACTCAAACCTGCATTAGGACTGCCTGCATCCTCAGTTAGGTTTTATATAAGTACAAATGTAGGTGGCCTAGGTTGTTGACAGACCAGACGAATACTTCTCGACTTTCCTGGTATCCCTCAGTTAGAAAAACTCCAGATTGTTTATTAGTCCTACGTTTGTACTAAGTGCCTAAGTGTGCCGGGCATAAATAACACAACATTCTGCGTTGCTTCCTATTAGGATGATGTGGGTATCGGGCCTCGCATCAGGCTGCACGTATTCGTCACCGATGTGGTGGGTGCTGGTACTGCGGGCACTTACTGAAGCATACTCAAATTTCTACGAAAGACTAAGAAATTTTATTAAAATGAGCATACAATGGACAGAATGCCGTGTTGCGAAAAAAAAAGTGGGTGGACTAGGCTTGCAACGATGGATATGTGAGTTTGTGTATAAGTGATCCTATTGACTACATAGGATACTTTCAAAATAAGTCGTCACAAATCGACAAAATTCATCGGTCAGAAGGACCTATTCAGCAACTGACACCAAGGGTTGCAGAAATTCAAATTAAGATCAAAACAAAATGACAACCAAACGTTAATTTAAAATGCAAACTCATCTCATAGCACAGAATACAAAATTACATTTTCAGGACATATTTTTAGGTCGGTTTAAAAAAAAAAGTCAACTTAATGTCTGTCTTCATCTTCATGTGTTTATTCTAAATTTTTCAAATTTTTTTCCGAGAAAACTCAATTGAATTTCATCGAAAGAAATTATACGTTTTTTTTTTTTAAATAAAATCCTCTGATATATGATACCTTCGTTACGGGTTTAACCTCCAGCGACGGCCTACTCGAGGTCGTCGGATAAAAGACTTTCAGCCTTTCATGGAATTTTCCTTTCGTTTTTGTTATTGCAACCCTCGTTAACGACAAGTAGTCCTACGCTCAGTTTGTTACTTTTTAATTTTTAATTTTTGAATTTCAAATATTCATAAGTTGGTAGAAATTTTTAACTTTTACTTACAGATGTACCAAAAATGTTACGTATACGCAACCGGTTGCGAAGAGAATAAAGAATCTAGCAAAACTTACTTAGCACGCGAATTAATAATTTACTTCCAATGAAAGTGCTAGTAAACGGCTTTCAATTACATTAACTGTACTAGGTAATTACTTAATGAAAAAGAACACAGAGATATCTATTACCGAAAGGGCAGAAGAAAGTTACGTCAAACACCAACTTGACGGATGTCTTTTGATAGAAGAAAATCTACGACCGGACTAGAGTTTCAACAGTCCGACACACCACCAGTAGCCGATAGTCAATTATTTAAGCGCTAAAGGGTGCTTTGAACCGTGAAGGGATTTGGTGAAATTCAGAAGTCCTGTGGCTCTTCGCATCCATGGTCTATAATAAGTTCAGCAGGCATACTAATTACACTTTCGCATGAAATCAATTTGCCATCATGAATCAGAATTTGTCAGAATAAGAAGAAACTGGAAAGGACATCAACATACGCTCGTTCCGTACATCCGGTCTGATTCTGTTCGATGCGTCCATTATGAAACTAATTGTAGCCATTAAATTTCATTTCGGAATACGTTTGGGAATAAAATGAAAGCGCCAGGGATACCACTGATCCGCTGGGTCTTTGATTTTCTTTTTTATTTTCATTTTGACTCTCCTCTTGGGGGGGAGTAATATTGCAAAATAGGAAATACTCCTTGTGAAGGGTAAATGAAATCCTTGTTACAGTAATGAAACCCCAACCACGGACTACACGTTTCAACGTAGGTGGGTGTATATAATTAATTTATCGTAAACGTGCTGGTGATGGTTGATGCTATGATGAATTCTTAGCACATGCCACGTGCTTCTATTTTTACGAAATTACCTTTAACTTCCAGTTTCATCTGATATTGCGTTGCACAATATTACACGTTCACTTCGGTTTTGTTTTTTCCTTCTAATTAAACGAAGAAGTTTTCCAACTCACCTTAGGATCCGTCTTGGCTTTTGTTGTGAATCGATGTACACGCCACACTTTGCTGAACATTGCACCGTAAGCTAGTGTAAAGCCTGTTGATAGGAGCCATGCTCTCGCTTGACAGACCTATGAGAAGAAATATAGAAAATAGTGTAGTTAGATACGAATTTAAATGTTGAAGATGGTTTTTCTTTTTTTACCTTTGGATACTCATCCGAGCTGACGAAGCGTCCATCCATACCCAAAAGGATGACAGATGCAAGGCATGTTATAACGCCAAACAGCATGATTGTGTTACATACAGGATGTGATGATTGTATAACTCTGGAAAAAGACGCGAAATAGAAATGAGTGTGATTAGAAAGATAAAAAGGCCAAGTATATAGGGATGGTCTATAAGTACTGAAACGATTCCTCTTTATCTCAATAATTCTGGGACGCAAACTATTTACTCACTAGAACTCAATGTAGGCGAACATCAGTATTTACCTCATAGAGAGTTACTTGCAACTTATATTGCAACCAAAGCTGTGTATGAAAATCGCCGACAAACAAAAGGACGGGTGGTGAGTCTATATACTCGTAAGTCGATGCAGTCCACTCATACGTCGTTCAATGGTCTCAGGATCTCACGAGAGACACAGCGTTAAAACAGAGACACAAGAGGTTTGAGGACTCTTTAAAGGGCAGCTACCTGGATTTACAGATTTTAAAGGCCGGATATAGCCGCTTACTTAACCAGCAGTCGAGGATTATCCGAAAGCTGATTATCTTTAGGTAATTATTTGAAAAATAGAACAACAGTGAGACATCTCTAATTGATAAATTTATGCTCCAGAGCAAGACAGTAGACATCATCATTGGGTGATGTGATCATGTTAAATGCTAGTTACTTTCTATTAGTCCTGTGGAGCCAACCAGAAAAGACTTCTAAGCTCGAAACGGTTAGGTTAAGTACAGCGCATCAACCATATTTGACTATAAGGTTTCTACAAGAAAATGTGTTCGTCCTGCAAGATCAGCTGAAAATACCGTCCCGTAGCTGAGAGTGTTACTAAAAACCCAGGTGTGTCGTGTCCATTTAGAGACGACCACACCTTATTATTTACTTATTTACAACCACTTTGCACCGTATGTGGATCTTTATGAAAAAAAGATCCTGGCCAACATGCTTATAAAGGGTTTTCCAATAGGGACTTGACAACTTTGAATTTAATTTGTGAACGCACTCTTTCACTAATCATCAAACTGTTACATTACGGTAAAGAATACGAACGAGCTACGTCTACTAAAATTCGGAGTCGGTGACTGCAACTTTAAGAGCGTTAACTCCAATTTTCGGTCGTAATTCTCGCCCTAGTAGACAGTAGAATAACAAGTTTAGTGAAAAAATTTGAGTCTACATATTCGTTGTGTGATGTTGCCGTGTCAGCGAGACAACGGGTTGGTCGAAGTGTCGAAAATATCGCTGCCGTTCAGGCGTCCGTAGCAAACGACCCAAATCAGTCAATTTCACAGCGTTCTCAAGAATTGAGCATCGCTCAGACCACATTATCGCGTATTTTGCGTAAGGATCTTGGTTTACACCCATACAAGATCAAGCTGACTCAAGAATTGAAGCCGATGGACCATTTGAAACGACGTACGTTCTCCGATTGGGTTCTGGAGAAGATGCGCCAACATGATGAATTTCTTCAGTGACGAAGCTCATTTTTGGCTCAATGGGTTCGTCAATAAGCAAAACATGCGTTATTGGTCGGGTGAAAATCCACATGTGCTTCATGAATCACCACTTCATCCACAAAAAATAACTATTGGGTGCGGTTTGCATGCCGGCGGCGTTATTGGGCCATACTTTTTCGTCGACGATAACGATCGCCACGTTACTGTGATTATTTTTACCCCGAAGGGGAAGATATGGACTTGGATGACATGTGGTTTCAACAGGATGGTGTCACAAGCTACACAGCAACGCTACAATCGATTTATTGAAGAGTAAGTATGGTGAGCGTGTTATCTCAAGAAATGGGCCAGTCGATTGGCCGCCTCGTTCGTGCGATTTAACGCCGCTTGACTATTTTCTGTGGGGCTTCGTTAAGTCATTGGTTTAGGCCAACACGCCGACGACGTTGGAAGAGCTCAGAGCCAACATTGAACGCGAAATAGCAGCCGTTTCAGCCGAAATGTGTGGCCAAGTCGTTGAAAATTAGGTCCAACAAATCGACCGCTGCAAACGCGCCCGCGGTGGCCATATGCACGAAGTCGAGTTCCATTTATAAATGTTTTGATTGTACTTCAAGTCGATAATAAAGTTTTTGAAATATCTCAAATGGTTTGCGTTTTATTTAAAAAAAAAGTTGTCAAGTCCTTATTGGAAAACCCTATATATATATAAGCTCCATTTGACACAAGAATTGAAGCCAGCAGACCAGGGACAGCGCTGTACTTTCGTTGATTTGGTGCTGGAAATGAATGAACAAGATCATGATTTTTTTACACAAAATTATTCTAAGTAATGAGGTTCATTTCTATTTGTCTGGGTACGTAACGAAACAAAACTGTCGCATCTAGGGCTCCCGAAGCCCAAGAGAAATATTAGAACGACCTCTCTTTCCACAACGAGTGACAGGTGCGATTTTTCGACAGGCGGTGTTATACTTCGAAAATAATGTTGGTGGGACCGTTTCAGTGAATGGATTGCGTTACCTATCAATGTTGACTGGCTTTTTTTTTGTAATTGACGGCGCCACATGTCACATAGCTGGTGAAATAATGGCTATATTGCGTGACAAATTTCCTAGACGTGCGATTTCTCGAAATGGTGACTCCAATTGGCCGCCGAGATCGTGCGACTTAACACCATAAGACTTTCTGCTTTTAGGCTATATTAAAGACAGAGTCCAAGACAATGCTCCACCAACGACGTATGTGCTAAAAGAATATATCAGAGTTGTTATTTGCGAAATACAGCCGTTATTATGCGTAAAGGTGATGAATTGAATTTTATCTAAAGACGGAATATTTGAAGGCAGAGCCAAAGTAGACCTTTGGCAGATTTTGTATTGGATCACTAACACCAGATTTAGTACTTTAGACTACAGAAAAAACTATCACCAGTTTTCATAAAAATGTTGCGTTTTTCTATTGATTGAAATTGACGCCTCTTGTTGGATGATTATGTGGAGCTACGAGTAAAAAGTGTTACACTAAATCTGCAGAAATTGACTTCCAACCACAAGGACCTCAGCAATGATGTACTGCAACATGATGGGGAAAACGAGTTTGATATGCCTCTACAAACGATAAAACTCTAGGTAAAAGATGGAATCTACAATTGCTGAGTAGTAATTCTAGCAGCGCGGCTGCAGAACTAACGAATATGTGGAACAACTTTGAACGAGATTTTCCTTAATTGAAGATTTTCCAATTCCTCTGTAAATAAGAGCACATTGAAACTGCAAAGGCCTTATACGAGCACTCATAGCTTTAAGGATTCTACAACAAAGAAATCCAAAAACTTAATGGTTGTAGGTGATAGTAGTGTTGATTGTCTAGATGATAGTTCTATGGTATCAAATTATCTTTCTTTGTTAGCTCTAAATGGCCTGACAAACTTCATTAATGTGCCCGCTAGGCCTGCATCAGGACCATATTTATGGACGTTTTCGAAGTGTTGCTTCTTTAGAATGTGAATATTGTGCTTTTGATTTTTTGATTACGGACCATTGCATGACCGGCGTTCTAAAAAAATAGTCAAACTCAGAAATGTTTCCAAGGCAAGCCAAAAATATATTATACCAAGGTTCGTAACAGGTTGTGTTTTGAGTCCTGGTACAATGTTTGTAACTATAGTGAGGTATCGAATGCATATTTTAATTTCTTAACCACTCTCAAAAGCCATATTGACAGTTGCAGTTCTCTGACCACAAGAAAATCTATTTATAAACTTAAGCCTTGGTTATCTAATTCTTTATTAATTAAAGTAACAACTAAAAATAAACTTAGAGTAAAGTGCAATTTCTCAAAATGAAATATAAATAATTATGTGCTGATTTGAAAAAGAAAATCCCAATTTGCCGTGACTCTCGTTACCGTGCTCAATTTTATTCAGCTAGAGGTAATCTTAAGAAAGAGTGGAGAGTTGTAAACACCATTCTCAACAAAAAATCTCCCATTCAAAAAACTATTGTCCTACGTACTAGACGTACTAGACGCTTTTAATAGACATTTTTCAAGTATCGGACTTAAATTACATAGAGGACTAACGTAAAATCTATGTTTTCAATGTTTTGCTATTAATGATGTAAACTCTGTGCACTGTAGAGATTTTGTTTTTGACCCTATAACTCCTTTAGAGATTTTAAGTATGATTGGCAGTTTGAATAACTCAAATTCGTGTGGTGTCGATGGTATTTCTAATGTTGTCCTTAAAAATATTGCATGTTTCATTATGGATGTATTCAATTGTAGTGTTTTTTCTGGTATTTTTCCTGACGATTTAAAGTGTGCAGATGTTATTCCTTTATTCAAAAAAGGCTCTCCAACTGAAATAGGAAATTACAGGCCGATTTCCCTTCTGCCAACCATAAGTAAAGTTTCCGAAAAAGTTATAAAAATTAGGTTAGTAAATTTCTTAGACAAAACGATGTTCTTACATCCTTCTCAGTTTCAAAAGGGCAAATCAACCGAAGACGCACTTCAACAGTTTTGCTCTCAGATAATATGCAACTTTGACAAAAGAAAATGTACAGCTGCGTTATTCATTGATATAGCCAAAGCCTACGACATGGTTGACCATCCAATTCTGTTAAGTAAACTGGAAAATGCAGGAGTACGGGGCTTCATGCTTGAATGGTTTAACTCATATTTGAATAATAGATCACAAAGAGTAAAGTTGAATGAGACGAGAAGTGATGTGCAATTTATCAGGCTTGGGGTACCACAAGGTTCAGTCCTGGGTCCCATTATATTTTTAATTTATATCAACTCACTCTTCCACCTCAATCTAAAAGGCTAAGCTACAGCTTTTGCTGACGATGTTGCGTTATCGTATGGGGTCAACAGTCCCTGGACTTTTTAATTCTAAGCTGCAATATGGTATAATGCTGGGGAGGCGGCTATCAAAACAAAATTCAGCCATTGTCTTGTAAAAGAATGTTGTCCGGGAGATTTGTCGTAAACCCGGTGGGCATACTAGTTTTCCTTTGCTTTGCCAATTAGAGATTCTTCCTGTTCGTCACTTATACTGTTTTAAGGTTCTAAAAGCATTCTTTATGAAGTCTGGTAACCGAAACTGGTAACTCAAACTATAACCTAAGTAATAACTCGCTTAATATGTTACAAGTGCCAAACTATCGAACCACCGCATATAGAAATTCTTATTCAGTTATATGTAATCGTTTATTTAATGTCCAAACATGTCCAAATGTTTTCTAAAGCGCGTACAAAATTGGCTGTTCTCTCAAGATTATTATAGTTTAAACTCTGTTACTTCTAATATTTTGATCTAACTTTTGTTTAAACTTTTGAAATTAGTATATTGATTACGTAAATTTTACATCCTTTTTTATTTATATTATTTGTTTATTTTTACATTATATTTATAGCTAATTTAAGAGAAATAAGTAACATAGATACAAGATCTACAGAATAGCACTTTATATGTACAAGTTGGGGCAAAACTAATGACGTAATGTGAATTGGCTGCCATTTTGGCAGGAATGAAAAAAAACTGCGTCCTGTTCTCATGAAAAGTTTACTTGAAGGCGTAAAAGGACCACCTCCTGAGTTGATGCACATTTGTGCTCGTTTTACAACGTTTTGAATTGTTGCTAGCAAAACATCTATCTCCAAATTGGTGAATTCTTCTTCAATATTGACTTTCAAGAGTTGAAAGGTTTGTGGTTTGTTGTGGTAAACGCGAGAATTCAAAAAGCCCCAAATGAAGAAGTCTGGCGCCGTCATATCTGCCGATCGCTAAAACAGGAGATCACACGGCCTGGAAATTGCTGATTCAAAATATTCATCGTACCGTTCTGCTGGAACCAACAACGCTCGAGACCCAACTCAGGAACATATGTCTGTAGCGCTTATGGTGCCGTCGGCGTCCTCAAAAATATAAATGTCAATCACTTTTTGACTGCAATTGCCGCACCAAACAGTCATTTCGAGGGGCTTTTCGTGCATTGCATGTGGGCCCTCCGTGCCCTAGAAATGAAAATTTTATTTGTTCAGATCACCACTTAAATGGAAATGGGTTTCGTCACCCATTATGATTTTGGATACGAAATCATCCTCAATTAACCTCACTGGATGGTCAGCTGGCAGCAATTGGTGAACGGTTTGCACTTTATAAGAGAACATCTTCAGGTCTTTCACCAAAATTCGAAGTAACGATCGTCTGCTGATGCCAAATTAGTGCATCGTTGTCTCGTAGATGTTTGTGGAATCTCTCGGACGTCTTCGACAACAGTAGTGATATTTTCGGTCAAACGAGCAATACGAGGCCGGCCACTTCGAGACACTCAGCCAAACACTTAATTGTTCGCACACATGGTGCAGAACAACGAGGAAAACGACGACCAAATTCATGCTGTGTTAAAACAAGAGACCGGAAATTGGTGACATAAACTGTAACAATAATTCCGCGTTCTTGAGGTGTGTATCGCTCCATTGCTTAGTGCCAGCTACTTCCCTATCTGTCTGCAGCATAAATGCCAAAGCCATTTCCAAAAATTATGCCACATTCACAGTATGACATTACTTTTGCCTCAACTTGTATTTGCGTGGTACTAGACGACACAAATGTACACAGAGGCACTTGTTTACTTTCTAAGCTAGGACTTTGCATCTCAGTTGTGGTATTCAGACTGCTGGATTACAGTAAGAATGCCACAATAGCCCTTGCTAGGATCCGTGTATCTCCGCTCAAATGAACTACATTTGACTGCAATAGAGTAGGAAACTCAACATCCCGCTTAGTAAGATGAATGGAGAAACATGTTAAAACACAACAAACCCGAAAACTTAGCATTCCGAGGTATCTACCCTTCTTTATTAGGGAGACAGGACTTGTTGTTAAAAGCTAATATTCTTTGCTACAGCATACTACCCTGAGTTTCGTGCTGGATCTTGCTTTTTAGGGGACGGCACGATGTGGGATAGGTACTCCATGATACGCTGGGTATATATCGTTCGGAAAGTTTCGTTACCTTGAAAACTTCTTTCAAATAAGCCAATCTCCTGAGACTGCTACCACTCAACGCTGGGTATTTTCCACCTTTAAGGGAATATGTACCTAATAACATCCATCTTCCAGTCACCTCGTAGTTCCAGTGAAGTGCTGTTCACAAAATATCTGTTCTTCGGAGTCTTGTACTTGTAATGGAGGTTTTTCTAGCCCCCACATGGGATAGAATAATGATGGCGTAAGAGTTTACGGCAATTTGAACAGACTGTTGTCTATGCGCCATACCCATGCCTAAGGATTGCTTACATTTTATAAAGGAGTGTTGCCCTTGGTTGAACATTTTGTGTCAAGACTCCTTCGGTTATGCTGCAACGTGGAAAACCTTGGGCCCGATTTTTTCCACGTCTTGACGTTAGACCGAGCTGCTCCATGTTTTATTCGTACTATAGCCTCTACTATATGGAAATCTCTCACTAAAAATTCGTTGAACTGCCAGGTACTTGGCGTTGCCTCAACTTCTCTTCCCACAGTTATTGAGTGAGAGTCTGTTTAGTAGATGACGAAACCAGAGAACACATAGTGATTATAAGGCTTATCTTCCTCAATGGCACCTTAACATCTGAGGACCCCCTCAAATTCATCAATTAATTTGAGCAGTTCCTTGTCAGTTACAAATCATCTAGAACCTATCGCTGTTTCATACCAAAGCCAGAGTTACACAATCTGATCATGAAGTGGATACTTTGCGCTAACTTCAAAATTTAGAGTTCCCTTAAGTTGGGCAAGCCGTCCAATTTAGCCGAATAAAGTAAAGTAGCCGATCGCTATTATTATAGTTTCCGTAGTTCAGAACCAATAACCGGTTTTAACGAAGCCCAATGAAGAATCCTTCCCACGCGGTCTTTCATTATTCCAGGCAGATACAGTAAATATTTATTCAAATACCGTCAAAGGAAGTACTTTTAATTAAACCGTACCTGGTGACCTATAGGCGAAGAGTGACAATCCAGTGGAACAGGCTTAGTAAATGTATTCATTGTAATGCTTTCCGAGAGCCATTACGAGTAGCATGACATTTCGTCCTTCACATTTGTCAGTGCGCGTAACGGAAATTGAATTCCCATCAGATCGGCTCTACCTCGTCCTACCATCAAAATCCCCAAACAAAATATTATCATCCATTTTCGTATACGACCATTCACCGATACCACATGAACATGAGGTGTTTTATAAGCTCACCAGGTTCCATATTAATCGAAAAGGAAGAGAAAATAAAAGTTAATGAAATCCGTAAGCTTAGGGTCGGTCTCGTACTTACATAATAATTACGAGCAAGGTAAGGACGACTTTTATTGGATCTCCAACCCAGACCACCTCAGAAACAACCGATTTGCCCAATCACATGCGAAACTGGTAAAAGTGGCATCACTGAAGCACTCGCATCCGTTTTCCCTCAAGCTACCCGAAATCCTTTTAAAACTTACACACACTTCCATAGCAAAGCTTATTTTGCTGCTGCAATACCTTGTGCAAGGTACAGGATGTGCTGTTTGGCTTTATGGATTCCAGGCTAATCGCCGAACGAAATGTGTGACGCGCACAAAAGCTATTATATCCCGTCAGCCTCAGCTCTGTCATCGTAAACACATCTTATAAAGAAGGCATAACATAAGAACCAACACATATAGATACACAAATAGACAGATGAAACGACTCGCATGGGAATTAACAAAACCAACAACAAAAGCGCCTCCAGAGATGATGGCGCTAGCAATGGTGCTGATGATTATGGCGACATTGTGGAGCCAGTGGGTCGGTCAGGTGCACTTTGTTACCTGGAAAAAACATCGTTCCATCCTACAGCAGCGACACTAACAGTGGCTGTTGGCATACTACATACACAAGTAAGTAAGAATAACAAAAACAAGGAATACTCGTAGCATCAAACTTTCCACTGGCAGTGGTAGGTATATTATGTGTGGTTATATCCGGTTGTTTGTACCGAAAGTACACTTATCTGCGGAAACTTACGGTTATCCCAGTCTTCGAGGTTTTGTTGATGGTTGTTGTTTAGTTGGGTCCTGGTAACGCCTGATGGAAAAACGGAAAAACGGAAAAACGGAAGAACGGAAGAAACGAAGCAGTGGCAAGCGGTGACAGTCCATCCGAGTGGAATTAATTTTTTTTTTTTTCGTTTTTTTGTTATTTCATCTTTTCTTCTGTAAACAAGAATAGCGTGCACGTGAATGGTATCAACACAACAAGAAGATAAGTACATAACTAGTTCAAGTGGTGGTAGGGGTCGCTGACGTGAAAGGACTTTCGCTTTTGTGTATGTATCGAAATTAATGGCGGACGGAAGATGCGAAAAACAATGGCTGAATGAGGTGAGCAGATAAATATTCAAGTAAGCAGCAACAGAAGCAGTGGAAAAATGGAGCAACTGAAGCGGATATTATGAATCGGTGTGCACTAGTGAAGGAAATGAAGTGAAAGAATTACGAGACCGTTGGTGAAGTAAACACCCAAAAACAAAATGAGAGAGGTTGTGGAATTAAGAATCAGCTTCTGGATGGACTTGCAGAAAACTAATTTAAGGTGAACGATTAAGATTTACGATGAACTATGGCAGGTCTTCAGATGCGACAGCTGTTTTTGCCTGCATGCTGGCACTTATCCTGTAATCAACCGTCGGAATTGCATGCCATGGCTCATACATTGAATACCAGGTCTATAGGGATCTCCAACACTAAGTCAGGGTGTTGGAAAAGAGTTGGGCCAACGGCAGCAGTCGTATTCCCGAAGCGGTTTACTGGCTCTGGAATTTGGTCCGGCCCTTTTGTCCTTGAGGTCACAAAAAGGGCCTGACCCTCCAGCTTGGGGGTTGTCCGTGGGGTTAACTACCCAACCATGTAAAAAAGTAATTGTTACGAAGCGACCAACAGCCTCGGATAAGGACGGATTCACTGTTGACGACCCTGCAAAACGAACAATGTACAACGATTTTCGGATCTGCACGTAGAATATTCGGACCTTGCAGCCGATCAATTAGAGGAGGCCGTAGACTGCTACAAAGCAGATATCACCGCCATCCATGAAGTGCGGCCAGGAAAAAGAAAAATGAAAAACTGTAATTCTTACTACGGTAATTGCTATAGGGAATGTAAGCAGCGTCTATTTGGATGTAAATTTGTTGTAAGCGGCAGACTTAGGCAATTAGATTTGAGCTTCGACACGTGAGTGAACACCTTATAACAATCCTTATCAAAGATAAATTCGCTAACACCAGCCCTATTTGCGCTCACACCCCAACAGATGAAAACAACGATCGTCCTAGGCGACCTTAATGCCAAAATCGAAAATGAGGACATCTTTGGTAGCACCACCGAAAGACAGCCTACACGATGCTACGTCTGGAAGCGGAATTAGACTAATCGATTGCGGGACGTAACGTTACTATAACAAGCACACGGTTTCCTCACTTCGATATTCACAAGGGAACATGGCAGACACCAGATCAGCAAACTGTCAACCAGATTGATCATGTCGTGATCGACGTAAGGCACTCCTCAAGTATTTTAGGTGTCCGAACATTCCGAGCGGCCAACATAGACTTGGACCAGGACCAGGTACGTCTACGGGCATATCAGACACCACAACAACGGATAAATACTATGAGAATATCTAACGTTGAACGGTTGCAATCGCAACAAGCCGCCAGAACCTTTGCCAATCACGTATCCCTCAACCTCTCGAGAAGTCCTTTGCAGCCACCATCAAGTGCTAAAGACCAGTGGCTTAGATGCCGAGAAGCCATCAGATATGCCGCAACTGATGTGTTGATGAAGAGTACCGGCAAGCATAGGCACCAAAACAACAGGCATACAAAGCGGCGTTGCACAAAAGGACGAGAGCGGATCGTGAGCTCTACGAGCAAAAAAGGAGGGAAGAACATCGGCTTCTCCGAAGAAAACAGAAACAGCATGAGAAGGTAAAAAAAACGTGTCAGGGTAATAAGACCCGAACAGAAACCTATAGAGATGGAGAAGGACACCTTGTAGTAGAGTCACAGCCTGTGCTGAGGATATGGAGAAACCACTTCTGCAGACTGCTAAAAGCCAAAGACGAAGCAAGTTTCGCTGGCAGGCAGAAAGAACCACTAAATATTGACGATGCAAGTCCATAATTCCGCACACCTCACCGAAATGAAAATAGCAATATCTAAACTGAAGTCGAACAAGGCTGCGGGAGATGACTTGGTAGAGAACATACACTAACTTATTTCCAAGGTTTGGTCAGATGAATGTATGCCTGGTGAATGGAACCTCAGCATCGGTTGATTGGTTCACAAGAAAGGAGACCCTCTAAACTGCGCCATCTATAGAGGGGTCAGCCTCCTAAACATCGCATATAAGATCTTGTCTGCCGTATTGTGTGAACGCCTAAAAACATTTGTCAACGATCTGATTGGACCCTATCAGTGCGGTTTTAGGCCCGGTAAGTCCACAATTGACGAAATATTCACACTACGGCAGATCCTGAAGAAAAGCCAAAAAGTGCAGACCGATACTCACCACCCTTATATCGATTTTAAAGCCGCATATGACAGAATCTACAGAGACGATCTATATAGAGCCATGGCTTGTTTTTGCATCCTTGCCAAACTCGTCCGCTTCTGCAGTATGACGATGGAGAAAGCTCGCTGCTGCATCAAAGTCGGTAACAACCTAACAGCGACATTTGACGTCAAAAAGGATTTAGCATTATACTTGAAAGAATTGCACAAAACTCACAAGCCAACACAGGAGGCACGATCTTTCAAAAGTCAGTTCAATTGCTTGCATACGCCGACGATATTCATATTATTGGGAGAACACAGTGAGCTGTCACTGGTGCGTTTGCGAGTATAGGAACAGAAGCGGCAAAAATGGGTTTAGCGGTAGACGATAGCAAAACAAAGTTTATGCTGTCAACATGGAGGGACACCCTACATCGATGAATCGGCCAGAATGTCACAATCGACAGCTATAACTTTGAGGTAGTAAGGGACTTTGTCTACCTCGGCTCTGCTATCACTTCTGAAAACGATATTTCTTCAAAATTCAAACGAAGAATAACGCTTGACAATCGCTGTTTCTATGGGCTGAGAAGGCAACTGTGTAGTAAGGGTACACTCTCTCCCGAACAACCAAGGAAACTCTATATAAGACCCTTGTAATCCCGGTCCTGCTCTATGGTTCCAAAGCATGGACCCTTTCTAAAGCTGGTTAAGATATCCTTGGTCGTTTTGAGAGAAAAATTTTTCATAAGATATTTGTGTCCCGTATGCGTTGACAGGTTCTGAAGGAGACGATTCAACGATGAACTCTACGAACTGTAAAGCGACATAGACTTGGTCAAAAACATTGCGCATTGGGCCTTTGAGATGGCTGGGACATATAGAGCGAATGAAAACCAATGCTTTAGCCCGCAGAATCTTCGACTCTAATCGGAAGACGCAGTGGAGGAAGGTCTCGCCTTACGTGGCGCGCGAAAGTGGAAGGGGACCTCAACCAACTTGGAGTGCGGAACTGGAGGCAGTTAGCCAAAGACCGCGTTGATTGGAGAGGTTTATTGGTTGAAGCCCAGGTCCATCTCGGACTGTAGCGCCATCTAAGTAAGCAAGTAAGAATTGTCAAAAAAATTGCTAGCGATGACTATCGAGAATTAATAGAGCTTTCAATAAA